>ML119715.1:0-234181 GCA_003788565.2 Ascobolus immersus RN42 | reverse complement strand
CCGAACAATAGGACGACTCATAATCCCAACCTGCCAGGAGCTCTCAGGAACAACAATCGCGGTCAATTGCCACAGGCAGGAGTGTCGACCAGGCCGGGCAATCGGAGACCACCGGCAGTTAGACAAGCGGAGCCAGACGAGCCAGTACGACCTGCCCGACCAGCTGCAGGCTTTGACAATCATGCATCCTACGCCGATCGTCAAGGCCGCCTCCCGCAAAGTATGCCTTTTCTGAATCTGGTTCGCCGAGTCGAAAACGAGCAGTCAAATCGTATGCCATGGGATAACAGCAACTTCCAGTTCACTTCTCATTTCAATGGTCCAGATGCTCCCAGCTCGCCAGTCGCACGGCACGTTTTGCAGTCCGTGGTTTCGAGTTCGTCAAGAAAGCGACAACGGTCTCCGTCTCCAAAACTTCCACATGATGCCCGCTCCAGCAATCTTCAGAGTTATCCACGCAATACAAATTCAAGACGTCAGGATGTCGGCCGCTCTGAACCACAGCGACAACCTCAGAAGCGCGTGTATAACCAACTTGCTCCCTCCCAGAGGCTGGAGGCATATGAAGATCCAACATCGGTTACGAAGCATAGACATGCCAATGCCTCACTGTCTAGCCATACGTCAACAGACCGTCAAGACAATGGCATCCGTTCTACAGGCACTTTATATGACAGCATGGGTGTCGATCGAGACTCTCGTGTGTATGGAGATCCGTCCTCGAAATATCCATATCATCGACCAGCGGTCGATGACAATCTTCACGCCTCGCCAATCCAAGAGCCGTCGTCAGGTCCCCATAACTCACACTCGCCAGATACGAATGGTAGTGCTGACGAGCAGAGATATGATTATGATATGCCTGACTACCGCGACGACTGGCTTAATGACCCATGGAATCCTACCCCAATCACGAGGTCTTTTATGAGGCGCCACATATCATCAAATCGCCATGGTCAGGGCAGAGATGAAACTATCGACGATCAAGATGACTACATGATGTCTGGTGCCATTCCCACAGGAGACTACAACGGGCGTGAAGGAACTATATTTTTCTCAGACGAAGAACAAGAGGCTTCTGCATATGTCAAGCCCCACCATGATCATGATCATGGATACGAAGCGGACACGGACTACGACCCCAAAAGTGGAGGTTCGGATCTTGACGAATACGAGCAGGATGCATATGGGAACGGGCACACCGCTGGCAATGGCCAGGAATCCTATATATATTCTCCAAATCATCCGCAAGCTTCTGGCTACAACAGCGAAACGAGCTCGATGTTGAATGCGAATTACGAGCAGCAGTTCCAGCAACAAGCAAAACTGAGAGAGCGCGGCCATGACTATAGCTATGACGGTGAAGAGGAGGAAAATTATGGTCATGGAGGACACAGGAATGATGATGGCGCTTACGGCAAATCAGGGCCTGTTCATCATGATCAAACACAGCGGAACTCGTCGTCATCGTCCAGTACACATTCATCAGTTGATCGGAGGCAGAGGGAATATGACACATACGGTCGTCAGTACGACGATCAAGCCGGTCAACAGGATCATGAGCGTTACCACGATGATCAACAAGGCCATGGCCATCGTGACCATGAAGATTTCAACGAGTCTGACCTTGACGATGTCGACGAATTTGATCATGATCAGGACAAAGTTCATACCGGCCCACGATCGCGATACGAAGGCACATACTCGTCTGATCGCGAAAACGTCGACCGAGATTACAATCGTCACCACGAGCAGGCGCCAGCTCAAGGACCGAGAGAGAACGTCAACCATGTAGTATCGATGAATCAGTACCGTGGCAGACGACCATTCGATAATGAGTCATCCTCCCAACACGACAGCTCGAGTATAGGCAGAGGGAGACTCCAGGTTTATACCCAACCCCCGAGGGTCCCCATCGAACACAATGGCCCGGCTTTTCAACACCAACAGCGACAACATCACGAGTATACTTCTACGGCCGGAAGAAACATGCATGGAGCCCGACAACTCGCCTTGCAGCCTGCACCGGTGCCTGGACGAGGCCTTCTCAGCAAGACACGGCCTGAGCCCCGAGATACGAGCCCGGGTAGACATCAGCAATCAAAGACTGGTTTCCCGATTATCCAGCTTGGACGCCCAATGACTCCAGAATCTCCAATTCGTCAACAAGCACGAAGAGCAAATTTTAATGGACGTCCTGCCAACAACGGCCCTGGCCGCAATCAACCAACCAGACCACTCACGACTCGCTCCATCTCTCCATCCTCTCCTCTGCCTGGTGCATACAATGAACCTCGCGAACAGGCAAAGCCTCGGTTACCAACAAAGCAGAAACAACAAGCAGAAAAGTACAATGTACAGTTTCCTACGTCTCTGCAAACTCTTCCTTCGAGTGATTCATGAATTGGGCTCCACAGGCGACTCAGACCCGGTCAGGAAGAATACAGAAAGTGCGACAAGAGGCGTACCAGTTTCGGCGAAGTGTGGAAAGGGAAACGAGAAGGCTAGGGCGAAAAGAACTGCTGAAACGGGCCATCGCGGAGCGAAAGCAACTACACGCATCGTGTGCTCAGTCAAAGGCGGATAGGAATAATATGAATGGTCGTGGTCGTCGTTCGAACGGAGAGCATGATACAGGGTGGAACGGTTATGATGTCATATAAGCAGTTGGTATTTGTTATGATTTTTGTTGAGATGTCATGTTATGTTTTTCATATACTTTTTTTTATGCTTTCCACTTAGTACTTAATAGCTACTGATTAACGAACATACCAGACGGATGTTGCGGCATGAAAGGATCATGGGTTATACTGGCCATATGAACACTTGTGTATCATTTGGACCATGGAGGCTATGGAAGGAGAATGTCGTTTATATATGCTGATGATAGGGTAATTATGGGATTATGAACACATGCGTTTTAGTAAGTATAATGTTAATATATGAGTATGTCTGATCAATTTGCAATACGTATGGTTGTTTTTTCCCATTTACCTATGCCTATGTACATAATTTTTTCCTTTTGTTCAACCCCGACTGTTCACATGTTCATCAATATTTGAAGGTGCTCTCACTGGCGCGCGTCTAATTATCCTTATCGCCCATCTGATCTTACTTATCTGTCCATGCGTGAAGCCACGTCAACCATCACGAATTAGTTAAGCGACACTATCCACCAAACATGAACAATCTCAGCCCGACCAAGAGGTAAAATTTGCGTTTTCTACCTTCGACTTCGATAAAATACCTGTCACATCTCGTCCATTTTCATTTGCTTTCGCATCTTTATACATCGCATTACTGTTCCTGTCCATTTATATCCCGATTCGAAGCGCACCGAGCAAGATTCAGCATTCATACCTCAAAGAACCGCCACAACTCTCGTTATCTGCCCACAAACTCACACCGCGAACACCTGCTGCTCCGCTGCTCACTGCCCGTGCGCGTTTTTATCGTTTCTCCAACACTGCGAACGAAACTTGCTCATTCAAACTCGCCATACACGACTCGATATCAATCCAGCTCGCCTCTGATTTGAACTAGCGACATGGTAATCTCGAATGCTGTAAGTTATAAACATCCTCGTTGTGTATAGTTGCATGGCTGTACATTTCAGAAGTGCACAGTACTAGTGCGCATGCTAATTACAATGGTGTCTATAGACAGCTGTTCACATCTACTTCTGTCCTGTCTGGCTTTGCCTATGCCTGTAGGAGGCCCAACCGTCCTATTCATACACTGTCCTTCTGCAGTGGCCGTTGTCTCGCCCCGGTACCGGTACCAGTTTCGCTTGAAGCTTGCCGAAATTCGCAAGACTCCTAAATTTCACAACCCGCCTAATGGCAGCGTCTAATTATGGACCACCACGAACCGCTCGCAGCCTACAACATTTGCATGCAAAGCTCGATCCACACGAGTCATCTTCCAGCCCAGATTCTTCGGAAACGGGAAGTGGTGTTGATGGTCTCTTGTCGCCCAACATACGTTCGTTACGCGAAGACACGAGCTCAGCAGACGGAACACAGGAAAGATCAAGCCGGTCCGTATCGGACCATGGAGGAACAGACGAGCCATGGGGCGATACTCGAGGCATACACGAAGGAACAGAGGATTTCCAGGACGGCGACCACAGTCTATCTGATCCAGATGGTCACTTGTCTGTCTCATATGCAAGGGAACAACGGCCAAACTCTTTATTGTCGGGCGATAGTCAAGAGTTTGAAGGTCTATACAACAACAACCGAGCCCACCCAGAAATCGATTACGAACAACACGATGATCGTTTGTCTTCGTCAGGGTCAAGAGAAGCCGGGGCGCCAGGACGAGGATATACAGATACAGTGTTATCAACGTTGAGGTACAGAAGTACTGTCAGCCCTGGTCTGTCTTCGTCGAGAAATGGTCGTCGAGCACGAAGTCTCGATAGCGGTAGGAGCAGCATAGAGCCGCGACCGACAGTTCCAGGCCAAATCACTGGCAGACACCACTCTGCTCCACCTCCAAAGAGATTGCGAACATGGCATAACGAAGATGACGACACATCCGACACTGAATCGAACCAAACGGCCACACCGGTACCGGGTCAGCAACACTTTGCCTCGATTTTGTCACCGACTACGGACGCCGGCTTGTCGAATCGACGAGAGTTTTCCGATGCGGCCGATTACAATCACATGTCACCCTCTGTCGATCCAGATGATCCGGAGTACCGCCAGTATGGCTGCGGTGGGCATGTTGGCGGACAGCAGTTCGAAAACCTATCGGACATTGAAGGCCAGAGCCATCAAGATGGTCAGTCCAGTGTCCAAGAACCTTATCAATCGGATAGAAGCAGTGGCGACGAGGACGGCTCGAGATACAGAGGAAACAACAGAACAAATGGCTCGGCTTCTCCAGAATCGGACTTCGATCCCCAGGCCCAATTGGACGAACTGGGAATCGGCATCGGCGAGTTCGACGAGATGTTGGAAGACCTTTTCGGTCCGGACGGGCTACACATGCATGGAGATGGCCAGGGGCCGCGTCCTGTTGAAGAGTTGTTGAAGCTATTCACTGGCAGGGCATCGTTGAATCTGCAAGATCTGAGTACATTTGCATGGACTGATATAGTTCTACGGTACAAGATAGTCAAAGAAGCGGAGCGTGAAATCCGTCATTTTCACAGTGTTACTGGAGACAGAGATGGAGTGAATGTACGACCATATGAAATGCGAACCGCCCAGAGGAGGCTTGTCGAGCTGACTGGTCTCGACTATCGCTGTCACGGTCGATGCGTGAATAACTGCATGGCATTCGACGACGATGATGAGGTGACGAGGCGTTGTTTCGAGTGCGACGAGCCTAGATGGGTTGTGAAGAACGGCGTCCGAAAACCTCGTGCCCTATACTGGACCATCCCGATCATACCGCGCTTATTGGCATGGTATTCTGATGCTTACAAGGCGGAGCTGCTTGAGACATACCCTCTGAATGCGGCCAAGTCGATAGAAGACCATCTATTTGCAGACTTCTGGTCTGGGCGCCTATTCAATCGGATACTCAAAGGCAAGGTATGTTGCTATCTTTTCCCGTCACTGTGGCTACAGCTAACCAATGTTTGATCGATAGGGCTTGTTCGATCAACCTACGGATTTGGCGTTCTATTTCAGTTGCGACGAATATAAGACGATTATTAAGAGGGCATATTTCGGCATTTGGCCGCTTATGCTACTCTGCTATAACCTCCCCTCTGAAATACGCTTTAAGGAGTGGAACACTATCACGTACGGGCTTATACCCGGACCTCGGAAGCCCGCCGGTCGGACAGACACGTTCTTAAGACCCCTTATCGAAGAATTCAAAAAGCTCGGTCGTAATGGCGGCATTCGCGCCCTGAACGCATTTCGAAACAACCAGGAGTTCATTCTCAGGGCATACATTGTTATTGTCGGTGCAGACATGATAGCACGGGCTACTCTTTTATTGATGTTGGGTCAGCGTGCAAAAAGTTACTGTGAATTCTGCTTGGTAAGTGGCTGCTTTCGGTACTGCACCTCATGCAGAGGCGGTCTGACTATTGCCACACATTTGCTGACTCTTCGTTTCACAGATTACTGGTGTACATGCAACCGAAAACACAAATGGTATCAGATGTGTCCATATGCAGCCCCTCAACACACCTGACGCGGTTGTCGAAAGGGAAGAGGCATTCCGAGCCGCAAATGCACCATTTTTCGACTTCGGCCCAGATGGCAATCGACACAGGAAGAACCCCGCCTTCCGCACCGACGAAGAGCATAAACGGATAGCAAGGCTTGTCGACCCAGGCATCGGACAACGTACAGACGAGGAGCTTGGAAAGTTATATGGTATCAAGGGCTACTCGATCCTACTGGAACTGGAGTCGCTTGTATTTCCATGGTCATTCCCACCGGACTTTATGCATTTGATCCTTCTGGGGCTCTTGAAAAAAATCCACTTCCTCCTTACAGGGATTCGAGTGCACCACGACGACGAAGAAAGTCTGTTCTTGGCAGATCACATATGGTTGGCGATTGGCTTGGACCAAAAGGCGTCACATTCCACCTACCCGGCAGATTTTGGTGAATCCTTTAATATTCACAAGTCCTGGAATGGGATGAAGGCCGTGAACTGGTATACGTGGGCCATACAACAAGCCTTGATATATCTACGTCCAAGAGCCGCCCTCACCAGCCAACAGGATTACAGAATTCTTCAAAAGGTCTCCATCGCTGTTGAATTGGCAAGCAGACGTACCATTACATGGACAGAGTGTGATGTTCTGGAGCACTTTCTCGTGGAGTTTGTCGATTACTTTGAGCTCAGAGTATATCGTCTATTGTTCGAGAGGTTGGGTATGACCAAGCCCACATACCATGGCGTCACACACGTTGGTCATGGGATCCGAATGTGTGGCCCTTGTCCGGCATATTGGCAGTTTAAGATAGAACAGCTATGTGGAGCTCTGGGAATATCAAGAAGCAAAAAGCGTCCGAATGAGCATATGTTCCTGTATCTATATCTCCTCGAGATCATGAAACTGGTGCCTTATCTTCTCCCTTCTATCACCGATTTTCGACATGTCCGCCAGAACGTTCAGAATGCCGCTTCCTCTGCAGCAATTCTCTCTCGTGGTGGTGTTAGAGGTACTGGTCTCGATACTCCATTTGGCGATGGTTTATGCAGTAACTATGATGGCCACTTATTGCTTGTTCCTCTCTTCGCCTTGTTCCGGAGACAGTTAGAAGATGCCTATCGATTTAGAGGCGAGATGCTACCTGGCGACATTAAAGCTACCGGTCCCTCTTCTCGTACTCGAAAAGCAAGAGCAATCCGCACCTTCATCCACGAGCCGTTGGTGGATCTATTCCGGAATCTTGCATTGCCTGTACTCCATGGGAGAGAGCGAGTAGAGCGTCAACATGAAGATCGTCGACGCCGGGAACACAGTGAAGAAACGGACGATGCATCTGATCTCCTATCCCCTCCGCCTGGATATGATCTGCTAAACATGCGGATGCTACCTGGTTTCCATGAACTTGGTGATGCAGACAATGTATTCGAAGCCAACGGTGAGCGGCGCCCATTTCATCGCATGATACACGCCAACCGCCCCGGCTTGAATGGGCATGCACATCCGGGACCCCAGCTCGACCGCCCTCGCATCATACGAGACTCACGGCCGTTTCGATTTGCACTCGACTCAAGGATTGATCTCGAGAAGGAAGTTCGCTTTTTCCAACCCACGCAATCTCGGTTATCCGCAGAGGAAAGCACCATGCTGCGGTACTTTCTTCAACAGCGACGGCTTCTTGAACCGGATATGTTTGATCACGATCGGTTCCAAAATGCTGATGATATGGAGGCATTTATTGACGAGCTCAACCCCACCAAGTGGAAGGC
The DNA here is from genome assembly GCA_003788565.2 of Ascobolus immersus RN42. Classification (NCBI taxonomy): domain Eukaryota; kingdom Fungi; phylum Ascomycota; class Pezizomycetes; order Pezizales; family Ascobolaceae; genus Ascobolus; species Ascobolus immersus. Next base: position 226,279 of record ML119715.1, on the reverse strand, counting down.
CATGGACATCACATACCCTACAGCTCGCCAGTCGTATGCGGGCGTCGATGGTTTTGCCAAGAGAACAAGGGTCACTGTTGGAGCACCGCCGGGTATGCGGAACCTGCAATTGGGCCCAGGGATGGACGAGTTCCGGGGCAACGGCCTCGATGTCAGAGAAGACAAGACGCGTGCCTCTTCATTTGTTCAATATACACACGACGAGGACATTGGCATGAAACCCGAGAGGGGGGAAGATTCTCTATTTGGGCAGGTTCTCTTCTTCTTGTCCATTGAGGACCCGGTCGAGGTTATCGCAGAGCAGCAACGGCAAGCAGAGAGACAACGTCAACGACTTCGAGCCTGAGCCAACAGTCGCGTTCATGACATACAGACAGATGAAGAATTCGACAGTCAAGGGTCTGTGGCATCTGAGCAGGATTTGTACCAGTCTGATGATGCTGAGGATAACCGAATTCTTCTTGCTTATATCAAGGACATACCAGTGGAGGAGACACGAGACCGGTTCCTGGTGCGATGCCGAGTTCCTCCTGCGTATGCTGCCAACCATGAAGTGCGGCCTCCTTCATTTGTGTATGCGGTTTCGATTCATTGTCTCATTGGCATCTTAAAGCGAAGCAATGAAAACTACATCACATGGAAGGATGGCTGTTGGACCACACATGGGCGACGCCGAATTATCGAGAGGGTCATCCAGGAAATAGCCGAGCAAAGAGAGGAAGCAGCACAACTTGCTGCCGAGCACGAAGGTCAGTCAGATGGTGATCACGAAGATGACGAAGACGAAGGAGACGACGATGACTAGTTTTGGTGCCTGTTGTTGTGGAGAATACAAATAGACGTGTGGCTTCGATGCTATATATCCTGTTTTGTCCTTTTTGCTCGGTTTGTAGTTATATGGTTTCTTTTGGCTGGTTCTGAATTATACATCTTGTTTTATGATGATAACTGGTTTGCCCGCGTCTTGCTGTTGCTGTTCTTGACTTTAGTCAATTGATCCCGAGGTCCTTTGGACATTAATATCTCGATGCCTGTTGATCAGATTGTCATGATCGATCATATAAGAAATTCCGGCGCTGCGTTGGCCATGGGCTTACGCTTATGGTTGGCCGAAGACCTGGCTGTTTAAACGGACGGCTCCTCGTTCAAGTGTCACGGTTACCCATGCGGTTTGGCATGTAGCCGTTTGGTTACCGATACCGGCCCTGGGTTACTCGTCTGGTCCGACGGACGAGTATGCATCTACACCTCTGGTTGCCGGTACAGGTACATTGTTACTTGTCTGGTTAGCCAGGTCAGTTGCTGCTTAAACACTGGGTTAAGCACGCATGATGCTGTTTTGTCGCATGGTGAACCATATATACATATGTTTCCTTGATCGGTTAGACACATTATGGTTTGGTTAGCCAATTGGGCCGGGGTTTAACATGTTGATTATCTGCTTCGGTAAACATACAACCATCCGGTTGTACGTATTGCTGCACGTCAACTTGCTTGCTTAAACGGGCAAAAAATACCAACCGGATTGTTTAATATCGCCATAACCACCGGGGTAAACCCCGAAATCTGGGGTTTAACTGGTCATTTACGGTTAGGGTAAACGGGGTGCTTAATAACTATCGTTACGTAGTGACCTCTTCACCTACTGAGCAACCAGGCAGTCTCGGTCCACAGCAAGAACAGCAGCAGAAGGGAAAGTTTGATTTGGGTTACCAACTGGCACCAATGCTCATACTGGCCGTGCACTACATTTTGGCCCGGCCATATGCCCTTCCGGAACAGACTTCAGGATGGAGCTGGGTTTTGGACTGCTGTACTGGGGGCGAACATGTGCGCTTGCCGTGCTCTACGGGCTGGCCTTTGGTCTTCAATATGGAGTCGTTGGCTATGGTTCGGAACGCATAGACTGGTTCGCATTGCCTGTCTTTAAGGATGACTCTAAACCGACACCAAAGGAGGATTCGTTGATTTGTGTGGACGCAGATGTGGGCGGTATGGGTATGGTTATCCCGACAACCATAATTTGGCTATTTTTCGTTGCACAGACTCTGTGGGCGTTGAAGCTGGGAGGTGGGCGCTGTAGGACGACTACGGTTGCATATACCGCACTCCTTCTCGCCGCAGCTTTCGCTACAGATATGTGGATCCAGATCGTGATGGGAAAGCTGTCGTTTGGAGATGCTGTGACCGGTCTGGTGTGCATGGATCTCTACTATCAACATTTTATCTCTTTGTCTCTCTCTCGAAAGCATTACCTTTCGAGCCTCTTCTACACCTACGTCTCGGTGTTCATTTCTGCGTACATCTATGTTGTCATCTTTATAGTAGCTGCCATGATGTCGAAGCATACTGCTGACATGAAGAGTGGCTGCCCAATTGCCTTTGCTTGCTGGGGGGTCTTTAGGTATGGAAAGCCAACACCTTACATCTACTTTCTGTATACAGCGTTACGATTTTCTGGATTCTGGACCAGTTTAGCGAATGGGAGTCTTCTTTGGATGTCACAGTCAGTCAGAATTACAAGAGACATTCCTCCTCCTCTGGTCGGCAACAACATCAACCTCGAAGCACAGAACGAGCGGGCACAATCCATTGACGACTTAGCAGCCGACGACGATACTGCAAGACTTCTCGGGCCACGCCAACCTAACCAAGTGCCCCCGGGATCAATCGAACTTCGACAGATTTTCCGGCCCACAGCGGCAAGGACGATCCAGCATGATGTTGAAAGTCTTGTCGCCCTGCCCGAAGTTGTTTACACCGTCGCCGGCACAGGCCCCTTCGTTTTTGCACCATTTCTGATCGCTGTCACCCACCAGTGGATTGCTTGCTTCGCCTTCCATGCCCAACGATCCATCTCCAGTTTCGGACAGATTCTGACAATTGTTGGTGCCTGTCTCGCCATTCTGAAGGACGTTTACGACTCGTGGGCGACCGATGCCTCGAACGAAACCACACGAACCTGCAGTTTTCGCATTGCTGTGTGGCTAGGCCGTTACGGATCTTATTTTAATCCGCCAGAAATGATGTGCGTTTTCGTTGTTTGGTTCGGTGGGATTGTTGCAGGGTGGATAGGCGGGATATGGGCTGCTGTGGTTGCATTTTGCAGTGCCGAGCCTTGAGCTACAAGTACCTAGATAGGTCGTAAGACTAATTCTGGTATTGTTGATCTTTGAGCGTGTGCGTTTCCTTGTTGTTCTTGGCCTTTGTGTTGGCCTTATTATGAGCGTTCATATACCTCTGATACTCCCCTTCGAGCAGGAAAGGGATGGTTTTAATGATAATGCTTAAATTCCCATTGTTATTCGTACTTTTTCATAGTTGCTCTGGTCGTCTTCTAATTGGTTGCTTCAGCTAGTACCCGATATTGCCCACCTTTCTACCTAGGTAGTCATACCAGTGCCTCTTAGAAACACACGTCGTTGCATGCCTACCAATACATGACCGCAGCAAATTGTGACATTTGCAGCTGTCTATCCTGCTCCGCAACGAACAGAAGCCGCGGATCCAAACACATTGCCAATGTTATCCTGACCCTAGCATCCACAAACCTCGCAATACACCTGTGTCTCAACGGAAACCCACTCACGCCCCACGCAGCCGGGACAGGCCGTCTCCTCCACCATCGTATCTTCCCCCTTTCTTCACGAAGCAGCCTTTCAATCTCCATCACCCTCAGCACCTCAAAGACACAGAGACGCCCCTCAATCCCATCAACAGACTGCCCATTACACCCCACGCTCTCGCAGCTTCGTGGCAGTCTCGCAAGCGGTGATTTCGGATTGCACCCAAGACATAACGACCCACCACCACCACACCCATCGCCGTCATAATCATCCCCAGAGCTTGCTTCCGGCCCCGGAACTCCCCAGAGCCGAGCCATTGCGGCAGGATAATACTCCTCTGTCGTGGCAAGTCCATCTTTCACCACAACCCAGAGCCCCAGGAGAACTCGGCACAGTTGCTTCTTCCGGCCCAGCCACGAGCGAGAGGGGTGTTCGTAGAGGATCTCGAGGTAGAGCTGGGTGTTTGGGCCGGGGGAGAGGAGTTCGGGTAGGGTTGCGGGGCCGGAGAGGGTGTGGAGGCGGAAGATGGGGATTTGGAGCTCGTAGTGCCAGAAGTGGGAGGTGAGGCGGTTGGGGCGGGAGGTGAGGGGGTGGAGGAAGGGATGTTTGGAGGGGGTGGGGGGGTAGGGGGGGAGGTTGGGGCGGGGCATTGGTGAGGGGGGTGCGGTGATGGGGTGAGCCGGCGGATTCCTGATGGCTTGGTAGGGTGCTGGGGAAGGGATTGACGGGGAAATGTGGTGAGCTAGGTCATGGCTTCCGGCTCGTCATCTTGGAATGGGAGGTCTTCGAGATGGTATTCGTTGCGTGGAGAATTCTTGGAGATGGCAACTGGGGTTGATTTTGCGCGGAGAATTGATCACATACTAAGTATTCACTAGTAGATCCGAGTCTATGGATCTAGAGCAGTCAGTGGACGGCCTGTAATATCTAAGGATATTCATACCTTCGGTACGTACTAAGTACTCAGAACTTGCTACCCAAAGTATAATAGTTGCCATACTTAAGTACTTATGTACGCACTTTGCTTAAGCTGTATTTTTGAAAGAGCTGGTTGCGGAAGCCAACATCTCGTAGTTGTTTCCAGTCAATCTACCAGTACGGCCTCGATCTACCAATCAACCACAGACTCCCATGTCTTCCCCATACCCGGCCCCCGTCCATCCTCCCCAAAAAGCAGTCTAGCATCCAAGCACAACGCCAACGTCTGCCTAACCACAATATCCAAGTCAAGTCTGTCCCTCAGCGGAAACCCAGTGACACCCCATGCTTCCGGGACAGGATTACGGCGCCTCTTTGCCCAACCTGCAGTCCTTTTTGTACAGGCCTTCTCCTCACGAAGGAGCCGCTCAATCTCCATAACCTTCAAGATTTCAAAAACACAAAGCTTCCCGCCAATTGCCTCAACTGCCTGCGTATTACATGCCACCATTCCTTTTCCCACTTCCAACCTACCCGGCGGTGACTTCGGGCTGCACCCCAAGCACAGCGATCCACCGCTACCCTCCACAGCCTCATCACCGCTCAAATCCGCCGCAGGGACACCCCAAAGCCGGACAATAGCTCCAGGATAATAGTCCGAAATTGCAACCGGCATAGTCGCATCTTCGTCAAAAAAGACCTTTGCCAACCCACGAAGGAAGCGAAAGATCGGTCGGTTCCGCTGAAGCCAGGATGCGTTTGCCGGAGGATGCTCATAGAGCACCTCGAGATACAGCTGAGTCGTGGGGCCCGGAGAAAGTAATTCCTCCAGGGTTGCGGGCCCGTCGATGCTCCGCAGCCGGAAAACTGGGACGAGGAGGCCGGGGAGCCAGAAGCTGGTGAAGAAGGGGTTCTTTGTGCCTGTGTGGATGCCTTTGAGGAAGGGATATTCGGCTACTGAGGGGGGGTAGGGTCGCAGGTTGTCGTATAGCATCACTGTGGATGAGCTGTTTGCTATCGTACTAAGGCCTTCTTTGCAGTGTGGCCTAGTTGGATGCAGAAGAATGGATCTCTCAATGTTATGTCCAAGACTCAAAGTCTGGCGCTGGCGGATGTGTTGGGTTTCGCTTCTTCATGTTGGGCTGGAATGTCCTTGACTCGGATCGAGATGCAGCCGACCGCTCGGAGAACTTGGTGGTGACTGTGACTTGATCATGATTCTCCGCGAAAAGCTAAGAGCAGTACCGCAGTTAGTGGATAGCCTCGAAGACGGGCGGGGAGAAAGAGGGTTCGGAAACGAGATGTTCCGAAGTTGCTCGAGGCTAGTTAATGGACCTGCTCGACTAAAATCACGCAGCTTACAAGTAAGTATATCGGCATTACTTCTGAAGAGGACCGGGTGCTGGCTTTCTTCTACATCACTAGCACTTTATCTTGGTTTTGGTTCTTTGAAATACTTCCATACAGATAAGTTTACTCCTGAGAACAAATGGTCCGTAGGACTGGAATGTGTGATTGTAAACATGATGATGAATTACTACCCAATTAAGTACTTAGGATTGACGTGCCTCGTGAGTTGTCTGCCACCGAGTTGAATTGAGTGACTGCCGAACAAATTGTCGACATGTCGTTTACAAAGACAACACGCACAACCTAGCCTTCGTCCGCTCATGTTGACTTCTGTCATTCTCAATATACTAATCCCATAGAACATTGCATCCCCGCCTGAAGTACGTCGAGCTGATTCCTAACGTCCGTGCATCCACCCAGCACCTCCTTCCCAACCCGTCAACCCCACCACACCAAGTCCGACCTCCAACCTCACCTTCCCACAACACCTTCAACAAACCACCCACACGCAATGTCACAATCCTCAACACCCTCACCACCCTGCTCCCCAGCTCCAAACCGCACCCCCTCGACACCCCCAACTTCCCATTTCTCCACCCCTCATGAACGCCCTCCATCTCCACCCCGTCGCCCGGGAGCTGTTACATTCACCTCACCCAAGCGGCACGCTTACTCTGCACCGCATCTTTGGACAGCTGTGACGGATACGACTCTTGCGCCTGAGAGGTCGCGGTATTTCTGTTCCTGCTGTCTCTGTTTCTTCACCAACGGCACCGAGGTCACTTCTGCCGCCAAGCCGAGAAGGACGGGGGTTTATGGGTGCCGGTATCGATGGTGGGGTACGGCTGGGGAGGGAAATACAGTGGTGGATTTGGGGCGGGGTGGGAGGAGGGATGGACGGGTATTGCGGCATAGTCATGTCCCACGGAACAATGGTGGTGGTGGGGTGGATGGGATGGCGGGGGATAGAAAGGGAGTGTTACGGGAGGATCTGGAGAGGGAGCTGGCGGGGTTTGGAAGTTTCGAGACGTTGGCAAGTACGGTGGATTCTGTGAGTGTGAGGAATATGAGGGAAGATGGAATGGAGTTGGTGGTATGCAACAGGCTACGGTGTCGGGAGTGTTGGAGTGGGTGTGGGGAGGTGTGGTGTGGGTGGAGCTGTGGGCGGAGGAGGAATCAACGGTTCGTGGGAGGTGGGCGGGCACGGTTCTAGATAGAGATGGGGGTAGGGGGGGCATGTAGACGGATGATACTAAGTAGATCTCGAGTTGTACATATGATATGCTGGAGTTTCATTACTACTTCTAGTTAACCAAGTTGCATACTAGAGCCTTACGGGAGTCTCTTAGAAGTAAGGACCCTCGCCATATAGCGCAGTCAGTCTCGTCAAATCCTCAACATTTCTCATCGCCCCCAACAGCGTCTGCAATCCGTCTCCGCCACACCCCTCAACAACTCCTTCCATAGCAACGTCATCCGGGACGTATCTGCTAGCTAACGTACGAGTAGAGACGCCGTCGAGCCTATCCAGCTCACGACGGAGCCAGGCGACCCGCTGCATCTCTTCAGGTGCCAATTCCTCACGAGTGGAAGCCTCTTCCTCGATCTCCATCTCGTCCAACTCGGCTTGGAGATCTTCTAGCTCTGTCTCAATCTCCCGTTGACGTGCAACTCGGCCACTCTCCTCCGCGGCTGTATTGCGGTTGCGAGAGCGGCGCGGAGTAGGGCGAGAGCGTTCCACTAGTAGTGCTGCTGGCTCTTCTTCAGCAGCGAGACGGCGAGCACGACGACCCCGAGTGCATTCGTCGGCTTGGGTTGCTCCTGCGCTCATGTTGAGAGGGACGAGGGAGATTTCAACAGCGTGTTGGAAGCAGACGGAGCGACGAGGTCCGGCTTGGGTACGGGTGCGGAGGGCGGAGCGACGTTGGTGGAGGATCATGTCGGTGGGTCTGCTGGTGGAGGGGGAGTGGGAATGCATTGTTGGAAGAGAGGGGGTAGAAGAGTATTCTTTAGCTTTGGTTTAAGGGGTGTCGATTGAGTGTTGGGGGTGTAGTTGTCGTTTCGGTTCGAATTCGTACGGTTTGCTGTGCTTACTTTGCAAGCTTTGTGAGTTGGAGGAACAGAAGTGTTGGGGAGGGGTGAGATATACATGTCTAAGGAAGTTGATTACGGTCTTGGCTCGCAAGCGACGAGGGGAGATACTCGCCTTTGCCGGGGAGATCGTGGAGATGTAGACAGAATAACGTGGAGGAGAATCGCAGTGGGACTATAGAAAGGTAGTTAGATTCCCGTTTATTCGAGGAGAACCTGCCCAGATTCACTAGACTCCGCATGTCGGGCCTGGTTTATTTCCTAAACGGGAAGTAAACCGAATAGTCGTAGCTGTGAGGTGGCTTTGGGGCGAGGACGGGCCGAGAGAGAGTTTCGATGTTTATAATACTTACATTGCTTTGGAATATAAATGTAAAAGAACGATGATTGGTGCTGGTAGCGATTGGAGATGGTCGTTCGCCCTCATCACACGCTCTTGCTCAGTTGAAGAAATACTCGTTCGTGCACTAGTGTTTGAATAATTGGAATGTTCCTACGCATATCACTTTCATGGCAAGCCAATTCAATTATCAGCACCGAAGAATGCAAGAGGATAAAGTAACTGGTTTTCAGTGAAAAGCCCAATAAGCAACTATTATAATCGTGGACGTACGTCAGGCTATAGAAATAAGTACATCTACTACTATCTTGATTTGGCCTGGATATAATCCTCCAATCCAACTCGAGCTCCTTCCAACCCTAATCCCAATTCCCAATCGACCCAAACGAGCAGTCTTCTCCCCATTTACCGCCCCTCACGCCGTCTCCCCCGCTCCTTCTCAACCTCTCCATCCATACAACGCCTCCAAAAGCGCAGCCCTCTGTTCATCATCCGCCAGCGTAGAACCAGCCTGAGGACCTGGCAAGTAAATCCCATCGATCCTATCCATTTCCCGTTCGAACCGGCTAACATGGCGGGACGCAGGGTGTGTGCTGAAGCTGGCGCCGTGCTGGGGGCGGTAGCGTGAGAGGAAGTCTAGGTAGTATGGGTCGCAGGTGGGGTCGTCGTAGTCGAGGGTGTCGTCTTCGGCGTGGAGGTTGTTGAGGTTGAGGTGGTGGTTGGTGTGGTCGAGCTCGTCGTATTCGGTGCGGAGTTGGGCGATTTCTTGTTGAATTTGATGTTGACGGTACGTGCGGGGTTGAGACGCTTCAGCGATGGTGTTGCGGTTGGGAGATCGGAGGGTTGGACGAGAACGCTCAACGAAGAGTCCTTCAGCTGCCTCTTGGGCAGCAGCACGTCTCGCACGACGACCTCGGATGTATTCCTCATTGTGAGCAGCCTCTTCCCTCGCTTGCAACAAGGCGCGATTCTGAGCATTAAAGGACGCCATGTGTGAAGTTCCAAGGCTGGCCAAATGCGAGAACTGTAGGCGGGGGGTGGAGGGGTACTGGAGAGTTTCGATGGTGATGTGGGATTCTTCGGCCTGAGGCGCGCGCGAGACATGGGCTTGGAGGAAGGAGCGGTTTTGGGCGTTGAAGGTGGCCATGTGGGTGGAGTGGGAGATTTCTATGCCGAAGGAGAGGAACGTCTCGGTAATGGTGCCGTTACGCCGGACGTTCGAGGTAGATTGAGACATTGTTGGTTTGATGTTGGTCGAAGGTTCGAGGAAAGTTGTGTTTTAAACGGGAGTAGTTGGCTTGAAAAAGCTGTCGTTCTTGAGGTTTGTGTGATTGCGATTTGATGAATCTGAAGAGGTGGAGGAAAGGTCTGATATACTAACAAGTCTAAAGAAATTGTAGACTGCTCCATTGGAATTCGAACTTGAAGGAGGCCTTACTCAACCGAAGAGTGGAGAATGTCGCCTGGAGATTTTGAGGTAGTTGGGGGCCTAGGTTCGAGATTAGTCTTTATTTCCTAATCGAGCCGTACTTCCCCGAAGGCGCCACGGTGTAGTTGCCAACGAGCATTTCTTAGGAGTTTCCCGCCGTACTACTCATGACCAAACTGGCGTTTTCCAACTCCCTCTGATATGTTCCATACAAACTGCAGGATCCCCGGAGCTGAAAGGAAGGCCAGAATCCCTAACACCCCAATTTCGTAACACAATGTAAGTACTTAATCCCAACCGGCCCACGCTCCATTTCTTCTCACAGCATCTGAGTCCATACACCACATTCGAATACGTACAATGCCCCGCGATTCTACACCCCCACTCTCTCCAGACTTATCAACCTTCTCCCCGGCCCTTTCCTCCCGGCCTACCTTTGACTTCGATGGCTCTCTTCCCGACTTGGTCGAGGACGTAACCCATTTCTTGACATGCGGGCATTGCGGGGCATCTGATGACCCCGAGCTCGAGGTCGTAGAAACGCACGAAGGGTGCTGCCCATACTGTCCCCATTACTGGGTGGGGGACCATCTTCCTCCACCGCTGCAGCAGGCTTTGGCACCACCTGCTGAAGACTCAAGCCATGTTCCGCTCTGGAGGGCCGATCGAGCCGGGTCTCAGTCCCCATTGATGCTGCCTGGCTTTTGGACCCCCGGGCCGAGTCGCTCTCCTTCGCCTGAACCTAGTCCAGCAACCCCGAGCTCGCCAGACGAGCCTCAGTCGCCCCAGGAAGCACCGGGCGGACCGGGAATGTCAGTATTGATGGATATAGATGGACAGGACGAAGAAGGTGATGAGGCTGACCTGCCTCTTGCACCACCGTCGTCGCCTGGAGATACGACCATGGGCGATGAGTAGGCGTCGGGTTTGAGCTTAGTTGGACGAGCTTGGATGGATTCGAGGGTAATGGTGGAGAGGATAATATGGAGATATGTTGGTGGAAGTGAATGGAGAAGAACTTGAAGATGCCAAAGTACTACCTGTACCTGGAGTCCCTCCAGCAGCAACGAGTAACTGGTAACGCATTCAACTCTCGACCGCAAATTCTCTTCTTTACTGCATTTTGCAGCAGAGGGAAGTCGGCCCAGCCTGAGCCATACAACGACACTGCATCAAGTCCTTCTGTGACACGATGAAACCGACGATGCATCGCGATGATAAGGGGGAAGATTGTGGATTTAAAGTTTCGAGGGTAGGATGAAGGTCGCGAGCGCGAGATCGGAGGCCGGGGGTCGCGACGTCGATGTGGCAGGAAATCTCTGGAGATACGTTAGTTAATTTGCTCTTGTAATGTTTAGTACTTTGTCCTTACTATAAGCTTGTCCTTCCTGCGAGAAAATCACGTATTATAATGCATGCTTCTTCGATGATGAAATTGTTGGACCCTTCCATTTCGATGTCCCCTCACGAGGCCGTGTTCTGGCGGAAAAGGCGTCCAATTGCCAAGCCCCCCTTAGCAACCCCTCGAATCGCGCTCCGCCGTGCAACTCCCCCCAACATCACCTCAACAACCTTCAACAATCCGCGATGGCCTCCCCACTCACGCTCCTCACCCAGGGTACCACCCACCTCACCCACCAACCTTCATCAAAACTAAACCCCACCCAGACCCACCCCTCCTAGCCCCCTCCCAAGCGACCCTCCTCTCCCTCGCCTACACCCTAACCTACGTCCTCATCCTCTACACCCACCCGCTCTCGCGCCCAAACGCAACCACAAACACCGACGACCCAACCATCATCTCCGTCCGCATCCGCCTCGCCATAATCTCCACGCTGCTCTGCACCTCCACCTCCTCCGCAATCCTCTACTCGCTCCTTCCCCCCCAGCACCGCTCATGGGATACCGTCCTGTCCCTCCTCGGACTCAGTTTTCCAGATGCGGAGCGGTGGGCGGGGATAGCGACGACGGTGAGGCTCGTGGCGACGCTTTTTGCAGGGCCGATACTCGAGTATTTCGTGCTGTGTGGAGGCTGGAGGGACTGGAAAGATGATTTGAGGTACATCTTTTTGACGTGGGGCGGGTGGAAGAAGTTCCTCGTTGCGCCGTTGACCGAGGAGGTTGTCTTTCGGGCGGCTATCGTGCCGCTACATATTGCGGCGGGGAGGGGGAGGACGTGGATTGTGTTTGTGGATCCGTTGTTCTTTGGACTCGGTACGTCGCTGATGGAAAGGGAAGGGAATGAAGAAACTAACGATGTGTAGCGCATTGTCATCATCTCTATGAATACCTCCTCCACCACCCCTTTGAACCCGTGTGGAAGGGATGCCTCATCTCGGCGTTTCAGTTCACATACACCACCATCTTTGGCTGGTTCGCGGCATATGCTTTCATCAAGTCGGGCAGTGTGTGGGCCGTCTTCCTGGCGCATGCGATTTGCAACTGGTTGGGCTTGCCGAGGATGGTGGGGATGGTGGAGGGGAGTAAGTGGAAGACTATTATCTACTATATCGTGCTTGTGGCGGGAGCATGGGGATTCTATAGGGGTCTTATGGAGTGGGAACGGCAGACTTAGCTAAGTGGAGTAGGTGGATATCGAATATGAATGGATCGATATTGGAGAGATACGTTAAAGTCAGTCCTCCAAACTTCATTAATCCTCTTTGCTTGACCAATTTCCCGAAAACGGCAGGCTCTTTCAGGCTGAGCCTATTGTTTACTGTCTTCTCCATCCTCTTCCTTATCTACAGCCGAATCAAGCCAATGACACCCGGTTCAAAAATGTCTTTGAAGAAGTAGGGTCCACCGATGATGCTTGATTTTCTCACACAAAGCGTACACTACTTACTGGAAGGTAACGGCACTGCTCAGCATCGCGAAGGGACATCAACTAACGAGTCTCTCGATTCTTTAGGAATTTGCAGCTCGGAAAAGCGGGAAATGTTTGTAGTCCCAGGCGAGTGTCAACTTATTCGTGGAAACAGATGGTCGCCCATTACTACTATCGAGTTCATCTATCCGGAAACTAGTCGGTAGGCCTAGCTGGCTCGGAAGAGCTTCTACCGTTCTTTGCGGGAACTCTTGGAGTGTGTCGCTACCGTGGTAAGTAGCACGCGTGAGCGTTGTCTTCTCCCGGTACTACATCTCATACTTCCGCTTCCGAACGCAGATTTTCGCGGGCCGGGGTTAACCTCCGATTAGGCGATACAGTCATCGATTCCTATTGGTAGGAACTTCCTAGCTGCCTTTAGGCCCCCAGCTTCGACGTCTCCAGGCGAAACGTACCCGTTCCACGCTTCAACTGCTTGCAGGCAAACAGCTCGCGTAACTCATCTCCTCGCCCGCGGCAGTGCTGGTTAAACTTCTTAAGCTTTGCGAATTTGTCTATATCTAGAAAGCTCCCGCCCACCTCCAAGTCACAATCCAGATCAACCCAACAACCCAACAAACACAATCTCTTTTCTTTTCTCTCGACAACCACCACTATGACGCCCTCTAGCCTTCCGCTGGCTCCGAGACGGAGATTCAACACAACAACCACAACCACTTTTCTTTCTTTACAGACAAAACCCCACCATGACGCCAACTAGTCGAGTCTTCCGCCGGCGAAACAACCCACCAACCTCCAACTTGAAGTCACAATCCAGATCAACCCAGCTACAATTCTACTTCCACGACGCCTACGGCCTACCTCCTCAGCTACGAACATGAACCCCGCCAGCGATCCCATGACGCCGAAAAGAAGGTTCCAGAAGAACGAGTGTGCTGGCTCCGTGTGGGCCCCATGCCGGATATCTTCCGGAGCCGGGGACGGCTCGAGCTCATGTGGAGGCATAATGCATACCCCGTCGTTGTTGTTGTTGTTGTTGTTGTTGTTGTTCAATGTCGTGGTTTGAGCTTCGAAGCCCTCCTCAGTCTCGACCTCGGTTACTTCCGCTTCCGAACTTGGAATTCTTCCCTTTAGGCCCCCAGCTTGGACGTCTCCAGGCGAGATCTCCATCATCCAGCACCACTTTCATGCTTCAACTGGAGAAGCTGATTGCAGCTGCGCAGGCAAACAGCTCGCGTAACTCTTCTCCTTGCAACCCGCGCGCGGCAGTGTTGGTATGAGCTGGTTAACTTTACATTTGCAAATTCGTCTATATCTAGAAACCTCCCGCCCACCTCCAAGTCACAATCCAGATCAACCCAGATACAGTTTCGACCCCACATCGGCCACCAAAGCGACTACGTCAAACCAAAACTTTATCTTCTACTTCTATCGGTCGTCTACCAAAATCTTTTTCTTTTTGTGTCACTACACATAGTAGCAACAACACCAAACCAAGAACGACTCTTTTATCTCTTTCACAACAACAAGAACCAGTCCTTTCCTATACTCTCCTACTAAGCGACTACGTCAAACCAATACTCTTATCTTCTACTTCCAACAAGAACCAGTCCTTTCCTATACTCTCCTACTAAGCGACTACGTCAAACCAATACTCTTATCTTCTACTTCTATCAATCTCCACATCTACTTCCACGACGCCTCCTTCGATGAACCCCGGCAACCCCGTCCCTCCTTCAATGAACCCCGGCAACCCCGTCCCTCATTCAATGAACCCCGGCAACGCCCCAACCTTGACATCCAGAAGGTTCAACAAGAAGGGGAAGAGTAGCAAGCCGAGACCCCCAGTGGCGCGAGCACCGAAATCTAAAGGTGTGAGAATGTGGGTCATCTCTGTCCTGGAGGTGATCCGGGATCTGGAGGGGATCGAGTTGAGTGGGGTGTTGGTCCTCGGTGGACCTTGTGTTATACACAAGCTCCCCGAGTTCCACACCCGCTCAACATCGGTATGTCTCTCCCTTCTCACGCCAGATCGCAGCTAACTTTTATTAGGACCTCGATGTGGACTTTTCTAGTGAGGAAAAGCGAGCGCAAGTCTTGGAGGCAATCTCAAAGCACTTTGTGACCGCTAGAAGAAGTACCTCGACCACGATAGTGGTCCGCAGTGATACACTACCGTGGAGCCAGTGATACACTACCGTGGAGAGAATCACGGCAGAAAGACTTCGGTATGTTCTCTCCCTTCTCACGCCAGATCGCAGCTAACTTTTATTAGGACCTAGATGTTGACTTCATCAGCGAAGAAAAACGGTCACAAGTGCTGGAGGCAATCTCAAAGCACTTTCTGATCGCTACCTCGACTGCCGGGGTTACCAAGATCGTAATCCGCAGTGATCCACTACCTTGGAGAGAATCACGACAGAAAGACTTCGGTATGTTCTCTCGCTTCTCACGCCAGACCGCAGCTAACTTTTATTAGGATCTCGATGTGGACTTTGAGAGCGAGGAAAAGCGGTCACAAGTCTTGGAGGCAATCTCAAAGCATTTCGTGATCGCTACCTCGACTACCGGAGTTACCAAGATCGTAATCCGCAGTGATACACTACCTTGGAGAGAATCACGGCAGAAAGACTTCGGTATGTCTCTCCCGGATACCTTCTCACGCCAGACCGCAGCTAACTTTTATTAGGATCTCGATGTGGACTTTGAAAGCGAGGAAAAGCGGTGACAAGTCTTGGAGGCAATCTCAAAGCACTTCGTGACCGCTAAACGCACGACCTCGTCGACTGGAGTGACGACCCTGGTAATCCGCCTAGATCGCCCATTCGAAGGGTCAGCCAAGACAACTTTGAAGATAGATACGAAGATTACAAGTGCGAATGACCCACGTTTTGGTCGCTGCGTCTTATACCGCGGGGTGCCCCTTCTGAATACGGAGGATCTTGTGCTGTCAAAGGTGCTTTCAGGGCGTGCGAAGGATGGAGTTGATTTGGTATTATTGATGGGGGAGGATACTCGTTTCGAGAGGTCTGTAGACTGCGAAGGGGTTTATCTCCTGTTTTTAGACGGCGTGGTTGTGTACAGTGTAAGGCGTTGGCCGTCCGGAAGGGATAAGGATTGTTTCGACCTGGTATCGATATGCAGATTGCATGGGGGAAATTTGCGGAGGAAAAGCTGTTTTGTTGGTAGGATTAGGTGGCAAGCCTGGAGGATACTCGTTTTGAGAGGTCTGTAAACTACAAAGGGGTTTATCTCTTGTCTTTAGATGACGTGGTTGTGTGTAAAGCGCTGGCCGGAAGGGAGAAGGATTGTTTCGACCTGGTATCTATATGCAGATTGCATGGGGAAAATTTGCGGAGGAAAAGCTGTTGAGTTGGTTGGATTTATAATATATACTGTTCTTTCCGACCTTACACTGAGACGCATCATCTCTTCCACTCTGTGCCCGTATATATCTCCAGTCTGGTTGTACAGAACCTGAACGTAAGTAAGTATAAGTAGTAACGACACTACTAAGTACGCTAGAATCTAAACACAGTGGTACAAACTCATTGTGCACAAGGCTTGATCAGTTAAGCCATTGGCTAAATGGCGGTTTAAGTCTTTGAAAGAATTTTAAACCTACTTTTTGGCTAATGGGTTACATTTTAACCTCATACTTTAAAAGCTTCCACTCAAACCCGATTATGTTAGTGGTTCACATTATGAACCTGTATGGCTCCGTTTGGGCTGCTGCGTCCGGTCCGCGATCCGGCCCTCACGATGGTCAACACTTTCGATAAGTACTTTAAGGGAATGGGAGTTTCAAAACAAAAGCTTGCCAGATAGTCTAAACAGGAATCTTCTACTCCATGGATCCAGCGTCGCCCAAGAACAGCATTTGAGGTTCGAATTCAATACTCCTTCGATCAGGCATTGCTATTGATCCAAGTAGAAGAAGAGCGCAACAAACTTGTTCAAGGTGAGGATAGTCTTCAACTGTAGCCACACTGACGTAACTATCACTGAGAAGAAAGACTGGATATTTCGAAACTTGCATTTCGTTCGCATTTTTGGAGTTAAACCCATTACACTCTCAAGGGTTTAGATTAAACCACATTAAGTACTTACTTACAAGGGTGGGAGTGAACGATTCAAAGTTAAACCGGAAGATGGTTTAAATTGAGGTAAACGGTTTAAGACCTTAGAGGCTTAAAACCCCAATGTCCATAAGAGGTTTCAATTCTTACCAGTTTATGTTTAATTGTAAGCGGGTTAAGTTGGTACCACTGGGTAAAGTAAACAAATCAAAGGAGAGACTTGCACTACTTCGCATGCAATTATGAATTTGAAAAGAACAAGCAAAAGTAACCTCCTTGCGGTCTCTGTCTTTTAGATATCCATATCCAGTGAGTTTGCATATATACTTTTTTGATATAATCTATGTGAAGTACTCTAAGTATGATGTATACTACTTCGTACTTAAATACTTCTTCAGTGATACGCTCACATAGATCCGTTATCCATTCCCAACCAACATTCAGCCTTTGCTTGAGCACTGTATATAAGCGCGATATCCTCCCTCAAACCCATCCCCCCACATTAACGCACACCACCCTCTACCAGCGCCCCCACTATCCACCCAGCTCCCTCCAATTCCATGGCATCTCCGGACAGAACCCATCAAAAGCTCAACTTCCTCGACCTCATCCGGTCGCATACTTGCGCAAACTCCAGAGGCCAGCTGGGGGGTATAAACCCCATCACCGTAATCCACTCCACTTTCCATCTTGACATACAAGCTAGTTCAAATACGATAATTAGGATTCCAGCCAGCGGAGCCGTCTTGGAGGCAGTGGCGATCGCGAGATCGAGAGAGGAAAGCGTCGATATGCATGGTCTTTCCATTAATATTTTGCCGGTTGAGCTCGTCATATTCCCTTTCGCGGAGCGCTTGCATATCTTGTCTGATCTGGCGTTGACGGTCAGAGCTCGAGATGATGGCGTTACGTCGCGGGTTACGTGCCTCCTCTTCGGCAGTCATGATACGACGATCTTGACGGGTGGACTGAGGATTAGTTATAGAAAGGGCTTGGAGCAGAGCTCGGTTCGAAGCGTTGAAGGAGGCCATGTGGGTTGTTCCGGCTTGAGCGAGATGGGAGAATTGTAGGCGGCGCTGAGGGGGGGGTGAGGCTTGGAACGATGTCTCGAGTGTGACGTTGTGGTTCCCAGGCGGAGCAGTAGGGGTAGTGCTGCTGGATTCTTTGGCCTTGGGAGCAAGGGCTTGAAGGAGGGTTCGGTTGTGGGCGTTGAAGGAGGCCATGTGTGTGGAATGGGAGATCTCGATGCCGTAGGCTTGGAGGGTTTGGGTAAGAGTGAGGATGTGGACGACAGTGACGGACTGAGGTGTCTGATGAAGTTGTTGAGAGAGGAAGGGGTTGTTTCCGCGTTGGGAGCTAGATTGAAACGACATTGTTTAGTACTTGTTGGTAGAAGCGTTGAAGTGCTGTAGTTAAGCGGGGTGCTTTTCTCGAGGCTTGTTGTGGTTTTGGATTGTGATTTGAACGAGGTGGGTGGGTGGTTGTGATATAGAGATCTAAAGAAGTTAACAACTGCTCGCCTGGACTCGCGAGGCTCTCGATCCAGTTGAGCGGGGAACTGGTGCTCGATGGAGATCTTGCCTGGAGATGCCGAAGCTGGGGGCCTAGAGGCTAGAAGTTCTTTACCGGTAAGGTGACAGTAGTAAACTGTACTTGCCAATCGGAAGTGAGCCCCGTAAATATCTGCGTCCGGATGCGAAATTCGGAAGTAATTCAACATACCAGATCTTCAGAAGAAGACCTCTAGACAACTCCCACGCCACCACTGTAGCAATACACTCCAAGAGTTTCCCAGGAGCTTCCCGCAAAGAACATTAGTCAAGCTCTCTCAAGCCAGCTACATCTACCAATTCCCGAATAGATGAGTTGGATAGTAAAGCAAGTAATTACTTAGCGACCATCCGCTTCCAGCAGTAAAAGTTCGCCTGGGACTACAAATCTTTCAGCATTCTCTTGCCTTCGTTCATTACCTACTAGTGTAACGTACGCATCCGATGATTACAGTATAAAGTAGACCGCATGTCGCACCGGAAACCAATTCATCAAGCGGTCACTCACATACAGTACACTCTAAACAGTACAATCCACACCCACCCTCAACCAACATGTCCAGCCGCCATTCTCGTCAGCTTCCCGGGAGCTCCCGCACTCCCCCACAGCCCCACAATTCCGAAACCTGGACTATCGACGATATCATCCACCTCTACAAGCAACTCGAGCCAGCAATACGACAGATTCGGAAGCTGCGGAATGAAGCCACCGGCATTAATTGTACTTGCTCTCAATGCCCGAATACAGCATCGCCTGTCGCGCACTGGCATACTCGCCTCGATTCATGTTGCCAGTGCGGACAGCCCGAGCAGATTCCCTTCTTCGATGAGCTGGGAGATATCGAGAGCTTTCTTGGAGAGATCGAGAGCATTCAAGATGCAGCGATAGGCGAGCCTGGGTGGAGCGTACCCCCTCATGAACCGCCTCCGACCCCCGAAGCTATCAGGCCTCCACCAGAGCCGCCCGTGGAAACAAATCTTGCTCCTGCACCGCAGGCTGCAGCTCCTCCACTCCTTATGTCTTTGGAGCCTGGACATAGACTTGCCGAGCGCCATAGTATTCCCAGCTTGTGGAGGTCGACTCGAGGCGGAACAGAGTCGCCCGAGATGCTGCACGGGTATATAACTCGATCACCCTCCCCGGCAGATCCCGACTCGCCGATGGAGCTGGAGTCGCCCCGGGAAGGGCCGGACTCGCTGGAGGTGTCAATGTTGATGGAAGTACTGGATGGAGAGGAAGATGCGGAAGGATCTGGAATTGCTCCAGTGCCACCTTCGTCTCCTGTTGATAGTAGCGCGATGGAGGATGTAGCTGGCGCGGGGTGGGGTTAGTTGACCGAGTTGGGGGGTTGTAGTTGGGAGGGCGAGCGAGATCTCGAGAAGCTCGAGAGATGGAGGAGGAAGAATACGTATATACGGAAGTGGTGGGGTTAGGTCGTAGTGGCGATTGAGGGCCATTGGAGGTCGATTTGGCGGAGGATCGATCAGTACTTGAGACTCGTTAGTTAAGGTTTGATATATCCGTGGGTGGTGCTTGAACGGTTTATAGACCAACAAAAGCCCCCTCCGGTGTCCGTCTAGGTGGGTTGAGTAACACCTAGTACTAGGCATAGTCATCTCTTTCGACATGTTGTTAAGTACCAAGTAGGTAGAATGTGCCTGGATGAGCAATCGTTGTTCCCATGATGGGTCGTCGTCATATAAAAGATTTTGTACCCGTTTGGGAAGTAAATCATAACCTACTAATGATGATTCGACGGGACTTATGACGTGTGCGACTTGCCCCGGCCTCAGATACAGCAGGTTCCGGTATGTAGAGTCGGACTGACTGATCTTGGGTTTTCCGCGCAGAATCAACTCAGGGTACAATCGATCTCCAAGCCTACATTAAGTAGTAGTTCTCCGAGCGGCTGATTTAACCCTGGAATACCTTCCACTTTCCAGCACGCGATACATGCATGACAAAGCGATAGTCATGTCCCAGATCACCAGCAGCCCTTGCCACATCGTAGGATCCTGTCAAGCACTCAATCCTCATCGAACACCACCTACTTCAACACTCGTCCAGCCCCAACAAAAAAAGACAAACCAGCAGTCCGCCCAAACCCAAGCGCCAGTATATACTTCCCACCACTCCCACATCACCCATGCCAGTCCTCTACCCCACCCTCCTTCCCCACCCCCCCTCCCCCTCCGACTACCCCTTCCTCCGCGGCCTCCACACCCCCCTCCACAAAAACCCCCTCCTCCCAAGCTTCTGGCTCACCACCCTCCTCATCCCAGTCTTCCGTCTCCACACCCTCTCCGGCCCCGCAACCCTAGCCGAGCTCCTCTCCCCCAGCCCCACCACCCACCTCTACCTCGACGTCCTCTACGAGCATCCCCCGAGCCCAGGCTCTTGGTGGCAGCGGCATAAGCCGGTGTTTCGTATCCTTCGTAGCCTGGCGAGGGTTTTTGTTGATGGGGGTGGTGTGACTGTTGCGGAGTATTATTCTGAGGCTGTGCGGCGCATTTGGGGGTGTATTCCGGGAGATTCTGCGAGTGCGCAGGGCAGTGGTGGATCGGGGTGCATGGGGTGCAGCCCAGAGTCGCTGGCTGCGGAGGGGGACGTACTGGGGTGTAATGGGCAGTCGGTGGAGGGGCTTTGTGTCTTTGAGATTCTTAGGGTGATGGAGATTGAGAGGCTGCTTCGGGAAGAAAGGGTCTGTGTTGGACGAGATGCGGGGAGGAGGTGGGGAAGGAAGTGTCGTGTGGCGGCTGTGCCGGATGAGTGGGGGGTTACGGGGTTTCCGATGAGGAGGTGGGATGATCCGGATGTTGTGGTTAGGCGGGCGTTGGCGTTGTGTCTGGAGGGTGTATGATTTGGTTTGGTTGGGGAGGGTGGGGAGATGGTGGTGATGGCAGTGCCAGTGAGATCTGTGTTGTTGTGGGTGGTGTTTTGGGGAGGAGTCGTGGGATGGATATGGCAGGAGCGGGTTGACGGGGTGGGAAGGAGGTGCTTGATGGACGCACGGACCATAAAGTGGGAGCGAAAAAAGATGAAGAATTCAAAATACTGGAGCCTGGTACAGTAAATGGATAACAGAAGTGAGATGCCTGGGTTTCAAACTTACAAGACGAGGGTCATGGTTATCATCTCTGTAAACGACGACTTGCTCGGCACGGCGTTGGTAAATAGCACTATCACAAGTCACGACGATACCAATCGGGTAGCAATTCATCACAATACAATCGAATTCCAGTCAAAGGGACCATCTGTATTTCTCCAAGCGTACTTGGCAAAACCTAAACTCGCAACAAGAAGGCAACCCGCTTAGGAACGTAAGGGCCAAATGTAGTGACTGGAATTCATCACGTTTTTACCGGAATTGTGACCCAAAATAGGATGCATCAGTCATACTCACCTAAAAAGCTCATCGGAGGCCCAAATCTGTGCAGAAGGTCATCAAAAGAGGAAAGGATAGATTACTTCCCAAAGGAGACGAGGCCGGAAGGGAAAGCCTTAGTCATCACTTATTCTCTGCGCACGAGCCAGCTGCCAAGCGCCTAGCAGTGGTCCGCGTCGGTCCACCACCGCCAAAATTCAGGCACTCAAAATCAATCGCGTTGAACGAAAACAACAAAAGGCTTCTTCAACACCATCACCAACGTCAATCCGCTTCTTTTTCCTCATCACCTCCACACAGCCTCGTCGCGCCTTTTGTTCAATCCACACCAACACCCTCCCTTTAACAATCACCTAGTTCAACATAAGAAGAAGAACAGGTGGAATCCGGAAAGGCTCAACCCCCCAGCGCTACAAACCCGACTTTAGCACCTCCCCAGCATCTCCACAACCACCATCACAGCCCACCATGTTTGGCCAAACCAACAACTCGGGAGGCACCGGCTCCAGCAACCTCTTTGGCGCAAACAACAACAACAACAACTCCTCGTCGACTCCATCCTTCTCGTTCGGCGGAACCTCAAACACAGCCGCTACCCCATCCAAGCCCTCCCTCTTTGGTGGAGCCAACGACATTCAGCGCTCTGCATCTACACCAGCCACCGGCACCGGCTCAGGCGGTCTCTTTGGCGGCGGCAGCACCACTGGCGGAGCAGCAGGAGGAGGACTATTCGGAGGAGCAAAGACCCCAGCCACAGGCGGCCTCTTTGGCGGTGCCTCGACTACACCGGCTGCTCCACCACCAGCGGGAGGAAACTTGTTTGGAGGAGGAAACAACAATGCTGGCGGAGGAGGAGGATTGTTTGGAGCAAAGAAGGATGAGCCGGCCAAGCCGTTGTTTGGAGCCGCCAGCAATACGAATACGACTTCTTCCTCGTCGACTGGTGGGTTGTTTGGTGCCTCGACTACCCCGGCTAGTGCCCCGGGTAGTAAGCCTTTGTTTGGCGCTGCTGCTCAGACCGGTAATACGACTTCGACGACGCCGGCGGCCAAGCCTGCTGGTGGGTTGTTTGGAGGGAATACTACGGGGTCCAGTGCTCCTAGTTTGTTTGGGCAGAAGAAGGAGGAGCCGGCCAAGCCTGCTGGTGGATTGTTTGGAGGTGGTGAGTCTCACAAAGGATGGTGGAATGTGAAAGAGTTTGGCTAACTTGTGATACTTGATCTAGGCAACACTAATACTACTACTACATCTGCTCCTGCCTCTACATCACTATTTGGAACCACTACTCCGGCTCCAGCCAGCTCGGCCCCAGCTTCCGGAGGTTTGTTTGGAACTACCTCGTCCACTCCCGCCGGTGCGCCAGCCAGCAAGCCATTGTTTGGAGCAGCCCCAACTGCCACTTCCGGCTCTGCCCCATCCTTGTTTGGAGGCAACAACAACACTGCCACCAGTACCGCTACTTCCCAGGCTGGCACCAGCACTGCTCCAAGCAGCAACCTCTTTGCAAAGCCAACTGCTCCAGCTTCAGCCACCTCGGCTACTCCAGCCTCCACGGGTGGTCTCTTTGGTGCAAAGCCAGCTGTGAGCACGACCGCCTCCTCGGGAACCTCAGCCCCAGCCACAACCACCACCTCTGCTCCATCTCTCTTTGGCGGTGCCCCAGCCACAACCACCACCTCTTCCAACACTGGTGCCACACCCGCCCCATCCCTCTTTGGCGCCAAACCAGCCGGTACCACCACCACCACCGGTGCTTCCGCCTCCACCACCACTCCCGCCCTCGGCGCCTCGACCACCACCGCCCCAGCCAACCCACAAGCCCGCCTCAACAACAAATCCATGGAAGAAATCATCAACCGCTGGCTGTCCGACACCGAAAAATACAAGAAACAATTCCTCTCGCAAGCGCAACAAATCTCCTCGTGGGACAGCATCATCGTCTCCAACGGCGAAAAAATCTCCTCCCTCTACAACCAAGCCAAAGACGCCGACAAGATCCAGTCCCGCGTCGACTCGCAGCTGCAATACCTCGAGGCCGAACAGGCCGAGCTCGCCGGCATCCTAGATCACTACGAGGTTCTGGTTGGCCAAATGTTTGAGAGCTCTGGCGCCGACATTGCTGCTATGGGGGCTAGCGTGAGCGCGCAGGGAGGCATGCCGCAGCCTACTGGGTTTGGCGCTCAGCCCGCCGATCAGGAGAGGAGCAGGGCGTATAAAGCTGCCGAGAAGGTCGAGGATCAGTTGGAGGTTATGGGAGGCGCGTTGAAGGAGATGATTAAGGAGATTAATAAGGCGAGCACGACGATTAATAAGACTACGAATGCGGATGATCCTGTAAGTTTTGCTTTCCTCCTTTCACCCTTTTTCCTTTGCTTTTGGTTTTGGGTAAGAGTCGCTCGCTAACCGCTCGCAGCTTTCGCAAATCGTCCGTATTTTGAATGATCATTTGTCGTCCCTCCAGTGGATCGATTCCCACACAACCAACCTCCAGGAGAAACTTGAGAACGTCCAGAAGAAGGAACAGCAGACGGGACGGTTTGGCGCGGCGAGTGAGAGGGGGGGGGAGATGGATGAGTTTTTTAAGAGTCAGGCGGGGAGGAGCTTTAGAAGATAGGGCGGGGGGTAAAGTTTTATGGGTAGGGGGGAGGAAAGAGGAGAGGTATGGGGGGGGGAATATCATTTGTAGAGGATAGGGGGGTTGCATTAGGTTGAGTTTAAGTACCTCTTTTGTCATGTTTAAGTATTTCGATACGCGTTTGCTGGAATGTTAGCTTCTTTCGTAGTTGTTATCAACTTCCCTCTGTAGTATATCTCGTGAGGTGGTTCATTCTCCATTGTTTCGTACATCATGTTATCGAAATGATGATTGTATTTCATACTCGTGGAAGTTTCTTGATCGTTCTTCTTGAGAGCTTGCACGTACATATTTCTTTGGGCAGCCTCCCTTTTGAATTTCTAATCGCAATCCTTGCCTGAACATGCTCTTTGAACGTCTACGCGCGCAGGAACGCCTACTTCGTACTCGGTCATCTCCCAATTGTGCCTGTACCGTACCTCCCTCTCAATATGGACCGCAATGTGAGTTTCTCGTTCGGTTCCAAGTACTAGCATCATCTTGAATATAAGTATCTTCATTTGTGTTTTCACCTGCTATCCGTGAAATGAGCCCCGTGTCTGCTATGTACGACTCATAGGTAAGTAAGTACGTTTCCAAAGCTAGCTCGTCCCAATCATGTTTGCATACGTATAATCCTGATGTCCCCGTTGTACTTACACTATACCTCGATCGTGTGAACGACTTTTCTCCCTCTCGGAGCTAACTTCTCTTGCACAGCTGGTTACATCAAGTAAATTCTTCGTTTCTCGTTTCTCCAAAGAATGCTCGTTTGTAAACATTCCCGTTCGCCGCTTAGTTTGCCTCTTCTCAAGTTCACGTACGTACGTTGATATTTCGTTTTCTGCAGCTACTTAACCTCTTTGGTCCACCCGTGCAGGGATGTAGTGACTGTTCTTTTTCCGAGTCGCTCGCGACCTTGTACTCGTACGGATCCCTCGTTCGGGCATCCCAGACTCGGAGCTCTCTTTTGAGGTTCTGTATCGTGGCGTTTTCTGGGGAGGAGAGTTGAGCCTCTAGGCCTCTGCACTGCAAGTAGTACTTCGATGGAAACCAAGTTCTTTGTGCCTGTAACGTACTGTGCGCATGCTCTGAACCAGCCCTCTTCATCCAACGCTTTGAGACTGTTTCTCGTGATGATGTGGCTATTGTCGGACTCGTATCTTCATCCGTAAAGTTAACAAATGCCCCCGGGTGTGGTACCATGTAGGATACGTTTGCAAAGATTGACCCTGTCTTGTTTGCATATATCATGATGCATACGTAAAATCGTGATGTCCGTCCTCGTTGGACTTGCAACATCCTTTGTTCTGTTAACTGATCTTTGTCGGTTTTCTCGTACCAAATTCGCGAATGGCAGGTCTTGACCGTAATGTTCTCCTAATCAAGCTCTCTAGGCTTTGTAGACTTTCCCGTTATCTGGATTCATTCCTCTTGAAGCATGCAATGATATCCTGATGATACGGACGTTGGACGCTTCCTTTCTGTTTCATCCGACTTGTTCGACTGGATCAACTGACAGTGTTGTTGATACTAGTATAAGGTAAAAGTGAGGTTTGGAAAGCGAGTTGAACCCTTATCGACTTGTCTTCTCTGTACATGTACGTACAGTGATGTTCTACCATTGAGCTATCTAACCTGAATATTCGAATGATGCCGGCTGGGCTGTACTGCCAGTGTCAACGAACCTAGTACTTCTTCGGATCCCATACCATTGCTCGTATCCCTTCACGTATCCTTTGTTTTAGACCACGGCGTCCGCATGGGGATGCACTTCTTTGCATATCTGTAGTATTTGCTATATCCAACGTACGTTATAGCTGAATTCAGTACTGATTCCAACCGCGGAATTAACCCGAACCAGATCTGGCCTGCACTTACGACTTGCATCTCCCATGCTGCATGTTAATTTACAAAGTCAAGAAGAATGTCAAGTAATAATTGTGCATAATCGACCTTGTTTCGCCTGCGGATGGTGAAGTTGCGGGCCTGGACTGGTGGAGCACGCGGAAGATTGCTTACTTCTTGGGTTTACTTCCTAATCGGGACAAATCATTTAGGATACGAGTACGTTTTACGCGAGGTGGCAAACTTGAGCAACTGACAGCCTTCCTCAGCTTACACCAAAGGAAGCGGAGTTTTATTTACTGTGAACTTGAAACTGTGGAATCTGTGGCTTGCACCGAGGGAGTTGCAGGATGGCGGACCCGGAGACTCAGGCAATTAACGCGGATATTTCTTTTTGCCTTCGATTCTCAATTTCTTTGCAATGTTATACGTACTTACTTATACTTAAGTAACATGTAGTTCTTTCTCGCGATCTTAACTTAAACAACTCCCCATTCAGCCGTAAACCATTACGTTGTTCGTAAAACGAAAGCCTTACAATCGACAAATATGGAAGGTCACAAGGACCAGCATATACTTCTCCAAACATGGCACTTGCAACCCCAAGCCCTCGACATTTGCCGCTGCCTAGGCTGTCCCCACCAGCACCGATACGGCGGCCCCAAATCTGGTCCTCATCATCGAAGCCCCAACTGCTGCCACCACGACTCGGTGCCCACGCCTCAACCGTCGCCGGTTCCACAAAACACTGCCAGTCTTACTTCATCAACGCGGCCCCGATGTTACTTGCAAGCACCCAGCACTCCACCAACCCGGCCCACCTCTGTCCCTCCACACCATCCACCGACGCAACAAGAATGGGCACTCCCACTGGCAGCTAGACCCTATCTAGTTCCAAGCCCAAACGTTCCGGTCCGGCCCAGATCCGTTCCGCCGCATCTCCCGCCTCCGAGGCAGGCTTGTACACTCCCTCCGCGGACTGGGCAACAGGGAACTATGCCGACCTCTTAGCTATCGGCCGAAGACTCGGATGAGGCACTGCACTATGCCGGAAGAGGGGGCGAGTAGGAGGATCGTAGAACGCGAGATGGGTACGATAAACGAGGCAAGTATACCGGCTTGGACCCGGCATGTAGCTCTTCTACTATTTAAAGAAGGTATTAGAAAATGGAGAATGCATACTTACATGCATGGTCTACTCTTAGACGAAGACCAAGAATCCGCCGAATAGACGGATCGTAATATGCATTCGATTCGATCCGAAAATTCTTAACGTGATGTATTATCATATGACTGTATCGTTAACTTTGTTCCTAACCGGGAAATGCCAGTGAACGCTTCCCCACTGAGTCAAGCTTTGTGACAGATAAGCAGTACTTTAACGACTGAATATGAGCTCGGAAACATATACCACGGTCAGTACGCGCTCGGTTGTGCCCACAAGGCCTTAAGGACCTTAACAGGAATGTCTCGGAATTTCCTATTGTGTGCATCCCCAATTTCTTAACAATGACATAACCAGCCAGAGAATCCCCGTATTGAAGCAGCAAAGCTTTACACATCGGAGTCTCAACATACCCAATTACCGAACGCCAGCACATACAGCAACTCGAACCCACCACCCGATCACCATCCAAATGTCTCAAAGCATAGCCCCAATGGACCCTCCAGTCCGCGATTTCTGCGACTGCCTCCGCTACCGTGCCTGCCACCACTGCATCACCACCAACTCCACCCGCAAGCACCACTGCCTCTGCACCCACAACTATGCCGACCGTCGCTACGAAGCCGACCCGCACGGAGAGCCGGCCAGACCCGGAAGCTGCGAATCCGACTCTCCAGAACCCCCAGTCTTCACAACCCTCGCCCAAGTCCTTCGCGCAGAACCATTCCACAACCACGAGCAAGAAGTGGCGATAGCAGCCGGATGGCCCAAGTTCCCGCCTGGCGTAAATCCAGAGCCACTCTACAATCGACTCACTTCTGACGAGAAACTCGACTGTACCCCCCTCCACCCTCACAACAAGACTCCAGCCCCTGCTTCTCCCGAAAGCTGGGACACTCCGGTAGAATCAAGCTGGGAAACTCCACTTACACCTCCTCCCGAAGGGTGGGAAACGCCGGACAATTCGCCCTGGGAGACTCCGGTAGAATCAAACTATCAGTCTCCGTCAAGCCCTGACTACGAAGATGTGGAGTGGCAGTACTGGTCCGCACCCCCAGGCCCTACCCTCTCCCACGACCTTCCCGGTATCCTCGACACCATCGGCCGAAGCAACCAGGCCTCAGCACGAGACTTGCTTGCGAAGGTTTCCGGCGAGTTTCCAGCACTGCTTCAAGATGCGCTTGCTCTCCTCCGGAGTGTGGCGGCGAAGCAGACGAGTCAGTTGACTGCAGTCCAAGCACCATGTCCACTAGTAGTGGTACCACAGCGAAAACGACAAGCTGAATCACCCTTAGAAAGGAAAAGTAAGCGTCGATGTTTTCAACAGCGCCGGCGTTTGCCTCTGAGGCAAGATCAAATGGGAGATTACTGCATGTCTCCCTCGCTGGAAAGCCCGTCTTATCTGCCAGCTATGCCATGGGCAGCTGGTTGCGGTTGGACTTCTGGTTTTTCGTCGCCAGCGGGATTTCAGGGTTACTATCCGACACCGGTTTCTTCTTATGGAGGCGGCGACTGGGGATATGATGATTCTGTTGAGATGGAATATGACGACGAGATCGAGTGAGAGCGTAGATGGGCTGAGGAAGTCTCATGCCTTCATTGAAATAGTCGGATTGGCGGTTGGATCTTGATGAGGTGTTAGTTATGGATCGATTGTAGATAGGTTTATTTGTAGAGATACTCTGTCGTAGGATTCTTTTTTGGTGGTAGGCCGGAAATCATAATCGTGTTGTGCTATGCTGTTGTTAACATGTCGTTTGTCTGTGAAAGCTCTCGTGAAAGGTTATGCAGTGTAAATTTTGTGTCGGAGTGATGAAGAAATCAGATAGATGGTGATGGTCGAATGAATCTTGTGCAACTTCAGATTCGAAACCATTGTGACGTCATTGGGTCCGGCGGATGTCTATTGGACAAAGAACTCTGATGTCTACTTTCCAAGGTAAAGGAGTGCTTCAAAGAAGGGCTTGTTATTATCGTGGAGTGGCTATAAATGATTTGCAACGTTCTCCTCTTATAAATTTCTAATGCTTTGGCAAAATCCAGTATGCAAAAGAAGGGTGCAAACTCAGGCTCGTACCGGATCAGGTATGTAATAATCACCCAGACAGCACCTGGAGTTTTATCGCTAACTGAACTATGGTAAAAGTTATCCCGGGTTTGAACCGGGGACCTCCCGCACGAATCGAAGATTATCTATAATCCGTTGGAGCTTACTTAGGGATTGGACCCTAAGCGGGAATCATACCACTAGACCAATTGCGCCTCGATGCGAATCTCATAATGTGTTTTATTTACGAGCTTCATCGAGCAGGCATATGTGAACTATTATTGCCTCTCGCAAGTGAGTTTAAATTTTTGCATGA
The DNA here is from genome assembly GCA_003788565.2 of Ascobolus immersus RN42. Taxonomy (NCBI): domain Eukaryota; kingdom Fungi; phylum Ascomycota; class Pezizomycetes; order Pezizales; family Ascobolaceae; genus Ascobolus; species Ascobolus immersus. The sequence goes on along the minus strand of ML119715.1, from coordinate 196,750 downwards.
TATGCATGAGAAAGCATCAAGTATGCCCAACACTATCTTTCGATGGTTGACAAGGGCCGCTTGCATGCACGGCCTAGATTGTCTATCTACTGTAGCAAGCATTGATCTCAATCATTCGATCGGAACTCGAATTGTTACAAGCATGGAAATCAGGCTCTGTCACTACTTCCGGATTATGTTGAGCATGAGCTTCACGAATGAAGTTCTTAACATTGCGCTTTTGATCATGATGTAACTAACCAACGTGAAGATCCTCCATGACAAGGCAGCTTGGGAGAGTGGTTAATCCGCCAGCTTTAGGATCAAATCCCAAAATCGCTGGTCCGAAAGGGCGTGGGTTCGAACCCCACAGCTGTCAGAGCTTCTCTTTTACTGACCTGAACCTCGCTTTGGTAGGCTACGATTCCAGTTAGGTTGGCTTCTTCGGTCTTTTGCATCCCTGTATTAGACCGCGTACGTACCGCAAATTCACTTCACTTCTTTGGTGGACATCTGCGCTCATCTTCGCCATGCGAATGAAATTGAGGTGCATTGAGCTCCCCGGCGAACCTATTATGAAAGGCAGTCACCTTACGTATACAATGCCACAGGTTACTGCAGGCCTCTAGGGGAAGAGAACAACGAGTTTCATTGAGCGGTACCTGAGAAATGAGGGAAGATCCAATCGCGCTGGTGATTGCTTCTTACTCTTAAATTAAACATTATACCCTTCCAGCTTTCCCTGATCTATCTAAGCCTTACTTTCTAACTGGCCCATCCGGCATACTCCCAACCCTCTTTCCATTACTTCCCCCAAACCCAGCCTTGACATTCACCCCATCCTTCCCATCTGCAACTTCAACAACCTCACTATTCCAGCTGACTCCCACCCCTTGATCCTTCGACATTCTCGGATCTCCACCACCTGGTGTCCCACCTCCCCTCGCCACATCAGATGTGCCATGCCTCGCCGTTCTGCCAGAGCTGCTACCCAATATAGCAGAAGCAGCTGTAAGCAGTCCAGTTGTGGTATTTGCTCCCGTAGCCTGATCGACATCTAACGCACCATACTTTCCAACCGGAGGTGAATTGGAAGGACTAGGGATCCCGTTGGGATCGACAACGTGGGACTCTGTCAACGCAACCACAAGTGCCTTGATCCCAACGACGCTGCCGACGATTAGAGCCAGAATAAAAAGCTGTGCTCCCCATCGTCCAGTCTGGCCCATTGCCAACGCAAAGGACGTGAAAAGCATCACAACTCCGAGAACCACATCCGAGAGAGCTGCCACCGTAACAACCGAAATTCCGAGGAAAAGCTTCCCAGACAATGGGCACATCGAGTGATGAAGATACAGCACTATATCCATTAGCAATGTACACCCTAGACAAAATGAGCTCGAGTACTTACCGCCGACGACCTCCAACAGCAACATACACCCCAACCCAACATTCCCCTTCACAACCCAATGCAACAGCACCTCCAATCTCCGACTCTCACACTTCCTCAACCCCTCCGGAGGCCCCTTCAAATTCAACCCCAGATTCCCCAACCTTGCCGCCACAAACACCGCATTAATAGCCGTAAAAGTCGCCACAGACACCAACGCAAGCACAAAGGTCTGCTGTCGAAAAGACGCCAATCCGAGGATAAAGAACAAATTCGACAGGGTGTAGATCGGCAGGTAAAACGCCGTCGATAAGGCAGTCCTCTTCTTGACCGTATTGCTCTCCCTCAAAGCCGAATACGGCACCGTACCTGGGTACGGGAGCGCTGTATGGTCGGTAATCGGCATTGCTGGCGGCAGAATCTCCTCAGGAACTTTGCTGGCATAGAGACGTGATTCCTCGACATCGGCTTCGTCATCGGCTACAAGGGTAGCCTCATCCTCGTCGTCGTCGACCTCGGTCACCAATGGTGCTGATTCCGGGCCGACTCCTCGAAGCCAGGATGTTGTTGATCCGCCCGTCTTCCAGAGCCTGTACAACCAGAGGCCCTGCAAGAGTTGTTGAGGGACAAAGTACATCCCCATCAAGGGCGCATAAGGCGACAAGGGCGAAGGATATCGATCATGGATCGAGAGGATGGATGGTCGAGCCAGCAAGGAGTGGGTAGTCAAGCCGATCGAGATGAGGTAGGAAGTTGTCGCCAGTGTTGTGAGTGGAGGATGGAGTGGGTGGAGAGACATGCTGGGTATGTGCGGCGAGAAGGCGCGAGGAATGTAACCGGCGACGAAGGGCGGGAACATTGATGGTCTGAGTGAGTGTCGGAGAGTGGTGTTTTGTAGGGCGGAGAAGTGGTGATGTAATTGAGGGTCGTCATTGATAGGACTGTGTAGAAGGCCAAGGGGTGACTGGGTAGCGGACGAGAAACGGAGAGTTGAGCAGACTCGGACGTAAGCATATTTGTGCGATGTGGTTCTCTGCGATGAAAGATGTATCAATTCAAAAGCTATACGTTCTGAGGGTGCGTGGCCTAATGGTGAAGGCGCTGGTTTTCGGTGATGGTCCTAAACCATTGTCAAGTGCTTCATCCTGACCTTGCTGAGCCAATCCTGACAATGCCACTGGCTGTTGCGGAGGATATTGTGTTCCGAAGAAGAGGAAAGAAGATAAAAGGGAAACGAGTGAGATCTGCAGAAGACGAAAGGTTCAAGTTGAACCGGATCGATTCGCAACAGGAAGGAACGGACCTCGTGACTTGCTACTGACGTCCTTCCCAAAAGATCCTCTCTACTAAGTAGTAAAGAACCGTCCTCACACTCCAGCACCGTATGTCCATCAACCCATCACCGAAGTAATGAAGCTTCTCAAGTACTTTAGTTTATCCTATGAGCCTGAGAAGGTCGGTTGATTGCGAAGCTATCACTGCTTGGGCGCCGAGCAGAAGTAGGTACCCGAATGGCTTGAGACTCGTTTGCGTCACTTTCGAGGAGGGAATTGCGTATCGTCTTAAAATGAAAGTCTTCCAACTCTGGAGGGGAACAAAAGCAATTTCAGAAGCTGGCGAGCCGCCAGAACCACTTCCGATAAACCCGCCGAGTAGCCCCAAGTCTCAATTAAAGAAGGAAAACCGAAGGGCTGAAACCAATTCATTGCCAGTCACCACCACCCCGAGCCCACCGCCAATCTTGCATCCAACAACTGAATCCCATTAGCACAATGGCTCCATCTTCTACCGCCTTCACCCTCTCGCTTCAACCCGCTCAAATCCCTTCAAACATCCCCTCCGCTGCAAGACAACGTCCCACCAACCGGCCCTTCGAATCCCCACCCCTTCACCGAATCGTCTTGCAGATACCGAAGGATCCGCTCATCCACCGAGGGTGCTCGAGCAATAATAATGAATAGAAGGTTATCGGTGAAGAACTTGATCTACAACCGAAGGTTAGCAGAAGCTGGTGCTGGTGTGATATGCTTACTCTGTAGATGTCGTCTCGACACTTATTGGTAAGGATGTATCGAAGAGCAGCCTGACCGGCTCCGTGCACCCTCCCTTGCCTAACCAGGGTAGACATCTCCTCGTCAACGAGCTTCCTTGTTGACCACCATTCCTCAAACGCAAGGAATAGATTCTGCAGAAGATGAAGGACAAGGCGTTGTCTCTCCGTGCTATAGTGTGCATCGGGACGCTGTATTACCAAGTTGAGCACTTTACCGATTCGTTGTCTCAGGAAGCCATCGTCTAAGTTTCGGAATGAATCTGAGAAAGGCAGATACCGCCCCAACCAGCCTGCTACGATCTCGGTGTTTTGAACTTCTACTGCACTGAGCCAGCGTCGATAAAGATAAACAGAATGGAACATGTCCAGCCAAAGAGATCTAGAGACCGCCGATATCTGAAAATCCAGCAGACGAAGATTGAGTCCCAGGGAACCGCCGGCCTCCAATGCGAAAAAATTTCGGCCGCATGTTCCGCATGTTTCATCCGAGTCCTCATACCATTCGTCTCCATGCTCATTTACCTGTTCAAGATATCGATGCCGGTCAAGTCTAACAAAAAGGAGCTGCGGGCACGGAGTATCATCTTGCCATGATCCAGCACGAGGCAGCATCCAATAGTCTGGACCAGTAGGAAACGCATCATCGTCAGGGTGACCATCGATCGCCAGAACAGATTGATGAAGAAAAAAGCCATCGTAGCGGCCTAGCCTTGGGATACTGGGCGCAATTGCCTCTTGGTCCCTTGCACAACCTCCTAGTAGTTTGCATGCGTCTCTTTTACAGGGGCTAATCGGCCCGGGGCTAAATTTAAAGTTTTTTAGACGAAGATCGTCGTAATCTTCCCATTCCTTCGTGGTTCCTGATGCACCAGGTCCGAAAAGATAGAAGGCTGTGTCTAGTTCCGAGAGTCCAGGTAGGTCCAACATTCGTTCATATTCGCACCGTAGTTTTCGATCTTCCGGGTCCCCGTGTTCCCAAAAGGGGTAATCGATCTCAACGTTGAGGAGACGTCTTAGGGCATGACCCATCCCTTTGATCTTCCGTCCTCGGGGAGCCAGCTCCACCACCTGATCCACGAGACCTCTATTTGCGGTCGCCGTTCTCGCCATACTTAGGCTATACGATTTACCGATGAACGTTGTGATCTTTGATGCCCCGACCGATTTCGAGTTACTGTGCGGCGACGTTGCAACGTTGACGACGGTACTCAGAAAGACATGGAAGTTGGGAAAGTTCTGAGAGGCTCCTCCGATCAGTCAGTCGTGTACATGTGAATACTAGATTTCCAGCAGAAGAGAAGAGATAAGAGCGAACTTACAATATGAGCTCGATCAAATGAAACTGAGGCCTTAGTTGCGGGGTCGAAGTTGCTGAAAGTTGAAAACAACAAGTGGCAAATTGTGTGATTGCACCAAGCAGCACGTTCACTGCAGTCTGGTACTTTGCCACTCGAATGCATCACGATCTTGCAAGCCACTGTGGCGTATTTTGCGATTCCAAGCCTGTGAGCATCCTATTTGTTTTTCAGGACGTGATGCCAATCGGGACGTCGAATGTCCATGCAAACATGCTACTGGAACCTTCGGAAGTACGGTTGGAATTCGCTACACAATGGTTAGCAGCTGTAACTTTGTCGCTGTTTTCTTAGATTGATAATACCGCGATTCGCAGTCGTTCATTCGGAAGGATAGCAGTGACACCTGTAGCCTCGAAACTAGTCTGTTGTGATTGTTTGAGCGGTGATTGTAGAAGTGGTTGTGAAAGAGGGTGGGAATATTTTGGATGTAGAATGCGCTAACCTTTTTGGTAAAAATCTTGAGTGGCCGATTGCATTACACCAACAGCATGGAGACTAATAAGTATTCCAGGTCTGAGAATGTTGGGGTGAGGAATTTGGGGAGTGTACAGTCTTAAAATCGGCGAGAGCCTCAGGCACGGTGAGCGACACAAACTGAGGGTGGTAACTTTCGCGTTGTTATTGGTGATGTAACTACTTCTAAGGTCTAAACGCTCGCTAGAAAGCTATCCCACTGCCAAGTACGCACGAGCCACGCCATGTGCCCTACATTCACCCACCAAATCAAGCCTGAGATCCCCGATCTCCGTACAGATCCTAGACTACCGCATGACCAACGATACCCTCCATTCCGTGCGACCCCTCCAGAGACCGAATAAACCCATATCCCCTTCTACCATGCACATCCGAATAAACCCAGTACCCTTGAACAATAGCCCACCTAAAAATCCACCCCTTCCATTCACCCACCAAATCATCCTCGAAAACCACTACCAGTCCACCTCAACAGACCGAGATCCACCTGTCCACCGATCACTCCTAGGCACCCACATCTTCAACGCATTCACAGAAAACCGCCCTCTGAACTTCCCAGATAGTTCGGTGATGTCCACACTGGCTTTATGGAAATGAACTTTGGTAACAGAGTAAGGTCCCAACCACTTGGGTTCCATCTTCTTCCCAATCTGATTGTCGTTGGCGAGGTTCCGAACCAATACCAAATCTCCCACTTCAAACACGCGCTCCTCGCGCTTTCGGCGAGCCAAAGCCTGATCCTGGGAGTCCAGCAACGAGTTGATAGCCAATTCCCGCCTTTCCTCCAACGTAATCGAATGAGACTTCAGCTGGACATCGTCAAACACATCTGACAGGGAGTTGAAATCCAAAGAGGCCAGATCCCGCAAAAAGTCCTGCATGCTTGCGTCCGAAAGAGATGGACAATTTGTGGATCTCCCGAAGAAGAGCTGAGCCGGAGTAAACCCATGCACTCTCATGACCCGGTTGTTGATAGCCCACTCCACATGTCGTACGTATTCTTGCCAATAGTACGGCCCTCGAGGGTCCAACGCCATCAACTTCCGAAGCAAGGATCGAATCATCCTCACAAATCGCTCAGACAGTCCGACCGATGACGGAGAATAAATGGGCGACGTAATCTGCTCTGCTCCTTCGTCCTTGATGAATCCCGGAGTAACTCCTTTGGCAAAATGAGGACCATTGTCGCAGTAAACCTTGAAGGGAACCCCCAAGTGTCGAAAGACCTCCTCCAAGTGTTCTGACGCATCTTCGGATTTGTGGGTCTCAGACGATTTCAGCGAGCAATACCGCGAGAAATAGTCGACAATCAAGTGAATGTGGGCGTGGCCGTTGGCTGCCTTGGGTGACACTGACAAATAGTCCATACCTATCATATCCCACGGGCTCAGTTGACAAACCGGACGGATGATTCGTTTACTGGAGTCCAGCCTAGGTCCGTCCTTCTGACACTCTGGGCACGATTTGCAGTACTCATGGACATCCTTTGATCTCGTCGGCCAGTAGTATCTGCCGTAGGCCGCCGCGAGAGTAATCCTCCACGCAAAATGTCCGTGCTTATCATGTAGATCCTTCATCACTTGTGGGGCTTCTCCATCCCTCAGACACCTCGACCAGCTACCATTCGCCTCCTCGTAGTACAGCCTGGGCTTCTGCCTGCTTCCCAAGTTGCGTGCAAACCCATTCGGCTGTCCACTTCCCATGAGCTCCTCGTCATCATCAATTTCCACCATCTTGAATCTCAAAGCCAACTTCCGCAGATGCCTTCGTCTCCGAGAGTCCCAGGCAGGAGTTTGCAGCACGTCACCCACCCTCCCAAAAAGCTTAAAATGGACCACCGGGCCATAGAAAGGATCGAGTAACCACGGAAGCCAGGTGCGAATGAGCGTCAAATCAGCATGCTCCCCCACCCGATAGTCACCCAACAGAGTACGCAGATCCGTATCAGCAAGGTCAAAGTGTGCTGGGGCATCAGGAGTGGCAGGACGATCCTCCATGTCCACATTGTCCGTCATAAACGAATCCTCAACGAAGGTAGAACAAGCGTCGTAAAGGCGATCTGCGGCCACTTGATTCCATTGGGCCATAGCATCGGCCAACGGCACCTCGTAGCGGGATTTGCGGAACCGACGGCTACCCCGTTTCTTACGGAAACGGCGAGGGAGAGGCACTGAGGGAGATGAAACCGGCGGTGGCCACCTATCCTCTTCGAATAAGGCGGGTTGATGATGATTCAATTCGCGAAGATGCCGATGGAGCTAAGATCCCGAGGGAAAGGAGACACCACACGCGCGGCACATACGCGAGATACCCTGAACGACCACATTCACCTCAGGAGCCGGACGGCGAGTCACCTCCTCCAAATCTTCCAACGCAAAAACGGCCAATGCATGGGAGACGGACGGAAACGGGGAGCCCTGAACAGTTTCAAACATAGTGACTTCATGATCCTCCGGCATAGACACCATGGGGTTCATCTGCGCGTGAGCGGGAAACCTGCTGAGACCGTCCGCGATCGCCAAGGTCGTACCGGGAACGTGAGTAGGGATCAAGTCGTACTCCGCTAGTCGGTTCTGCCAACGGGCCAATCGTCCTCTCGTGTCGTCCGCACTCATCATAGTGACCAGGGCCTGATGATCCGTATAGAGTTGAGTGGGGTACGGAGAACCGAGGATAAACGGCCGAGCTTCCTCCAATGCGAGCAAAACAGCCAACGCCTCCCGATCCGTGGTGCTATAGCGAGATTCCGCAGCCGAAAAACTACGACTCATAAACATGTTGAATCGCTCACGCGAACGCGTCTTGGAGGAGCTCTTGGTGCCAGGGGGAACGTCCATGATCTGAAAGAGAACCCCTCCCGCCCCAGTCAAACTCGCGTCTGTAGCTAAATGGTACTGCCGGGCTGGATCCCCTGAGGAAACCGCGTTGTTGAGAATAGCCTGTTTGATATGATCGAACGATGCTTGACACTGGTCCGTCCAGCACAGAGAATCCGGGGAGGCCGGGTCGACAGGCTGAAGTCCTTCGGTACGCCGGAACAGATTGACAAACGACGACTTGATAACGCGGGCATGTTCAGCACGGCCGGGGACAAACCAACGAAGGTAGACAGTGAGGAAGAGGAAGCGCTCTGCCTTCCTTCTGCGTAGTAGGGGTTGGGTAATCAGCAAAAGCCTTGACCTTCTTCTCGTCAGGGCGCAAGCCTTGCTGAGACGCCTCAAAGCCCATGATATCAATCTTCTCATGGAATAAATACGCCTTCGAACCCGACAACGAGATACGGGCAAAGACAATCCTCGGAAAATACTCATAAGCCAAGAATTGATACAAAGCCCAGAACCCCGTAGCTGAGAAATAGTTGTCGTCCATAAACTTGCAGAAGAGAACGCCCTGGACTACTTGTTCGGCTTCCAGGCGGGGTTCCGGCTGCGGAGAGGGGATAGGTCCAAAAGCCACGTCTCCAAAGCGAGAATAAGTAAAGACCGCTCCCATCAACCCTTGGCCCATGCGTTTCCAACAGTACTGCCCTTGTGGCGTATAAAAGGCCGTCTTAGTAGCGTCCTCCGGGCGCATCGGGATGCCCCAGTACCCGTTGCTACCATCCAAGCTGGCGTATACGGAGTGATCAGGTCGACAAATGGAGTTGACCACCGATTCCAAGCGCGGGATGGGATAAGGCTCCTTAAGAGTAACCTTATTCAACGGACAGAACACATTGACCCACCGGAGCCGACCATCCTTTTTCCGAACGAACTTGTTGCGAGACACCCAAGGAGAAGAACATTTCTGGATGATTCCGGCAGCCTCCAACTTGGGAATCTGAGTAGCCATGTAGTCCTCTTCCTCCCGTGTGAACAGAGGCATCTTGGCCGCGTGCGGACGAGCACCGGGTATCAACGGTATGGAGTGCTCGACCAGATCAGTTTGCTTGATTTCTGACAGATCCGAGGCGAAGACGTCGCGATAGGTGTAGCAAAGCCTCTTAGCCGCCTCGATCTGTTCTTCGTCCGTGGCTTTCGAGCCCAGAGAGATACCAACTTGAGCAAACCAGGCATCGACATCCTCCATTTGCGTCTCTACGTCCAGAGGCCGACGATCGACCCGTCTATCCGTGGGGAATCCCAGAGTGCCTTCCCGAATACCGGCTTCCCGAGCCTGGAAATCATGCCGCAGCGGCAAACTAGACGAAGAGTGAGTATCGACCATCGGTTCCACGGTAAGAGCGAGGGACTTGCCATGAGAGGCAGGGTTCTCTGAAGTGATCGCCCTGTCTGAATACGATGCTCCGCGGAGACCTGGATGAGAACGCTGGTGGAGCTCGTTGGTGGAAGGACGATCGAAGAAGCCAGTCGATCCTGACAGAAATTGCTGCAATGATGGCGAGGGTAGATCCTGTGTCAAGGCAGCATGCGAACCGGCCGGAGAAGGTGTAGCAGTCATCACAGGGTCGTGTGCAGCCAGCTCCCCAGATTCATAAGCGGCCATCCACTGAGCGGAGCTGCGATCGGTGAAAGCACTAAGGACTTCATCCGACAACAAAGAATAATCCGAACCTGAAAATGAGTGAGCATCGACTAACGTAACAGGAAGAGTGGGGGGCATGCCGGCGCAGGCAGGGTTCTCGTGCCACGAACGTGGACTGATTACCCTGCCTGATTCTCTCCGTCCGCAAGAACCGGTCCGAATACGCTGGTGATGAGGAGAGACTGGGAACCCAAGGCCTGACGCGAGCACTTTGGCGCGCAATAATGATAATGAATATTCCGTATCCCTGTCGAGCGACGGAGGTATAGAAAAAGCTAGATTGAGAGTAGCCATAAAGTCGAGAAATTGAGGATAGTGTTGTATAGCGTAATTCGTATCATATCTCCCATCGGGGCTGGTTGCTGAGTCTTCTCCGCAACGACGATAGCAAGTTTGCCATCCCAATACATCACCACCACAACCATCGCAAAAGACGGCCGCGTGTTTCTTCCGACGCCTAAAAACAGGATCATAGAGAAAAGTTCCAGGCACCTGCCTGTTTATACCTGGAACTGAGCTTTTCCCGACGTCATGGGATAAACATGATTCACCTCCACATGGTCCCTTGGTTCCGAAAAAATAGAGGCCGAGCGAGAGGATTTCACCAACAAAGACCGAGCCGCAGCCGCCAACAAAACATTTGCCTGGTCCTTCGACAGCAAGGCGACGTCCGGATCCAACGACGGAGGTCCCATGATAGCTGCCGGAGACGTATCATCTTGCTCAATGGTGACGAGAGTGGGGATATCTCCTGAAGACACCGGTCTTGACAACGTGGGGTCATGTCGAGGAACCTTTGCACGTCGGCCCTGGGCGTCTCCCATCGTATAGATGTCTTTTTCATAATCCGCGCGAATCTTGCCTTGTTGCATGAACCGACGCGAGAGGAGAATCCCATACGGCGCATCTGTCTCCGTGACGAAAAGAGTGACCTTCGCCTGCATGCGTCCAATCTTGATATATGTCCGCCACTTGTACTTGATCTCGTGAACGGTATTCGCAGCCGTGCGGTACCCCATGTTTGACACCGGCAACAAGTCCCGAAGTGCACCGCATGCCTCGACGACCTTCCGAGGAACCAAACACAGAAGAGCACCACAATCCAATAGCATGGCCCCCAAGGAAACCCACCGCTTCTCTGAGCTAACCATAACCATGCCATAGGTGTAGAACAGCCCAGTAACCGAAGGAGAAGGTTCATCGGCCATCCACGAATCCTGAGTCGCTTCAGTAGCCGCCATAAACTCCGAAGCCTCTTCCACCATCTCGCCCAGAAAAGTGACCAAGGCGTCGACGTCCTCGTGGACCTGCTCTGCTGGCGCCTTCCGGCCCCGCTTCTTTGGATTCAGGCTCTTCATCGCATCCTTGAACTGCTGACGCAAACGAGGGGAAACGTCAAGAAGGTCGGCAAACGAAAAGATAGCCTCCTCCATTCCCGGATGGGCAACAGCGAACGAGATACTATGCAGCAGCCTTAGCACGTTAAAGCGAGTGGTCTCCTCTTCCGAGAGTGGACCCAAAGCCTTGATGCGAGGGATGGACTTGCTGCGAGGTTTCCTGGCTAGCCTCTCCGCTTGATCCTTGAGAGCCTCTTCACGAATCTTGGCAGTAACTTCCTCCAACCACAGTTTCCGAAAAGCTGGGTCCTTCATGAGGTTCTGATAATGATCCTCCGTGATCTCCGGGTACTGAGACTGGACTTTCGTCGAAGGAAGACGGGGTGAGCGAGCGTCCTCCTCCTCATCCTCCACACGAGCCCGCTTATTATCCGCCATCAAAGCTTCAGCGATGGATGACGACGACAGAGTGTTGACTCCCAATACCAGGTCCACCACATTGGAATCAAACACCTTGGATCCCTCAATCATTGATAGTCGTTCCACGTGGATAGGAGGAAACTTGTCGTCATTCACCGGCGTAATTCTAGGTTGAGCAGGATCCATCAGGACATCGTGTGCAGGTTGAGGCATGCGCACCGTCGGAGGAGCAGACTGATCTCGACGAGACTGCGACGCATACTGGATTCCTGGAGGAAGAGGCGGATACTGTGAACTCAGTCCTGCTGACGAATAGGACGAGTTCTGCACCGAATACTGAGGCTGATGCAAATGCACCAAGTGAGCCGGGATTTGCTGATTCGGCTTTGGCTGCGGTCCATCACGACGAGGGTTATAGAGAGGACACATTGCGGCCTTATGCCCATCGGTTCGACAGTTGAAACACATCATGGAGTTGGAACCATCGGAGGCATTCTGCTGAGATCCAGGTTGCAAATATGAAGATCCTTGGTACTGTCCAGTGGGAGCGTAATTCACTTGTTCACTCTGTGCACGCTGATGATTCGGTCGCATGTAAGTAGGACGAGCATTCGAATTCAACTGAGCTAACTGAAGAGACTGAACGCTAGCAGAAAGTTGACGCATCATCTCCATCAAGTCTTGCGGTCCTTGTGGTGGTGCAGATTGAGCAGCTGGTTGTTGGTAGACCGCCATCACCGGAATCTCTGGAGTGAGTGGCGAAGAGGCAGGGGCCCAAACCCGCTCCTTGTCCTGAAGGAACATAGCTCTAGCAGCCTTCGCCAACAGCTCCGGCGAGTCCGCTTTCTCCTGTTTGGCTGAGAGCTTCATGGTGTGAGCGTCTCTCTCATCAGACATACCCGCCAACCACGACTTCATCAAACGTTCTTGCAGCTTCGACAACGAAGCATTCTCTTTTGGATCATCCTCAAAACCTTCTCCCAAGGCGTCGGACAGATCTTCCAACTGCAAAATATAAGCTCTCATCGACATATTGCCCTGCTTGAGATTCGTCATACGAGCAATGGCCGACCATCGAGCATCCTCCTTCTTATCCACCAACGGAGTCCTGATCTGATCCCCAAAACTGTCATGGGAGACGCATGGGACGCATGGGCGCACGGACGTTGGATGATAGATTAGATTAGATGACATAGCATAAATCGGTGGATCGGCCATAGAGCAGATCATCACCCTTCCACTTCACGGTCTTCGGTGCTGTTATCGTCTTTGTATGACATTGGTAGCAACACCTGTCGTCGAAACACGGTGGGGCATTCTCTTTTTCTCCATATTCAGCACGTCCGATAAGCAATTGTTCTTTCCTTTCCGTTATTGCGAATCAGCAAGAGTTCAGGCGAAGGCCATCAGCAACCAACAAGCAAGAGTTCAGGCGAAGGCCATCAGCAAGAAGTTCATCCGAAAAGTTTGTGTTTTTTCTCCCGTTTTCTTTCGTTTTCCTTCCTTTGTCACGACCATCCAGCCATTCCAAACAAACATCTTCTCCGCAACCCATCTTTCTTCACCAACCTCTCCCGTTTGCTTTCCTTTGCTGGCCCGTTACTTCTAATCAACTTCATGCCCCATGACGGACACACAAACCATCAGAATGACAGACGACCCCCCAGACCGGGCCGTCGACAACGCCTCCGAGCCCGAGAAGCTCGTCAACCTCAGCAACCAGTCTCAGGTCCCCCCCCCATCTCCGACAGTCACCAAGCCATCCTCAACCTTGTCCAAATGGGACTCCAGACTATCGCTCATCTCGACACCTATGGAGCTCCACCCCAGAATCCACAGTTGGTTAGCGGAACATCCGTCCCCACGGCTCGTCAGCAATCCAGGGCCAGGGACTACTCCAGTACGCCCTCGGCCACGTCCAATCAGGGAGCCACGGACAGCAGGTCCCGATCCCCGAGTCCGTACCGCCAAACTTCTCGGACCCGTTCCCGCTCCCCTGTCCGAAGGGCATCCTCCGTCTCCACCAATCATCGTCAGCAGTCCAGTAGGGAGCCTCCACGGCCACAACAGTCTCCAGCCCGAGAACCATCATCGTACCAGCGAGGTGCCTCTCAAGACTGGGACGACATCGAGAACTTCGATCTCGGACGATACTGTGAGGAGAACGAACGACGACAACGAGCCAACGAAGGACGACCACGTTATCGTACACCAGCAAACGTCGTCCCCGCTGTCGAGCCTGCCTTCGTCCTTGGAGAAGGCCCTGACGCGCAGCCCTACAATGCTGGCAGCCAGGCGTTCGGACAACCCGGAAATCAGAGAGGAAACGATCGTCAAGGTCGAGGACGAGGCCGCCGCTTCGAGCGTGGCCGGGACACCCGCCCGAGAAGCCCCAATCCGAGGAACGGTGCCCGTTCCATGCCCTTCCAACCTGCAACCGATGGTACCCAACCCACCAGAGACCTCTTCGCCCGCATCCTCAATCCTCGACGGTAGATGGAGCTACGACCCGCTCCCAGAGGCAACGCTCATCGAGGACGCCATGCGATTGTTGGTTGCCCAGAACGAGGTTCCGGATCTTTACATCATCCGCATGCGCAGGGTTCGAGATGCTATTGGGCGGGAACTATGGAATGAATGGAGCAGGGCTCAGGCAGTTCCTGCCGATGGTACCTTGTGGCAGTATGAAGCAGCCGATTGGCAGCAGTTATTGTTTCGATTTGGAACGAGTTACGCGGACTGGTTCAAATCTGTGGTCATAACAGAGGTGGCTTCTGTGGTAACAACAGACCCCGTGGTAACAACGGGTAGCCAACCAGTCGCCGCGTTCTCGGATCCGGGAGTGAAGCGAGAGCAGGTTTCTGTGGTCATAACAGATCCCGTGGGGATAACATCATCAACATCAGCTACGGTCAGCTCATCCGGAAAGAGTTCTCGTGTGGACGGCTCCATTATGCCAGTAGAGGACCTGTCACTCGTCCATTATTCAGTGCCTTTTCAAACAGACCTCTCACCTGCTTCCTCGCATTTTCCTGGAGAATACCCACACACAGATACGGAGGCCTCGCCAAGCCCAACAGGACGCCGTCCGCATGAACCGCTCTCGTACCCTCCATTAACTCCTTGGAGCCAGCGCCTCCTGGATACATTGGTACCGCCGCTCGCTCGCCGACTCTTCAGCCCAACTCGTCCCGCTGCGGAAGCTCCGTCCGCCGGAGAAGGGTCAGTCAAATCCGAGGAAACAGAGGAGGTCCACCGCCCTGGTTTCGGGAAGTTACCGGAAATGCAACAGACACCAGGCTGGCAGGATCGATTGTCAAACCTGTTCAGCCAAGAGCTCCGCGACGTTTCCAGCGAACCAGAGGGACAACGTACCCCGTGGAAGGACACGTCGTTCTCGTTCGATGACAGCCGTTGGGACCTGCCTGCCCCGGCACGTTTCACTTATCGTGGCGGCCAACCCAGCGAGGAGCAAGCATCGTTGTTTGAGGACTACGATCTCCCCAATCCAGCGATTGTCTCGGACGGGCCAGATCCATCAGAATCGTACTCGTCATCGCCGTTGAAACACTTACAGTCCCTACCACCGTTGTCTACGCCGTTCTTCACCAGGGCTTTTAGTGCGCCCGCATCAATGCAAGACAATTTGTCATCAGAGGAGATGGAGCCGAGTGTCATGGTATGACGCATGGACGCACGGTTGTAGATCATCAAGATTAGATAGCTGTACATAAGGCGGATCTCTGCCGTACGGAATGGACATGACCGCTTCACCCCCCATGATTGACTGTTCTGTGCCGATGTCGTGACATTGGTAGCAACACCCATCTTGGGGTCTTCGACGCTGTTTTTTTTCCTTCATTCCGACTCCCTTTTCTTCTTCTTCTCTATAATGACTATTACGACGTTACGACCTCCAAATTTGCTCGATCTTTTTGCCATCTACAGCCATCTACAGTCGTCACCACCATCTCGGGCCTCGCGAGCCCACAGAACGACATTCACGACCTCGAAAACGTCTTCCAAAACCCCCCAATTTCCTCCAACAAACGGCAAACCACGGCGAGTGCACCGTCTGAGCCACATACCGTTTATCGTCATTTCCGTTTTGAAAAACAGTCAGTCAGCAAGCGTTTGTTTCTTCAGCGAAGGGAGTCTGTCGCAATTGGATGCGTGGCCTGGAGCAATCTGACAACCTGTATGACATGGAGTGAGATGCAAGCTCTACCTGTCGTCATCGAACAAACTTCCAGCAAGCCTTTTTGGTGCCGTTTAGAAGCAAGGAACTGATCACTTCGCCCTTCAGAGACGGTCTAGCAAGGTGCACTGGTGCCGTCACGAAGCAAAGGAATTGATCACTCTCAGCTTCCGGAACGGTCTTCTACCTCATCATCACCAACAAGCAGCAGTTTGAACTTGCGATGGCTTAGAGTGGTGGTGGTTACCCCTCATCGACGTTCTGCTTCTTTCCCATTTCCACCATTCACCAACGAAGGAATCCGAAAAAGCACCCCAATCTTCAGTTCTCGATAATCCAACACGTCATCATCATCATCACCAACACCGTCAAAGAAAGGAGCAAGAGCAAGCCCGTGGTCACAACAAGGCATTCCCGTGGTTATAACGAGATTCTCCTGTGGTCATGACAGGATCGCAAAGAAGCAGCCCGTGGTCGCAACGAGGTCTTACCTGTGGTAATAACAGGATTGCCTATCCCCTCTCAAGCCGGTCCTTATAGTTCCCCTCCCTCAACTCTCCAGCCTCAGCTTTTGCCGCCAAACCTGTCCCTTCTGCCTCGAATTCTGTCGCCCAAACACCTCGAAGCGTCGGCCGGATGTCTGATGAGCAAGCCCGTGGTTATAACGAGGTCCTCCTGTGGTCACAACAGCAGTGCTCATCTCCTTGTCTCAATCGCATTTCCACCGGCAAACCAGTTCTCTTCATCACCAGTTTCCGCCGGCAAACCAGCTCTCTTCAACGCCGATCTCCGCCGCCAGAACAACAACCAGCAATTCGAAGGAACGCTTGAGGTTTGAGGCTTTCTTCATCATGCCAAAGCTCGAAGTTTCCACCGCCGTTTCTGCCCCAGAAGACGGCTTCAGAGCCTCGCTGCAGCCAACGCTGTCCCTTTTCCTCCGATTTCCACCAGCAAACCTAAGTAGCTCTAAGGACGACTTCAAAGTCTCTGTTTCCGCCGCCATTTCAGCCAGCAAAGACAGCTTCAAAGCCTCGGTTTCTGGTCTCATTTTTGCACGAAGGGACGGCTTCAAAGACGGGTTTAACCCCTCGATTTCCGGCATTGTTTGAGCACCAGAAGGCTCTCGATTTCGCCGGCTTTAGAGCTCCAAACCACAGAGAATGAGTCTCGACTTCCGGCGCCATTCCACCACCATCTCAGCTCGAAACTTGGACTTCAAGGACGGCCTCAAAGTCCCAGTTTCCGCCGCCAAAATAGCTCGAAACAGCGCAGTTTGGGCCTCGCATTTCGCCGCTATTCAACCCAAAAGGATGGCGTCAAGGGCAGCTTCATGGAGAGGCTTCAATCCCTCGATTTCGTCGCCCTTCCAGCACCAAACCATGGCTTCAAACCCTCGATTTCATCTGTCAACAGAGCTTGCTAAACCAGGAGCAAGGCTTCGATTTCGGGCGTCACTTCAGCACCAGAAAGCCCTAGATTTCCGCCGCCAAAGAAGGGTCAAACGAGCGCCAAAGAGCTGCTCTTCCCCCTCGATTTCCACGCCGCCAAAGCAGGGCCAAACGACAGCCTTTCTCCCTCGATTTTTGCCGTCAAACCAGCACCAAGCTCTCTGTTTTCACTGTCTTTTCCACCGCATTTCCAACCCAAAAGGACGCCTTCAAGGACGGATGCAAAGCCTCAGTTTCCGGCTTCATTTTCCGGCCTTTGAGGATTCGCTCGTTATGATCTCGCCATTAAGGCTCTGAGACAACGTCCTCCTCCTTCCCCTCTTCCTTGACTTGTTTTCTGGTTGCTATCAAGGATCCGTTCGCTTTCCCCAAGTCCTTGTCTTGCTCTCTGGTTGCTCTCAAGGATCCGTTCACTTAGTCTCGCCCTTAAGGCTCGAGTCCATGTCATCCTTCTTCCCCTATGCCCCAGTCATCGCTAAGATCTCGCCCTTATGGCTGCAGGCAGCGTCCTTCTTTTCCCCTGCACCAGTCTTTTCTTTTTTTTCTGTTTTTTCTTTGTTCGTATGGGGCATTGTCATGGTATGACGCATGGACGCACGGTTGTAGATCATCAAGATTAGATAGCTGTACATAAGGCGGATCTCTGCCGTACGGAATGGACATGACCGCTTCACCCCCCATGATTGACTGTTCTGTGCCGATGTCGTGACACCGAGCGGGTTGCCGTATTCCGTGCGTTCGACGCCACCAGCACGATATGCCTCATTACATGACCGCCTTCGCCTGTCAGCGGAGAAGTCTCCTATACTCCCATTCCCACAGGACCCGGTCCTTCCGGAGATAGAACCATGGTCGCTTGGCAAGACAGATCAGCAGGAGGTACCTGCCTCAACACAACGTGGTCTCAACCACTCATCACCTCTCAACTTTTCTCTTCCTCTTCACTCACCACCTCCGTCACCTCACATTCCTTTCTCGTCCCCACACATCCCATCACCAACCAACAACTATCCGTCTTTTCCCTTTGTCGACCAAGTAACCACACCGACCATGGCACATGTTGTGGGCCTCTCCCCAGACCAGCTTACCAGTCTGCTCAACGTACTGGCCTCCAACCAGATGGCTCCTCGCTCGATGACCTTTAAGGATGCAAACGTCCCTTATTTCAATCCGGACGTCGGTTGTTCCAAGAGATACGAAACGATTGATGGGAAACGCTGTGTTGGAGATCCGTTCGATTACGCTGAGGATATCATCGATGCTTGTAATACCCTTGGACACCAGGTCGTCGCTCAGAATCTCCACACTCGCCTCGATGGGCACTCGGCAACTCTTTGGTACAAACAGCTTCCGCAATCCGAGAAATACGCTCTCATCAACGACCCCCTCCCGCTCCAAGTAGCAGGCCAGCTCTCTGAAGGGTGCCCCAGGTGGAGGGCCAAGCTCATCGAAGTCTTCGCCGACAAAAAGAACAATTCGCTCGCACGCGTGATCGCGAACGTGTACACGATGGAACGTCTCAAACGTGGTGACGACATCTTCCCATGGGCTATGGAGCAACTCACCCTTCTGCGTCGTACGGGTTTGGTGGAGGAGACACAACAGTTGCAGACCTTGTACAACTGTTTCGATAAGCCGCTCCAGGACGTGTTTCCCACCCCAGATGGTCACAGCCAGTCCAGCTACCTATCCGCGTTACGCGCCAAGGCAGCTTCTTACAAGGATCGCATCAACGCGGAAGAGGCGTCTATGCAGGCGTTACAGACCAAGGTGGAGTCTCAGAACAAGCAATTTGAAGCCCTCATGGCAGTATTCCAGCCCAGGGTGGAAGTGGCAACGGCGGCATTAACGTCCTCCCTCACAACAGCGGTACCAACCGCCAATTACTCCGCAGCCGCATCAAATCTTCCAGCCGCTCTCCAACAACTTTTACAACAACAATCACAAGCACCCGTGCCAGCATACGCTCCGGTGCAGCACAATCATCAATTACCACAGACAGCACAATACCCCATCAATATTCATGCAGTACAGACGGCTTACCCTTCTTCATTTGTTGGGTCGACACCAGTTACTCCTTCGCAACCACCACCATATGGCGCAGGACCTGCTGTTCAGCCAAGTCAGGCAGGCCAGCAGCTGCCCACTCAGTACAATCCCAATCAGTCATTTGGTTACAACTATAATCCCAACCTTTATCAGGCCCAGGCGCAATATGGTCAACCATACCAGTACGCCACGACCCTTGCCACGAACAATCAGGTTCCGTCACAGTATGGCCCACCTGCGCAGCCAGGCCCGTCGTACGTCCAGAGCCCACCCAACTACGGCCCACCGGCCGCACCTTCTCAGTATGGGCCGTCGCAGCAAGGCCAGCAGCAACCACCGGCCTACGGCGTACAGCCTGGCCAACAGCATTTCCAGTCTCCACCATACAATCAGGCACAACAATACGGTTTCCCACCACCGTCAAATTTCAATCCACCAGCCTACCGCCCTCGTGGCATGCGTCCGTGTCGCTTTTGCAACCAGGCGCATTTGGATTGGGATTGCCCGCAGCGGGATAGCTCCTTGAAGAATTGTCGTTATTGCGATGGGCAACATTACGATTCGCAGTGCCGTTCATCGGCTGCTGGCCAAGCGGCTCGTGAGAGAGAGACCCGGCAAGCTGCTTACCAAGCTGGGTCAGCGTTCAACATGCGTCCCGGACAACCACCTATGCCACCGAAGTTATTGGGTGATACGACGGCTCCTCAAAACCAAAACCAGGGTCCACCAGCCGGTGTTGGAGCGGTCTTCACTTCGGAACCAGCCACCACGCCAACTCATTCAGCTACGGCTTTGTTCAGCTGTGACGTCTGCGACCTCACTTTCGAAACCGAACGTGAACAGCTGATGCATGTTTATCGTACCAGCCATTCACGGCAGATGGAGCTTGATTTCGATGTTTCTGCTACCATTGCCGTCCCTCGGCCAACAGACATCATGATTATGCAGGTAACAGACACCTCGTCGGCGTCTTCGCCTCCGCTTACTGGTGCTAGTTTTGAACCTACATTACCATCGACGTTTCATTCTCGTGCATCTGAGGTATCACCAACTGTGGCCGTAAGTCAGCAGAAATCACTTCTGGAGCAAGCGCTGACTCTAGCCGCAGTCTCTCCGGAGGATTCGCACGAAACAGAGGTCCCGTCATACCATTTAGCAGTTCCGTCCGTGATTCAGGGTACCGCACAGTTATCTAGTCTCAGCAAGCGTTTCTTAACTCATTTATTACCTTCTTCTCCGGTGCCTGAAGCCTCCATCCGTGATTCATCATCTGTGCAGCGTGAAGTCATTACATCCCGTCGACCATTATACCAAACTGATACTGTGATGCCTCGTCAGAATTACTTGGAAGTCCCGATCGCATTAGACGCTGCTTTATCTCGTCTGTTCTGGGTGTGTCTGGATACGGGATGCGGCATGTCCCTGATCAGTGACAGATTCCGCCTCCAGCACTTGGCAGATCGCCCGTTGGTGCAGAACGTCTCTCCTATCCCCATGCGAGGCGTCAACCACACTGCTACCCTCCAGACCTCGCAGTACTTGCCACTTTCGTTATATGTGCCAGGTGACTTTCGGATTCGATACGGTAGGCCTACCGACGATACTCGTATAGCACATTTCTCTGCCCACTTCCAAGTGGTTCCGGACCTCTTCTGCGATATCTTGATCGGAACCGACATTCAACTACCTCTGGGCATGAATATTGATCTCTACCATCATTCTCTCACCATTCCCGGCTGTTCACATGTGCACACCGTTTTGCGCATTCTGCCTCGCCACGTAGCAGATATGTATTGGGAAGTTTCGACAGCTGCCTACAACATTGAAGTCCCTCCATTTGCTACCGTTTTCTTGCCAGTTCAACACCGCCCGTTGCCCCCAGGTCTAGTGCTTGAATTCGTGCCAATCTTAGCATCGCAAGGTACCGTGCGCTTGTCCGCTGCCGGGGGGTTTCATCGCACCTTTGGAGACCACCGCTCTTATCACGTTATGTATACCAACACGCAACCGGTCCCCATCACTGTAGAGCGCAACTTACGCATTGGCCATTTCTTGATCGTTTCGGATGATGCTGCCAGTACGCCCGTCGGTTCGTTCCTCACCCCTCCCTCCGAAACACGCAACCACTTCGTATTCTGCGCGTCCATGACGGCCGAGCCCTTCCAACTGCAGGATTCCGCGCCGCAGGCTGTATTCATGCCCTATCATGAAGCCCGCCACATTCACACGGTCCTAACCGCGGATACCGCTCCGGAGATCCCCGAACAGGGTTTTGATCTGACCGATGACGAGATCCTCGAGCAAATGCGGTTCTCCCCGACCCTCACCGAAGGACAGAAGCGTGCATGCATCACCGTCATCCGCCGTCACATTATCCGTTTCCGAGACACGGGCACGGTCGCAGTGGAACCAGAGGACGAATGGCTCCGCATCGACGTTAAAAAAGGTGCATCATTAACATCCAAGGGCCCGTATCACCTGAATCCTCGGGATCGACAGGCTCTTGACGGTATATTCGACCGCCTGCATAAGGAGGGCAAACTCGCCTTTTCGTCCGCGGCTACCGAAGTCGGCTGGCCCGCGTTTATCGTGTGGCGTAACGGAAAGCCGCGCGTGGTCATCGATATCCGCCAATTAAACGACGTCAGTAAGAAGGATGCCTTCCCCCTTCCACGCATGGAGGACATCCTGTTAAAGGTTAAAGGCAAAGCCATTATCTCAACATTCGACTTAACTGCCGCCTTTTTACAACGACGGATTCACCCCGAGGATCGCTGGAAAACCACGGTCGTTTCGCATCGCGGCTTGGAAACGTTTGGTGTCATGCTTATGGGGTTCCAAAACGGCCCGCAGCACATGCAACGCGGCATGATCAAATGGTTACGCCACCTTCAAGCATGGACGGCCGTCTACATTGACGACGTCTCGCTTATGGCCGATACGTGTATAAGTATTGATCTTCTCGAACCGCCGCAGCCGCCGCCCGTCTTACCATCTCCCGAGGATTCTTACTATAACCGACCCCCCACGGATAAACCAGTGCCGTTGGGTGCCGTCCTATCGGCTGCCGACTTTGAACGCCAACTGGATGCACTACACAAACTCAGCCCGGAAGCCCAGGCCGCAATAACCGAACACACGTTCCAGCTCGAACTTTTTCTGCAGGCCATGGACGTTCCCGCTCTTTATTTTGCCCCAGCTAAAGCTCGGATAGCGTTCTCGTCGACCAAGCTTCTCGGCAAAATCGTGGATGCTTCAGGTGTTGTCAGTGATCCGTCCAAATTGGAAGCCATCCGAGCGTTCGCCTTCCCTACAACGCTCAAAGCCTTGGAAACTTTCATTGGTCTCTTCACGTATCTCTCGGATACCATCGCCTATGCAGCCCAATTGCTCGCTCCGCTCCAAGCGTTGAAGACGCAGCTTCTTAAACGCGCACCGTATAAGGGTAAAGCCAGACGCCAGTTCTCGCAGAACACGGAGATCAAGGACCCTCCGTTGGACGCGGTAGCTGCGTTTGAGGCGTGTAAGGAAGCTATCATCGACTCCGTCAAACTACATCATTACGACAGCAACGCATATACATATTGTTATGTCGACGGTTCCAAGGACTTTGGGTTTGGTGCCGTCATCCTACAGTCGGATCACCCCCTCACGGAGCTACCGACGCCACGTAATGCTCGCATCATTTGGTTTCTCAGTAGGCAACTCACCCGAGCCGAGCTGAATTACTGGCCCACGGAGCTCGAAGTGGGTGCATGCGTCTGGGTCACCCGCACACATCGTCATATCTTCGAGAGTACGGTCCACGAAGCCGTTCTGTACACCGACCATCGCAGTATTGAAGATCTCCGCAAAGCCCTCTCACTACACTCAACAAGCGCCGTGCGGCTTAATTTGCGCCTTGTGCGGGCTAGTCTGTATCTGTCTCAATACCGCTTTAAGCTCGTATACGTGCCCGGAAAACTTAAAATCCTCGCAGACGCACTCAGTCGGCTTAAACGCATTCAGCAAGCTGCAGTTCCCCAGCATACTGCTATCGTCACGACACTTAAAGCCCCGTCCGCGGATCAACCCACACAGTTGCTTGACGGCATGGAATCGATCCTGGATAACTTCTGCGTGGACATGTTGACTACCGCTCCAGGCCGCGCCATGCAGGATCGCGACTTTTTTCTTCATATTTTTTTCAACCAACATATCTCGATGATTCATATGACACCGGACATCCAACGCCAGTTCTGCAAAGGTTATTACTTGGACGTGACGTACCGTTCTCGCTTGTTGGAGCTCTTCCGTCGTTTGAGGTTACTACAGCGGACCCAGCCACTGGCGCGCCAGATCGAGTACAACAACTTGCAGCTGGATCTCAACATCCCAGTCCCCACACCGGAAGTCCCCCTCGATGCTCCTTTCGCCAATCTACTCGCGTCGGATGAACTCACAATGCCAAAAATCACCGCTGCGGAGGACGCTCGCGTGGATCCGCTCACCCCCATGATTACCCTACACATGATCGATAATCTCGGCGCTCGACGCCTGTGCGTGCCCACGTCGGCTTTGGAACGCTTGATACTGCATATGGGACACGACGAACAGAACCACGCGGGAATGGACCGGACATACCTCAATATTCGCTCATCCTACTTCTTCACGCGCATGGCCACGAAGATACGCATCTACGTTGAGACGTGCGACGCTTGTCAACGGAATAAGCCTCGTCATCACAAGCCTTACGGTGAACTCAAATGGATCGTCGCCCCGCACCAGCCATGGATGTTGGTCTCATTAGACTTCATCGTTAAACTACCCGAGGCACCAGTATTCGGACGTGATTTCCGGGCCGACGCGCTACTAAATGCATGCTGCAAAACTACGCGATTCGCCAAGTTTACCTGTGGCCGCGAAGATTGGGATGCTGAGCGTTGGGCCCTCGCCTTCTTCTCCGAGACATATGGCTATTTCGGCGCACCAGGAGGTTTCTTATCGGATCGTGGATCCGTCTTCATGTCGGCATTCTGGCACGCTTTCTTCAAAGCTATGGGGACTTCCATAGCCGCCTCAACCGCGTACAATCCGCGCGCTAACGGTCAGATCGAGCACGTCAATCACGAACTGGAAGTCGCACTTCGGCATGTCGTCAACGCTCACCAGGATGATTGGCCGCAGCACCTCGACCAAATCCAGGTCGTCTACAATAACCAGGTTAACGTTGCCACGGGCCACTCCCCCAGCTTCCTCATGCTCAGATACCAACCGAAGACCTCACTCCACGTCCCTGTCGCGGTGGATGCCGATACGCCCTACCTACGCAGTCAACAGGAGAACGCCGCCGACCGCCTTGCCACCATCGCCCGCAGCCGACAGGAAGCCGAAGACGCGCTGACTTTCAGTCAGTTTACGGTGGCCAAGTACTTCGACCGTAATCACACCATTCCAACGTTCACAACGGGGGACAAAGTTTACCTCAATCTCGCCAAGAAGCGGACTCCTGGATACGCTGTTCCCGGTATCAACTGCCGGAAACTGGGCCCGGCACGAGTCGGCCCCTACACTGTAGGCGAGACTTATCAGAACGGCCGTGCAGTTCAGTTAATCGACATGCCGGCTTCCAATGGCATATATCCCATAGTCAGTTGCTTACATCTGGAGACCGCCCATCCGGAAACACGGCTGGAACGACCCGAGCCGGATCTGGTGATTGTGGAACGTACCGAGGAGGAACATCCCGAATGGGAAGTCGACACGATTCTGCAACGCTCCGTCAAGAAAGGTGTTACCCAATATTACGTCAAATGGAAAGGATACCCCGTGGAAGACGCCTCTTGGGAACCAGTTGAGCATCTCTCCAACTCTATGGACCTAGTTAAGGCGTTCGAGGACAAGTTGGCGGCCAGCACGAAAGCTAAGAAGGCTTCCAAACCAAAGAAACGCCGTCGGAAACGGTCGTAGTCCTCCTACCCCCTCCTCTCCTTACGCATGCTTTTCCTTTTTCCAAATATCCCCGACACATCGCATTTCTTTTTTTCTGTTTTTTCTTTTCTGTTGTGGGTGATTGTCATGGGAGACGCATGGGACGCATGGGCGCACGGACGTTGGATGATAGATTAGATTAGATGACATAGCATAAATCGGTGGATCGGCCATATAGCAGATCATCACCCTTCCACTTCACGGTCTTCGGTGCTGTTATCGTCTTTGTATGACAAAAACGACGAATCAAGGCCTTCTTGCTCCTCTCATAGTCCATGCGGATATCCGACGTAAGCGATAAATAGTATTCCAAGGCTTCTCCGCCCAACGACTGTCTCAATCGCATCTTCTTGAGAGTGGAACCTCTTGCAGCAGCAGACATCCTCTTCTTGTCATCCAGGACAGTCGATTCCAAGGCATCAACCCTCAATTCTTCCTCCGTGTCAATAGCTTCAAACACTTCCTCGATGAGTTCTCCCTTGCCATTGGAGAAGGTAATCAGAGGCTGAGTGGAAGTGTAGACCGACATCGTGGGAGGTAACACCTTTCTTTCTTTTGGCGAGTTTGAGGCTAACGACACCGATTTTGTCGAGTTTTGTGAAGACGTGGTAGTGAAGTCGACTTGTACCGAATTTCCTTGAAGATTGAGACTGGCCAGAGCAGACAACAGATCTGGCTCCTCCTTTTTTCCCAAGGCAACCTGCTCGAAGCGAGGGGTAGCCGAGCCGAGCGGGGTAACCGAGTTGAGTGACTGAGTGGACTGAGCGGACGAGGGTTCGATGACGTCGTAAATCTGTAACGACTGAAGACCCAGCCAATTGTAGGAGCCCGGAACTCTCTGTCGTGGTGCGGACGGGTCGGTGATTCTCCAATCTGCTAAATAAAACCCATCGTCGTCAGTGTCAGATTCCTCTTCCTCTCTCTTACTCTTATCGGCTAGGAGTTGTAAATACTCTTGAAGTCTTCGTTGTTCTTCGGGGACTCTTGACGGAGTGAGAGGCAGATGGTTGTTTGGGAGAGGAGAGAGAGGAGGGGAAGAGACAGGAGACGATGGGTATACATTCCTTATTCCCTCAGTTGGCAACACAATAACAGCTCTTCCTTCTCCGAGCAGCCACGTGTCCCATTCTTGCACTTCCGGAGGCCATTCGTCTTCTTCGTTCCTTGGTGATCGCGATTGCGTTCCCTTCTCGCCTGTTGGTGTCATCGTGTCGTCCGCTTCAGACCCACTCTCCGATGCGTCTGCCCCATACTCGGAGTCTCCATCCCCAACAAACTCCATGGCACTCTCCCAAGCCTCATCCGATGACGATGCCGTGTCGCTTCTGATTTCAGACTCCATGATCGTGTAAAAGTACTGTAAACGCGCTCTATCCGAAACTGAAAACTGCTGAATGATCCGATGATCTCGATACGATGCTGTGAAGTGCTAACAAAACGAAAAGAAAGGCTTTACCAAAAGGGCGTCGCTCTGGTCGAGTAGGGGACCAAAATGAGCGACACAAACTGAGGGTGGTAACTTTCGCGTTGTTATTGGTGATGTAACTACTAAGGTCTAAACGCTCGCTAGAAAGCTATCCCACTGCCAAGTACGCACGAGCCACGCCATGTGCCCTACAACGGGCCCCAAAAACGGCGGTAGGATGGTTAAAACTGCCGCTGACTTGAGAAATAGAAGGCAGAACGCACACAAATCTAGGTCCTGCTGTAGAAATGCTGTCAAACAGGCGCGGAGAACGAGAGATTTTAAAATCTCCACCAAAATCTTTTAGAACAGGCGCCAGACTACCGCCAAAGGAGGGGGTGTAAATAAAGCCCAGAGTAAAACCCCAAAACTCCAAACAGGCTCAGACCTGGAAGATTAGTCTCCAGGCTGTTGGTGTAATGCCACCCAAGCTGCCAAGGGATATGAATATTTTTACCAGAAAGGTTAGCGCTTTCTACATACAAAATATTCTTACCCCTCCATAGACACTCCACCTTGCTCTCTCACAACAGACTGGTCTCGAGGCTATGACACCTGTGCCGGTAGGAAAGAGACCCAAACTACGGCCCGAAAGAGCACCATGCGCCAAAACCCAATGTCCTTCCCAAACCGACTGCAATGCTCCAATGCGCCTGCCCCCGCAACTAAATCCACCTCCACCACGCCGCAACAATTATAAGCAAAAGGGCCACACCTGGCCAAGGGAAGGTTTGCCAGTAAATTGCCATGAGCTTTTTCATTATCCAATCAACTTGCTGCGACGTGATACACTCCTCCGCTGAGGAATGAGGGCAGAATTTGACAGCTACAGATACGAGTCAGCATTCACGGCATCACAGTTCACCGGACCTGGGCTTCTTACCACAATTTGGGGCAGGTGAATGTTTCTTCGCCTCTAACTTGCTACTCTTACCACAACGTGGGGCGCCAGAACGTTTCCCCAATCCTGCCGTTTCACCCTTACACGGAACAACTGGTGCTTCCTGCACCGGCATATCGCGAGCTTCCTCAATCCCCGTCACAACCCCATCCACCTTACCAAACCTCATTTTGACAGTTACGGTGAGAGTCAGTGTTGTATACTCATTTTGAGGTATCAAGCTTTTCAGGATCTTTATGATCAGATTCTCGACATTCGAGTCAATTGCATGCTCGGCTTGCGAATCAGGGTTCTCCATAGCTAGTTTTGATGGATGAGACAGATCCTATCAATTACGAGTGCATCGCCGTACAGGAGGCAGTGATGGACTTTCCAGCTGCCAAATCACTGGAAGTCGCAACGGGTGGCCTCGACGCCACCGGGAGAGGCCCCCCAGGAGAATCCTAGACCTCCCCGCTTGATGCGAGCCTATACGCATCATCTGCAATCTCGACCCATGATTGATGAATCTGATTAGACATCATCACTCACAGCAACGCCAGTGGGAGTCAATAATCATGGCGATTATCGCGAGTGGTTTGACTGGTACATGGTGAATCTGATTGCGAAGAAAATGGCTGTTCGAGACATCGAGGCCTGTCTTCTTTCTGCGTATTGGTTAGGTTCTTTCTTCTGAGCAGGTCTATAAAGATATAATAAAATTGCAGCTCGCAGTGCTATCCAGCATTCTGGCCTGATGAAGTGATGATCTTGACTGTCCTGCTAGCTACTCGTTGGTGCTTCGCAGTCGCGACGTCAGTCATGCAAACCGAGGGGTGAACAAAACTCCAAGTACGAACAAGTCTTTGCGCCAACGATTTCACGAGGGATTGACTGTGGTCACTATGAAGACTAAGTAGATAGAAAGCACCTTGTATTCCTGCTAAACTACTCAGATTAAGGCCTATTACAACGGTGGTTTGCAGGGGTTTAGGGCGTAGACAACTTAACTCGTCTTAACGGTGACATACTAGCCGTCAAGGTGAAATTAAGCCAACTAAGCCCAATAAACCGCACACTTTCTCACGCAGAGCTGCTTACGAGTGACGTAAAGAGTGACAGGGAGGTGGTGTAGATCCTACAGCGTAAGGAAAGTCGCTGGCCACGGCCTACGGCGGTGAAAGCCGTAGAGCCTGCAGCGAGCGTGTTATCGATCTGAAGGATAGGAGGCAAGCCGGATACGGGATCGAGGGCGCCGTTGAACTGCCGTGAGAGTGCGTGGAGCTGCCATACCGGTGTATCGATATAGAGTTTATACGCTGAAGATTTCCAGCGGCCCATAGTCTGGATATGTTGCTCGGAAATCCAATTTTGGCTAGCCGTCGTGGTTGTACCCTACGGAAGCTGTGGGTGGTGTAGCCGCGTGGATCCACCCCCCCTAGCTATGAGGAGAGTGGTGAGAGTCTGCTGTACGGCTTTCTTCGTGAAGGAGGTACTATTGCCGGTGCGGCTAAGGGGGCGATAGAAGAGAGGCGTCAGATAGTCAGGAAGGCCGTGAAGGGGTGGAACTACGGTGAGATAACAGTGATGCGTTTTGACGGGGCAAAGGCGGTCGTCAGTGCAAGCCAGAACGAGGTTCAGGCTTCGGGCCGAGGGGTCCGTTTTGGAGCGGGGAAGGAAGATTTGGACAGCGTCTCCCAAGGTGGAGAAGCGCACGTAGCTCCGCGTAGCCTTCTTACGGTTAAATTCGGGATCCCGGAGGTCTTCGGTAGTGTAGGCCCTGGACCTGCTGACATGTAGGAACGCCGAGAAGGCTAGGGCAAAGGATGCAGCGATCGTGAGCTGGAAGGTGTATTCTGTAGCAGAGATAGGTCGGCCAACGAGTATAGGGGGCCAGAGCCTGGATTGTTAGCCGTGATGGAGGTAAGGGGGGACCCTTACAAGTTGAAGAGGTGGAGCAGGATGTCACGTGTGAGAGGAAAACGCTGGATCTTCGGCTTGGTGCCGAAGACATTCTTGATCATGAAGAGGACGAAGAAGAGGAAGACGGCGATGACTAGTTTTGATGCCTATTGTTATGGACAATACAAATAGAAGTTGATGTGTGGCTTCGATGCTATCCTGCTTTGTCCTTTTGCTCGGTTTATAGTTATATGGCATCTTTTGGCTGGTTGAGAATATTATAGGTCTTGTTTTATGATGATGACTGATTTGCCCAATTAGAGTCTTGATGTTGCTGTTTTTGGCTTTAATCTATTGATCCCGAGGTCCATTGGACATTAATATCTCGATGGTTATTGATCAGATTATCATGATTGATCATAGAAGAAATTCCGGCGCTGCATTGGCCATGGGCTTACGCTTATGGTTGGCTGAAGACCTGGCTGCTTAAACGGACGGCTTTCCGTTCAAGTCCCACAGTTACCCATGCAGTGTGGCATGTAGCCGTATGGTTACCAATACCTACCCTAAGTTACTTGTCCATCGAAACGGACGGGTGTACATCTATACATCTGGTTGCCGGTACAAGTACACAGTTGATTGTCTGGTTAGCCAGTTCAGTTGTTGATTAAACACTGGTTTAAGCATGCATGATGCTGTTTTGCCGCACGGTGGACTATATATACATACTATGTTTCCTTGACCGTTTAGACACATTGTTATTTGGTTAGCCAATTGAGCTGGGGTTTAACATGTTGATTAACTGCATCGGTAAATGTACAACCATCCGGTTGTAAGTATTACTGCGTGTAAACTTGCTTACTTAAACGGGCGAAAAATACCAACCGGATTGTTTAATATCACCATAACCACCGGGGTAAACTCCGAAATCTGGGGTTTAACTTGTCATTTACGGTTAGGGTAAACGGGGTGCTTAATAACTATCGTTACGTAGTGTATATGAGATGTTGTATAATTTTGTATGGTTCGTAATTTGTTGTCGAGAAGGAATTGATATGTCGCTTGTTTGTAATTGTATTTTGCCCTAGTAGCACGTGTACAGTCTGAAGCAATAACAGTTTTATGTATTGGATCTATATTGTTCGTACTCTCCGCTTACTTCTGTGATTATAATGCATCATATATGCATACAATTGATATTTGAATCAATCCCCTTGCAAGTTTGGACGTGCGTTGTAAAGCCGAAACCTATGCTAACTTGAATCCCAGTTACCATAACGTGTTGAGCTAGGTTAGGTGTAGCTTGTCAGCGTGGCATACTGTTCTCTAGATCTCTTGGAACTTCTCTGATGTTGAGTGTCACGGTGGTGAGATGCCTCGATATTCTTCTTATCATATCCTATTGGTAATTCGGTACTCGTGTTGGAGGAGATGGTCCAAGGGAGACACTCCTGCAATTGCAAAGCTCGAAACTTGGAGACTCGTACATAGGACAGTCCTCTGATTGTGGGGTGTTTTTGAGAGACTCGTGTGGTTGCTAAATATGTCTCGATCTTCTTCTTAAAGTACGTATTGCGATTTAGTGAACGGGCAGTAGTATGAGATGGCTTGCATAGGTTAATTGTGAATAAAATAGGCTTATAATAAGATTTCCTATTGTCATCCCCATGAACATTCATACGCAAGCTTTTGCCCTTTAGCTTGATCTCAGTTGAAATGCATACTTTTGACTTGTATTAGCCAGACGAAGCTGCCTATTCGAGCGTGATAAGTGATGCTAGTTGTTTTCTTGTAGGCAACGTTACAACGTGAACTTGTACTTAAAGAAATCTCGTGATGTAGCCGGAATTACTTGTGGATGTTGGGGAGTCTTGACACGTAATTTGATTAGGAACTTTTGATTGTGTGATACTCTCGTTGATATTGAATTGTTTTATTGACTGTAAAGTATGAGCTCGTAAAGAATTTCTATGGTTAGTGTAGTGTTATAGCTATAGATTGATGAACTCGTGAATTCTTTTGCGAACCTTTCTGCTTTAAGCGTGATAACTAATGCGACATCGGAAGTCGAATTCGCGATGAACATGATAAGATCGAATATTGCCATCCCCTTGAACGTACGGTGACCTGGTGTTTTTCAAGCTCAGGTGAAGTGCTTCGACTCTCTTCACAAGATAAAACTCACCGTAGCAATTGATGCTTCTATGGTTGTACTTCTTGAATAATGCATACTCTCCTAGCTGATAAAACATAGGTATGCGGGCAACTACTAGTTAGCAGCCTCGAGGTCGTGTAGAGTCCTAGAGGGTTCTAGAAACAATGCCCAGTTGTAAGGATGCAAGCAAGCTGATTCTGTCTGGCCCGTTGTGATTATACAGGTGAGTCTAGGAAAGGAGCACTTGTAACCTTAGATAGGGCGGCTCTGTGTGTCACAAACAGGCATGAGAGATTGGAGGACTCATGTAGTTGTGCGTGACATGCAGGTGGATCCGCTTTCTTCTTTGAGCGTGATGAGTTTTGGTTTGCATGAGCAGAGTGAGTTCCATAAGGAACTTGAAGGAATTCGCAGATTTGAGGAATCAGACTCAGGCGAGTACTCTATAGATCTATCCGGCCTGTGAGAAACAAAGCTTCATGACGATATCGACTATTGTCATCTCCATGAACATGCGTACTTCTTTCCTCAACTTTCCTAATCGCAGTCAACCTGTACTGTACTCGTAAGTTCCGGAAAAATAATCTTTGTTGTCTTCGCGTATGTTTCTTCTGGCCTTTATTTCGAGTGATGCGTATCTAGTGTGCTTTGCTATAAGTAAGTACTTCTTGTACTTGTACTTAGACAAATCTCGAAGTACAGTGGAAGCGGACATTGCAAATGTCGATCTTTATGCGCGACCAGATCCTAGATCAGGGATAGTATCTGATATGTTCATTGTTATTTTAAGAGAGCTAGTATGACGTTAATGTGGCCAAGGCAGTGTTGGAAATCGAAGATCTCGTAAAAGGCTCTTCTGCATGAGCTTCTTCTTTGAGTGTGGCCCGTGTCTTTCTGCGACATTGGCAATGAAGCGTGTTCATGTAACTTCATGATACTAGTGTGAGTTTAAAAGATGAACATGAGCTGAGTGAGCCTTTCAGGGAATTTGAGGAATTGGGAATCGATCGGGTTCGTGATAAACGGGAGCATATCCTCAGTATTACTTTGCCGTACTCATGAACGTAGCATCTTGTCCGTAACTGTTAACTTCTATTCTTAGTTAACGGTTATCAGACTCTTCAAGTTGAAGCGTAACGAATATTCGAATCAGTCTTTTCTAGCGTAGCAAGGGGTGTTGAGTTGCATTGAAAGTGCATATGTGTCTCGTGAATCATTTATGTGGACCAGGTTTCAACTCGTATAGTAGAAGGGGAGACCCCATGCATACAATGATATCAAGGCACGTAAGTCCCTTCCTTGTTGGTAGACTACTAAGTTGTTGTTGAGTACTAGAACATACGGACTCATAGTGCTTCCGTATGAGTCGTGCAGTGCATGCGTACGGTCTGGTAGTATTCGCTTGATATAGTGAATTTGAAGAACTCGTGCAGTTGCGAGCTTAGATCTGCTTTATTTCCTGATCGTGTATTGCGAGGGATTTATATATGAGATGATCAGATACTGATAGTGCTAGTTGGTCTGCTCGGAGTGAAGTGTTTGAATGATCGTGTTTATTCTATACTAGAAGTGAATGAAAACACAGGCTCGTGATAAAGGTATAGTAAAGATGATATCTACTTATGCCATCCCCATGGCCGTAGCATCCTGTTGTATTTCTTCTGATTCCTGTTAAGGCTCATGCTTGATAACGTGGTATTCTTTACAGGTCCTGACATAAAATACTCGTTCCTTTCGAATGGTACATATGAGCCTGCCGAGGTAGTTTTGATTACTGAGTTGAAACTTGTGTAGTGGAAAGCCGAAGGGGGCACTCTGTTACGATACCTAAACACATACGTCTTTTTCGTGAGGGCGTATCGTGTATGACTGAATCTCATAGGCTATCCCCTTAAACGTACAAGCAAATTGAATCTCTCAATCTCAGTTAGTATCGTGATGGGAATTGTAGTGCGCAGATAAAACTCAACTTGGCGTTGGATGCTTTCACTTTGATTGTACTTCTTGAACAATGCATACTCTACTACTGGTAAAACATAAGTACTTAGTATGTAACAAGTAACAGCCTTGAGGTCGTGTAGAGTGTTATTGAAGGGACTTTCGACCTTGATGATACACGTGGGATGTTGTTATCTGTGGCGTTGTTAACTCATGACTGCGAAAATAGGCACTCGTAGGATCATCATCTCTGTTTCTCATCAGCATCTGTGGTAAATTGAGAGACTCGTGTGGATGGACAGCAGCGCTAGTGAATCAGCTCAGCTTTCTTCTTTGATCGTGCTGAATTTATAGGGTCGATACTGATAGTGTTAAGTAGTTGGTTTGCTCATCTTGAATTGTTTGAATTGGTTACAGTGGAGTTTTTTTCATACTAGGAGTAAATGAAACTTCAGGTTCGTACATGGAAAAGGTATAGTGAAGATGATATCCACTTTAAACATCCCCATGACTCGGATCGTAATATCTTCATGTTGCAACTTGTACTTGTAGAACTTTTTTCTTAACTTGTGGCCCTTCTATCGTGTAGCGAGCTCCTGACAGTACAATGGATCAGTTTTCGCCAGCGTACGTCAATGAGATGGTTGGTTGTCCTGAATCGTACTTTAGTTACTTAAGTTAAGCACTTCTTTCTTTGTATTTCGGAAGGTGATTTTGACTACCGAGTTGAAACTCGCGTAATAGATATTAGCTGGTCTAGCGTGACTTCGTTATGATGTCCTGACTCAATTCAAGTTGTCTTTTTCGTGCGGACTTGACGAGTAAGTTGTTGTTTGATGATTGAAACTTATAAGCTCGTGTAGGTCTTGTAGGCCCCTTATCTGCTGCTCATATCGTGGAATTGTTTCCATGAACAGGCTCTTGCAGTTCTTCTAGTTTGTTGCTGATCTATAACTGAAACATAGAGGCTCGTGAAGGGCCCATGACTGCTGTTCGTGTAATAGATTCAGGGACTCGTACGTTTCTTCTACGAAGATGTTAATCTATGATTGTAACGTAGTGGCACGTGAATGGTCTGAGTCTATGTTTGCTATTTGTTGGATCGATTGTGGGACTCGTACAGCTAGATCTTCCACCTGGTTGTTCTTCTAGTATGTTATTGTTTGATGATTGAAACTCATAAACTTATACAGGTCCTGTGGGTCCCTTGTCTGCTGTTCGTATGGCAGAATGAGGCCCTGGGATAGGCTCATGCGAGTCCTTCTTCTACGGCATTGATCTATGACTGAACCTTACTAGTATGGACTTTCAATGTGTATGGTCCAGTGTATCTTTATTCTGTGCACTGAGAGATGCGTACAAGTCTTCTAGTGCGTTCTTAATTTAATATGACTGAAACTTATGCTCTCATGCAGGACTCGTGTCTCATACCCATGTAGTAGATTGAAACTAGTGCAGAACGTTCTTTATGGACCCGTATAGAGTCTGGACGTGTCTCTTGTTGGTATAGCAAAATGAGGGTCTCGTATAGTGCTTCTTGAACGATGTTGTTTGATGACTAGAACGTACGGGCACGTAAAAGGTCCATGTCTGCTGTTCGTATGGTGAAGTGAGAGACTCGTAGGGTTGTTCTCGAATATCGTTGGTGCTTGATGACCGATACTATTAATTTTGTACTCGTGTAGAAGCCTTGTGTTCTGCAGCACTGCTCGTATGGTGCATAAAAAGACTCGTACAATTTATTCTGACACGTTCTTGTTTGATGACTGAAACTTATGGACTCGTGTAGTAGGTAGTGCAAGGTTGTTACAGAGAACTCAGAAAGTCGTACGGTAGCTCCTTGCGCCTTTTCTGTTTAAGCGTGGTGAGCTCTTGTCAGGTTTAAAGTGCAAGTTTTGTTGTGTGGTAGGAAAGACGTGTATAGGTGGAGAGAGATCGTTAGAGAGGTAGTTTGGGCTCATGAAACGTTTGCGGCAAACGTATCTATTTACTTAGTACTAAGATCTAAGTTCATCCCCTTGAACGTACGAGAATGCTCACCTTGCGCACGTCAATATTAGTTAACGTACTTGACCTTCCTTTCGATAGATGCAGCTTCTCGTTCGTTAAACCCAGATTGTTTGTTGGAAATCATGCGTGTTCAGGTCATGTCGATGTTTTACATGATGCGAACTATGCTTGACGTATTGTAGACAACGTATAAGTACTTGTACTTAAATGAATCTCGTGATGTTCTAGTAGCTGGAAGTACTTGTGGATGTTGAGAAACCTTAACACGTATGCTGTTTGGTGACGCCTTGATTGTATACGTGATATTCTCTTTCTTGTTGTTTACTGACTGTAAAGTATGGGCTCGTAAAGGGTTTTTGGTTTTGACAGCCTGATAGTACATATAGTACAATATATTATTGAAGGAACTCGTAAACGTTTCTGAAATCTTCATTTCTTCTTTGAGCGTGACGACCTTTTGTGACATGATAGAGCGTCGAGTTAGCGATGACAATGACGTAATTGACTGTTGCCATCCCCTTGAACGTACAAGCAAATTGAATCTCTCGATCTCAGTTATCGTGATAGTGATTGTTGTTCGAAGATAAAAACTCAGCGTAAAAACTGATGGGCCCATGCTTGTACTTCTTGAATAATGCATAAGTATTTACTCTACTCGCCGGTGCTGGAAAAACATACGTATGCAGTGCAGTCACTACCTCAGGCTCGAGGTCGTGTAGAGTGTTGTTGAAGGGACTTTCGATCTTGATGATGCAAGTGGGATGCTGATATCGGTGGCGTTGTTAACTCATGACTGATGAAATGAGCACTCGTACGATACGACGACCTTCTCTCATTGTTTATACGCATGCATGTGTGGTAAATTGAGAGACTCGTGTGATTGCACAGCTGTGCGAGTGAATCAGCGCGGCTTTCTTCTTTGATAGTATTGGGTGTATAAGCTCGATCGAGTACTGATAGTGCTAAGTAGTTGGTTTGCTCGTCGTGAAGGGTTTGAAGGGGTCACGGTGGAGTTTATTCCATACTGGGAGTGAATGAAACGTCAGGCTCGTACGTGGAAAAGGTATAGTAAAGATGATATCCACTTTTGACATCCCCATGATCGTAATATCCTCAAGTTGCAACTTGTACTTGTAGAACTTTCTTTTTCAATTTTGTCCCTTTTATTATATAGCGAGCTCGAGCTCCTGACGGTACGATGGATCAGTTTTCGCCAGGTATTTGACTACCAAGTTGAAACTCGCGTAATAGATAACGGCGGACCCACAACTTTGTTACGATGTCTTGACACAATTCAAGTTTTCTTTTTCGTGAGGGCTTGACGAGTACGTTGTTGTTTGATGATTGAAACTTATGAACTCGTGTAGGTCCTGGTACGTGGCTTCTTATCTGCTGTTCGCATAGCAAATGAACTCCCGGCACAGACTCTTGCATTTCTTCTAGTTCGTTGCTGATCTAGGACTGAAACGTAAAGGCTCGTGAAGGGCCCGTATCTGCTGTTCGTGTGATCGATTCAAGGACTCGTACGGTTCTTCTCCAACGTTGTTGATCTATGACTATAACGTAGGGGCGCATGAATGGTCCATGTTTCCTGTTTGTTGGATCGATTGTGGGACTCGTACAGCTCGATCTTCCACCTGGTGGTTCTTCTTGTACGTTGTTATTTGATAACTGAAACTCATAGAGAGACAGGCTCGTGCAGTCTTTCTTGTACTAGTACGCTCCTGAGACAGGCTCGTGCAGTCTTTCTTGTACGCTCACGTTGATCTATGACTGAAACTTATGGACTCGTGTACGGTCCACCGTATTTTGTTTGGTGCACTGAGAGACACGTACAAATTTTCTAGTGCGTTGCTGATTTATTATGACTGAAACGTATAGACTCGTGTGGGACTCTTGTCTTGTGTCCATGTAAAGGATTGAGGGGCTCGTAGAGTGCTTTGGGGACTCGTGTAGCGTCTGGACGTGCCTCTTCTTGGTATAGTAGAATTAAGGACTTGTGCGGTTCGTACGATCGTCTAGAACGATGTTGTTTGATGGAGGGACTCGTATAGTGCTCCTTGAACGTTGGTGTTTGATAACTGGAACGTACGGACACATGAATGGTGCATGTTTGCTGTTCGTACATATGGTGTATTGAGAGACTCGGAGGGTTGTTCTAGAACGTTCGATGGTGCTTGATGACTGCTACTACTTATGGACTCGTGCAGGACCTTTGCCTGCTTTTTGTATGGAGCAATGAGAGACTCGTACGATTCTTCTAGAACGTCGTTCATTC
Organism: Ascobolus immersus RN42; assembly: GCA_003788565.2. Taxonomy (NCBI): domain Eukaryota; kingdom Fungi; phylum Ascomycota; class Pezizomycetes; order Pezizales; family Ascobolaceae; genus Ascobolus; species Ascobolus immersus. Next base: position 158,922 of record ML119715.1, on the reverse strand, counting down.
AGGACTGTAGGTTATGAGTTCGTTTGGGCCCATGTCTGCTGTCTGTATGGTGCACTGAGCGACTCGTATGGTTCTTCTACTCTCAACATGTCTGCTTCTTCTAGCGTAAGACTTTCAATTTCCCTGTCACTGGCATGATACCGACAAAGGAATTACTTGCATGGTAGGAAAAGTGTGCTCGTGCGAGGTGCTGTGAAGTGGGAAGAGAAATGTAAAGGACGTAGAATAATGGCACCGTAAAGTGATGTAACTCCATTCTTTTCATCCCCTTGAACGTACTCCTTCACTGACCCCGTCAAATCAATCTTAGTTAACATATTTACTTCTTCTACTTAGACTCGTTGTGGCAGGACGTCACGTGCCCACAGCGTTGCGCCATCGTTTTTCGGTCCATGAATTTTGATAGGAATGATACGTGTCTTGCTTGTAAAACTTGTACGTATATCGAGTAAGCACGAGGCCGCGAGGTCGTTGAGAGGAGGTAATGTCCGATTGCAATTATCCGTAATGTTGTTGGACGAGTTGGAAAATAAGGACTCGTTTGTCGTCTGGGTCTTTCTCTATAGTGCTTCTATAGATCTATGCTTTGGTAAATGGAGGGACTCGTGTCATTCTTCTGGTTTCAAGGCGTCTTCTTCTTTGAGCATGAGGCGATTTGTTGGAACAATAGTGACGAAGTGAGTTGACTTGCTTGTTCGGGTATGGAGGATGTGCTTGGGAAGAAGGAATAATATAGAGGGAAGTGGCAAGGGCGGGGAATCAAACGGCGGTTTAATTAAGGGAGTTGCTGAAATCCGACCCCCTCCGATCTGTAGACCGACCCCCAGCTTATGTACCGACCCTTCACGTTCTGAAGACCGACCCTCCCACAACGGATGACGGAGATCTGCCACATCTCGTAACCGTCTTCAATACCTTTAAGTCTATCTTTGCGTGGGGCATATCGTTCTCGAGATATCGGACTTTGTGCTGCCAGTGCAAGTATGTTAAGTACTTACTAAAGTAAGTATTACACTATCGACGATGCTAATAGTGTATCTACTTACAGAATACTTACCTACAACGTTCAACTTGATGGTCCAGCTGTATACTATATCTTTGGCGGTGGATATACATCGAGTGCACCCCAGTGCGTTAATTTTGCCTATGCATATACACATACTTGCTATTTGTATATCAAGACTCGGGTTGTAATGAGCTTGATACATTGGAGGAGCAGCGAATTGAGGTTGAGAGTTGGAAAGTGGGTATGTTGAGCTCAACCGAGTCGTCATACGCCGCTCGTCGAGTACTTGCCGGTAAGCGAGGAGGGTCGGTCTTCAGAACGTGAAGGGTCGGTACATAAGCTGGGGGTCGGTCTACAGATTGGAGGGGGTCGGATTTCAGAAACTCCCTTAATTAAAGGGAAGTTTCTCCACGCAGAATCGCGGGATGTTTGAGGAGATTGGAACTTGAAGGACAGCGTAACTTTCGATGGTTACTGGCATGAGAGTCGCTACCCTAACTTAACCCTAAACTTGCTGCCAGCCAGCGACTCCAACGATCCCGGAACGAACCTCGTACACCAACCGAAAGCAGAATAAAACTCGGCCAAAGCATAATGATAGCCTTACTTTCGCAAGCCGTTCAGATCAAACATTCGAATCCCATCCTTCTACAAACCCTCCACCGGCTAGAAATCCTCCATCTTATAAACCTCATAAGCAACCTCCTCATACGGATGTTCCCTACCCCCCCATTAGCTTCCCTTCCAATCCCTCCCCCCGCAGGGGGCCTCCTCCCCCCCGCAGGGGCCAGGGTCCACGTACCTCTTCAACGCCTCCACCGCCCTCCTCACAACCTCCTCGCCCACACACATAATCTCGACCCTCTTCTCCTCCACCCTCTCCACCTTCCCCACCTCTCCAATATTCGGGTTCGCCCCCGACCCCTCCACCGGCAAGAACTGTCCAGTCCCGAGTGACTCGAATGCACAGTGCGAATACTTCCCGCCAGGGAACGTCCCTGCGCCGGTTGCGAAGATGGCGGATTTGATTGTTTCGCAGGGGGGGAGGGGCGTGTAGAAGATGAGTTTATATCTCTGCTGTGCCATGGTCGTGATGTGTCTTGTGAGGCTTCGTCCGCTGAAGGTTGTGAATGTGGTGATGGTGTTTCGAAACATCGAAGTGGGGTGGTGGAGATGACGTCCGTCCGCCCAATCCCCCACCTCGTAGGCGTCAAGCGACCCGTTCCGCCAGAGCCATGCCGGAAACGGACAAGCGGCAGGAACATTTCATGAACTTTCTCTTCCTGCGCTTCGCCAGAACAAAACACCATCACCAACACACCACAATGGCACCTCCGGAACCCTCAATCGCAGCTGTCGTCGCACCGTCAAAACTACAGCAGGTGTTTAGCAATAAACAACAATTCGTCGCGGAAAAGTCGAAGCCGAAACCTATCGAAGTCGCCCCGGAAGAAACGAAAGATGAGCCTACTGCGACGGAAGAGGTAGTGGAGGAGGGGAAGAAGAAGAAGGGGAAGAAGGGCAAGAGTCTAGCGGAGGTGGACTGGTATGCTTTGCCAATCAAGAAGGTTGTGCTGGAGGAACAGGCGGACGAACCGGCCCAGAAGAAACGCAAACGCGAAGACTCGGAGTCCACCACCGCCAAACGAGCAGCAACAAAAGCCACCGGCGGCAAGCCCGACCAAGACCACGCCCAACAAATCGAATTCATCAAATCCTCCCTCCTCTTACCCGACCTCTCAAACCGCAAAAAGAAAGACCTCGAGAAACGCCTCGCCTGGATCGAGAAACTCCAAGAAAAAGAACGACTCGGCCTCACGACAAAACTCCCCTTGCGAGAAGCCGAAGCCCCGATCCCAGGCCGTCCAAATGCCCAGAAATCAATCCTTGCAGTGCGCCAGAGCCTCCCGATCTGGGGCTACCAGGAGCAGATCCGGACAACGTTGAGGGAGAAGCCGATACTGGTTATGCTTGGAGAGACGGGGTCGGGAAAGTCGACGCAGATTGGACAGTTTTTGTTGAATGAGCCGTGGAATAAACCTGGCACGCTCACACTCCCGACCGTCGACTCGGAGGGGGCGGCGAAGACGAGGAAGGTCAAGACCGGCACCATGATTGCCATAACGCAGCCCCGTCGAATCGCTGCGATTTCGCTAGCGAGGCGTGTTGCGCAGGAGATGGGAGTCGCGGTGGGAGCGGAGGTGGGGTATAGTGTAAGGTTTGATGCGAATTTCGATAATCGCCGGACAAAGATCAAGTTTCTTACCGACGGGATGTTGCTGCAGGAGATGTTGACGGACCCACTCCTCTCGCGCTACAGCTGCGTCATCGTCGACGAAGCCCACGAACGGTCCATCGGCTCCGACCTCATCCTCGGCTTCCTCAAAACCCTCGTCAAGCCGGGTGGGGAGCGGGAGAATGCGTTGAAGGTGGTGGTCATGTCTGCTACTGTCGAGGTGGAGAAGATGGCGCGGTTCTTCATGCGGGGTATTGACAGTGCCATCCCGGCCGAGGGGTGGGAAGAGGGTACGGAGAAGGTGGGCGTTTGTAAAGTCGAAGGCCGAATGTATCCCGTTGAGACGCTGTACACCCCCTCCCCCGTCCAAGACTACCTCGATGCCGCGCTGCGCACAATCTTCCAGATCCACTACGCCGAGCCCCTCCCAGGCGACATTCTCTGCTTCCTCACCGGCCAGGAGGAAATTGAAACCCTCGAGAGAATCGTAAATGAATACGCAAAAGAAATGGATAAATCAGTCCCAAAGGTACGTTCTGTCCTTTCATATCTTGTTTTGATACGGTTTGCTAATGCATTGTGTAGTTGCTCGTCCTCCCCCTCTACGCCGCCCTCTCCCCCCAAGACCAAACCACAATCTTCAACCCCACCCCTCACCGCACCCGCAAAGTCATCCTCGCCACAAACATCGCCGAAACCTCCATCACCATCCCCGGCATCTGCCACGTCATCGACCCGGGCAAAGTCAAAACCCGCCAATACCGCCCCACCCTCGGCCTCGAGTCCCTCCTCGCCACCCCAGTCTCCAAGTCCTCCGCGCTCCAGCGAAAAGGTCGTGCCGGTCGTGAGCGCGAGGGGAAATGCTGGCGTCTCTACCCCCAACGCGTCTTCGACGACCTCGAAGAAAACGCCAAACCCGAGATCCTCCGCGCCGACGTCTCCTCCTCCCTCCTCACCCTCAAAGCCCGAGGCGTCACCGACGTCGCCACCTTCGAATTCGTCGACCGCCCCAGCAAAGCCTCCATCCTCCGCGGCCTCGAACAACTCTACTACCTCGAAGCCCTCGACCAGACGGGGAACATCACCCCCCTCGGCATCGAAATGTCCAAACTCCCGCTCGTCCCCAGTCTAGCGCGCGCCCTCCTCGAGGCGAAGAAACGGGATGTGTTGGATGAGGTCATCGACATCGTAGCCTGTCTCTCGACGGATAACATCCTCCTGAACCCAACGAGTGAAGAGCAGCGCGAGGAATGTGCCGCTGCGCGAGCCGCCCTGGAGCCGGTTGGAGGGAGCGGGGATCATGTCTTTTTCCTTGCGTGTCTTAGGGGGTGGTTGGGGAGGGAGAAGGAGGAGAGGGGGGCGTGGGCGAAGAGACATTGGTTGAGTGGAAGGCGGCTTAGGATGGCGGCGGATGTGAGGAAGCAGTTATATGGGATGTTGAAAGTCCCCGTCCCAAAGACCGACAAGGTGGAGCGTGAGGAGGCGGAGGAGAAGGCGAAACGCTCCAACCGGGTTGTGCGGGGACCAGAGGACTCGGAGGATGAGGATGGCGAGGTAGATGGCATGGCGTCCGAGACGATCCGTATCGACCCGAGAACAAACGAAGCGATACTGAAGAGTTTGCTAAAGGGGTACGTCACCAACACGGCGCGCCTAGGGCCGGACGGGAAGTACCGCACGTTGTTCGGCGGGCAGCAGGAGATCGCGATACATCCGGGGAGTGTGCTTGCGGCGAGGGAGAGGCGGCCGGCTTGTGTGCTTTATGGGGAGTTTGTGTTTACTACGAGAGGCTGGGGAAGGGTTGTTAGTGAGGTTGAGGAGGGGTGGGTTGTGGAGTAGATATGAGGGAGAGAGGAGGGGGGGGGTATATTGGCTTTTGTACATGTACTTTGAGGTTAATATCATTATATCATGGTGTTTTTTACTTTTTGCCTGGTTGTTTTGTAGTGGATTTCGTGTATGTATGGATGGGATTAGCGGAAGGGTAGGGTGGGAACATTCCTTCCTTTTTCGGCAGCTTGGGATTGCGCCTTCCGTTTCCGCTCAAAACCTCCTCAAATGTTTCCTTCGTCTATTTAAACCCGCCCATCCCCTCTTTCCCTTCCATCCACAACGAACCAAGAAATAAGCACAATACAACCTGGTGGACTTTGTCCATCTCACGAGTTAACAATCATTCCTTCCTGGAAGCGAAGAATATCCGATTTATCCACGCTCTGTTTTCAAAACCGCGAAAAGGAGTTTGTCGTACGTATTCCAGAATGACTCGATCTCGAGCTAGCAAAAGTAAAGAAGGATACACGAGAATTGACGCATTTTGACAAACCACCACATCGCGACACGAGTTCTAAGGAGATTGCTGTACGTCTTCCAGAATACATCAGTCGATCGTAGCGCAGAAATCAGAGGATACACGAGAAGGGCCCTACGGGAATTGAATCAGTTTGTGAAGCCTTGACACGAGTTCTTGGAGAATATTCGTGGATCAAAAGATGCGAGAAACTAAGGAGCTTCTGGTACGTTTATGGGGATGAACTGTACAGTACGTGATAGCTGAAAAGAATAAGAGAGCCAGGCGCCATTACACGAGCTCAGTGATTCCTCTACTGACACATCGAGCTGAGGAAGTGCTAGTGGACGATCACGAAGTCCTCAAGAAGGAAGCTATGGAACGTGGAACAACCAACCCGTTAGTCGCACTGCATCCCTCGTTTCTCCCCCAAAGTTCAAACGTTGGAGAGGAAAAGGAGCACGAGCCGCACGCATTAATACAGCATTCCAGTCGACAGTCACTGCAGTGCTAAGTAGGCAACCCCACGAGCTGAGAACTATATCAATTTAAGTTGAATGATGTGCTTTGCTTTACCGGCTGGACATTTCCACGTACCTCTATATATCCTGGCCGTCTGACTGTTCCTTCTTCCATCCACAAGCAACTAAGAAACGAGACTCAACAGAATACATCCGACCTGGAGCTTTCTGACGAGTTGAAAGCTATACAACGCAATTGCGCAATGCAATGCTCGTCCATCACGAAAAGCGGTTGACGTATTTCATCCAACGCAATTGCAAAAATGTCAACGAGATTGGATTACGTTTTTTGGAATGTATCGGTCTCCTGAATTGAAGAAGCACTTAGGATCACGAGACCGCAGTGATACGTGATCTCATCAGACTCCATACGGTTATATATACGAGATATTTCCTTACCTACGAGATGGATGTTACGGTTTTCATTCTGCATCGGTCTGGTCACCTGAAACGTGCAAGCTTGCAAGATAGGCTCACGAGACCTCAGTTGCGTCCTAGGACGCGTCGACGGTCTAGACTCCAACACGATCCTTCGTGGTCTTCTAGGATACAAACGAAACAGAAAGCCTTCCGGATACGATCATGGGGATGAATCTTGATATCCCGAAGCTCAAGAGGCCGTACGAGAAGTCATTGTCACCACAGCTAGGTAGAAGTGGGTGGGGCACGAAGTTTCTTTATCACAAAACAATCAACACTCAGAGAACTGCTATGCGAGTTGAAGATTATACAACGCAGAGTTCCTCCATTACCAGAAGTGGCTGACGCTTATCATCCAACCGAAGTAACGCGGCCAAGGTACGTTTTTCAGAATGTATACCTCTGCTGAAGAAGAGGGGTTTCACGAGACCGTAGTTGTGTCCCTAGACTTCGACACGATTAATATTCGAGGCTGTTCTACGAGATCGTACGCGTTGCACGTTTTTCGGAATGCATCCACGCAACTGGGTGATTCACGAAAGATACTTCGAGTTTTGCTTAGGGTAGTAACGCATGACGAAGAGATCGTGGTACGACCATGGGGATGAATCTTTATGTATGAAGCCTGAACTAAGAGCGTGCACGAGATGGCATTGCTAAAGACGCAGCTGTGACTCAGGCTGGCCAAGGAACTTCCGTGCTCTATCACAAAACAATTAAAACCCAAGAAATAGCATACGAGTTGGAGTTTATACAACGCGGAGCTCGTCCATTGCCAAAAGCAGCTGACGCTTATCATCCAACCGAAGTAACGCGACCAATGTACGTTTTTCAGATACATATCAGAGAGCCAAGCGGGTTCACGAGACCAGATTAAAGTCACCAGACATCAACACGATTCTTCGAGGTCGTTTAGGACCCGAAGTACGAGGAAGCGCTATATATTCTGCATACAATCATGGGGATGAATTATGGAAACATACTTCGCAAAGATCGGGTTACGACTATGGCGATGAGTCTGGATATCCCGGAAGCCCATGAAGTCTTACGAGAAGTCATTGCCATACTTGTAGGAAGTGATTGGCCACGGAATTGCTCTATCGCAAACCCGCATAGACGCGAGTACATTAGAAAACTCTCGACTATCACCGCTTGTTCACGAGTCGAGAAATATTCCACTCAAGATGCAAAGGCGGAGGAATCCACGCTTTGAAGCCAAGCCTACTACTCGTCTGCACGTATTTTGGTTTTCAACGTCAGAAGGATCCACGAGAAGTCAGCCAATTTCGACCGGGCCACGGAACTTCTGTGCTCTATCACAAAACAATCAACACCCGAGAACTACCTTATGAGTTGAAGCTTATACAACGTAGAGTTCCTCCATTAGCAAAAGCAGCTGACGCTTATCATCCAACCTAGGTTAAGCAGCTAGAATACGCGTATACGTTTTTCAGAATGCATCATGGAGAGATAGTGGCCTGGGTTGCATTCACGAGACGATAAGTACTTAGCTACAATAATATCATCAGACTTCGAAACGGTTATTTGGAGCCTTAGAACGAGATCAATACTTCACGTGCCGCTATCTAGAAAAGAATCAGTCTACTCATGAAGAAGAAACCGGTTTACGAGACTTCAGTAAGTAATTTCATCAGACTTTTATATGATTTCTCGCGATCGTTTAACGATAGCATTGTACGTCTTTCGGAGTAAATCGGTCTAAGGAAGAACGATGCTTCGAAGCAGGTTTACGAGGCCGCAGTAATGTCTTCATACTCCGATACGGTTATTCGAGGTCGTTTAGGATAGAAACGTATCACGAAGACATGATCGATATACGATCATGGAGGTGAATGGAAAAATGCTACGTATGTAAAGGTCGGGATACAGCCATGCATGGGGATGAATATTGCTATCTCGAAGCTCTTGAGGCCCTACGAGACGTCATCGCGTCAAGAAGTGAATGGCCACGGAATTTGGAATCCCAGTGGTACAAACTTAAACCGCCTTCAGGTTTAAACCGATAAGAATTGAAACCTTTTGTAGACATCCACCTTAAACCCTCAAGGAATTACACCATCATGCGGTTTAACTTTGAACCATTTACTCCCACCCTATGTATGTGGTTTAAATTTAAACCCCCAGTACTGTAGGAGGTTTAAAGTAAAATGCGAATCAGCTGCAGCTTATCAGTTCCCATGACTTTCAAGATTGATGTCCAGACATGATACATGGAAGTTCGAAGCATATGATCGTGATGTGTGGGACCAGGTAAAGAGACTTAGCACAGCAAGGATCAGAGGAACTTAAAGTTATTGATCATAGTAAGAATCGAGCTTTCAATTTGAAGGCGTTCATAAGATGCCTTGGAGCCGGCACGGAGTCTGAATTGCCAACTGGCCCATTTGGCTTTGATTTGCAAGGGTATCTGTGCGATGGCAAGAGACAAAGGCTCGAGCGACCATATACTGCTGCGCAAGAGAATCTCCCTCTTGAAGGGCGGGCGCTACATAGCCAGCCCTACGACAGCTGCACGACAGTGGTTGCCAAATAAACCTTTTACTGTTAATGGTTTATATCGAAACCTTTTACGGTAACAGGTGCAAATATAAACCCTTTATACTAATTGGTTTTGATTCAATAAAGCATTTAACCCCCCATCAAATCGGGGGTTTAAGTCAAGCCTTGCACAGCAGAACTTTGTACCACTGTGGAATTCCTTTATCATAAACCGTTCATACGCTGAACATGAATTGTCTGGACCTTTGCGCTGCTTCATGAGTCGAGAAGTGTACCAGTCGAGAAGTGTACCAGCCAAGAAAGGAAGGCGATAGAAACCACGCATTGAAGCCACTCCGACTACCCTGAACGTATTTTGGTGCATTGAGCATATGTAGTAAATGCGTTAGGCTGGGAAAGATTCACGAGACCTCAGCCAATTTCGACCAGAAGAAAAGTTTTTTGACACGAGCCTTTGTGTTCTAGGGAATAAATGCAAGAAGAAGAGTTCGGAAATACGTTAATATTATGGGGATGTCTAGATATCCGAAACGATGCTGAGAGATATCTACGAGAATCGCTTGCTATCCGACACAATACCGCTTTTAACCTTTACACGGCTGTCATCAATCCCAAAACAAAAGCAGACGCCTATACGTTACTACTTCTTAGTAGAATTCTCTCCTCCTCGACCTCTAAGACTAGGCCACAAGATGAGAATTATGCGATCCAAAAGACAAAGCTGCGATGGGAGGTAGTCCACGCTTGTCACAGTCTTCGTAGCAGTAAGAGAGAATTTGCACATATCTCAGAATGAATCGATCATGATAAAGAAGTAATTAGATACGCTCGGCGTCTACAATGCGCTATCTCAGGAGTCACCAGTTTTGAGTTGAACAACAGAACGTCCATCATCGAAGCGCTTATCACTTTTCATTCAAAGAAAGCAAAGGAATTTGGGCATGTATTTCGGAAATTATCGATCATGGCGGGCAAGTCAGAATGATCTATGAGAAATGGAACAGCTGCATCAACTTCGCGCCGAGACGAGTTCTTATACGCAAGTATTCTTGACTAATTAGTAAGAGTGTACTATGATGCAAAGGCTGGAATACGGTCATGGGGATGTAGCCAAATATTCGCAATGAGTACCAGAAGAGCATACGAGTGTCTACTACCACACAACGAGAGAAGTGGACGAGTAAGAAGCCCTTCTATCGAAAAGCGATTGAACGTGAAGCAGCCTCACGTTAGTCGCATCCCTTACTTTTTTCGCAATCATTAGCACACGGTTCAAACAAAACAATAGCCACATCAATACTGTACTCACGTCAGCAGGCTATCGCACGAGCTAAAAACAAGTGTACATAACAGATAACGTTGACTGTTGTGCCTTCCTTTTCCGGTCGAAGCTTTCCAAGTTTCAAAGCTCCCAAGTCTATATAATTAAACCCGGCTTGCATTCTTTCTTCCATCTACAACAAATTAAGACATTACGAGCCACAATACAATACATACACCCTTACAAGCCTACACGAGTCGAGAAATATACGACCAAGGTCCTCAACGAAGTCTGACCACGCTCCAGATTCATCACAAGTTGCTTGTTAATATTGAAACTTATTTTCGTAGACAACAAGTCAACCCAAGCCCGGGGAAGCTCACATGAGGTCATAACGATCTCTAGTGAATCGGCTCCTCTTAAGGAACAAGTAACAGCCACAAAGCGGCGCTCCAGTTCTTCGACGGCTCACGAGGTGACAATCATACTTCCAAACAGGAACACCAGCAAACTTGGTTACGCTTTGGATTCACCGCAATTACAATTGGCAAAGTGTTTGTACGTATTTCGACGGAAAGTATCGATCATGGCCGGTAGACAGAAGGATTTACGAGTAATAAAACAGCTTGATGAGCTGTTAAATTACACGAGTTGTTTTCACAGTCATATTCAATGATGGGAAAACGGGGGCAAAAGTTTGGTACATTCATGGGGATGAATGGAGATATCCGCAAAGTGTTTTGGAGGGTACACGGGAAGTCATGGCCATTACACGTAGCAATGGCTGGCTACGGAAGTCATCAATCAAGAAAGCTTTTGAAAATGAAGCAGCGAACTCGCTACGGTTGTTTATATCCTGGTTTCCTTCACTGCTCTCGCAAGCATCAGCAAACGGCTCATACAAGCACGATTTGCATTGATGCACGGGCTTTAAGTACTTACACAGGAAGAAAATTCGGCATTTCATCATAACATCTCACGAGCTGATAAACATACTACTTGTAAACAATGACTAAGTAGGAAAATGATTCCACGAGTTTAATTCACAACCAGTAATGAAATGTCCGCTCACATCTCGAATTGTAGTAAAGAATGTGAAAAGATATACGAGACTGCAATAGCTTCTGGAACCCACACGAGATCTTAAGAACTTCTAGAACTGGATTTCATATACTAGAGAAGAGGAAGTCTGCATACGTTCATAGCCGGGATGAATCTTGCTACCTGAGAGCGAAGCTATGAGAGCTCACGGGATGCCGTTTCCTTCACACCTATCGGTGAATGGCCACAGAAGTCCTCAATCATGAAGCTATTGTATGTTAAGGAGCCAACTGAGCACGGTTATTTACATCCCGTAATCCACTACTCCTCTCGCAATCATCAGAGAAATACGAGCAAGAGTTCCGGATTCCATAAGTACACAGGCAGTATATCTGACTCCAACATTACATCATGCCATCCCACGATCTGATAAGTATATCAGTCAGCGATGACCCGCAATATGACTTCACGCTTCCCATTCTTGCCAAGAAGTAAGGAATAGTATGTATTTTCGAAGCTAGAAAGATACACGAGACCGCTATCACCTTTAGTGAGCAAACATCGCACGTCTCGGGCTTCTCTACGATAGGAACTCTCGATAAAAAGTTCGTGATACGTGAACGTCTATGGGGATGAATGAAAATGTCCCCGAAATGTTTTTCACGAGAGTACGCAAGCAACAGTGACAGATATATCGATAACGCAAGTCCTCCATCAAAGAAGTACGAAGCATACGGCAAAACGTCACGATAAAGCATGTATAAGTTCCAAGCTCTAGCTGTTGAATCTTTGGAAGCACAAGAGTTGCATAACAGTGCGCATAACTTTCCAAACTTCCAACACCTTACGACTTGAGAATCCTTCAATCCAAAAATCCGCAAGGTGGGCCATGCGCATGCCTTTTATTCATGGAAGAGAGGAAACTATTCCACGTATTGTGGACGAGATCAGGAAACCCAAGAATTACACGAGTCTACGAGACTTCCACACCCCCTCCCAATTTCATTACGAGGTGGTCTTGAACTGAAACTCCAGAGGATTATACGATTTACAGTCATGGGGATAAATTTTGATGTCTGATCCATGGAAAGATATAGTACGAGAACTGAATGCTATCACACATAGCAGTGACTAGCTGCGGAAGCCCTCTATACGATATATATAAGTACTTAAGTATCCGAAACCAAGCGATAGTGAATAGTCGAGTACGGTACAGTCTCTGGACTTTTACACAAATTCACGAGTCGAGAAGTATAACATCCGGATATCCAAAACACCAAGGGGGGCGATATCATGCTTCAGCTTCATGGAAAGTGGAATAATGTGTGTACATATCTCAGGATGTAGCGATCGAGAGGAACACCTCCGAAGGATACACGAGACTTCAACAGCATCGATAACGAGTTCGGTACGAGGTGTCTCCTAGGATGGTATAGAAAAGCATGATAAAACTTCTTGCAAAACTGTACGTTCATAGGGATGAAGTTAGATATCCGAAGATTCGACAGGAGCCAGCTTTACAGGCAACAGCCGATACAGAAGCGCATATGAAAAGGACGAAGTCACGTATTTCATCTATCGAAAGCAACCCGCCGCAGCCAATACGTTCGAATGCTCTCGACTCCGACAGTACAAGAAGTAATATACATCTTACTCGTGCATATGCTGGTTGTATCCTCTTCAGTAGCCCCGTGGATGCCGTGGCTTGCCATTTTAACTACATGTATACATTCATTTCGCTTTTCGATGCAAGCCTCATCATGATCATGTCGAACCGTACCAGATAGATTCTCGTCCTTACTGTATTGTTAACCAATGAGTCGAGCTAGAAACTGTTTAAGTCTCTATGTATAAGTTTGGCCGGCATCTTGGTCGTACCCTCCTTAGAACGTGCTTCCTAGGCTTTCAATTCAGGCATATGCATCCCCGTACATCATGATGTAATGACTTGTTTCTCCTTGGATTGCATGCGTGATTTTAAATGGCGGGTTGCAAGCTTTATTCGGATCAAACTCGTGAACCTTTGGGGACCGTATCATATTCGTACGTGGGTAGAAGTGCTCTTCTTCAATTTGAGAACCGTGGCAGCTCCTATCTGAACACTGTTGATTCGGATCTTGATCAAATGAACGCTCATGGCTGTCTCTTGAAGTATATCCTTAGACTTGCTAGTTGCCTAGCATTGCATGCACACATAGCGCTGTTGAGTGAGAGCCTCGTTCGATCTAACTCGTCATCCATTCTGTTCTTCCCTTTACTTCTACGTAGATCTAGATCAAACTGTTGTCGAATGATTTGAGAACTAGTTCGTTATCAAGTGTGTCAGGAGCGTTTGATGGTAATACTCATTTCCCGTATAATCCCCGAAGTTGTCCAATGGTTTCTTTCAAGCATTTTCGTAAATACTTTGACTTTTCAAGTTGTCTATGATTGCATACGTGTCGAAGTCACTTAAAGATACTATGGTGAATATCTTTTTTGGATCGGTACGTGAACCAGTACATTGCGAGTATTTGATTTCCTGTATTCTAATGTGACATGCATGCCTGATTCTTCTTGTAAGGAGATCTCGAGTAGTGAGGACTGCCAGCTCGTATTTTGGTGGTTGATCAGGATTTTGCTCGTGCTTCTGCTACCCAGTGGTTCTTCTCAACTCTCTTCGTGATTGCCTGTGAATCTTCCTTTTGAAACGTATGCGTGAAATAGTTCATTGTTCGAAACCACTCGTGCTTCGGTAGAGTTCATCCTGTATTCTTACTTGGATATATCCACTAGTACACTCTCTTTGTAAGAGAAAGTACTATCCAGCAGCTCGTACGCAGGCAACTAATTTCCATGTTTCTTCGATTCATATGCCGGTGCTCTTTCGATTATGGTACTTACTTCTCAAGATCCCCGTGGCCTCATCAAGTTGCGCCTTGAAATGTACTCGTGAATAACTGAGGTGGTGCCTCGTTTGGGTCAGCTCGTGGACCCCTTGGGCTCGTCGCGGTATTTTCACGAGCAAGGAACTAGTATTTTCCATCGATCGCGGACTTGAGAATTAGCTAGCTCGTACATGGCTGCTTCTTCAGGGAGTGATTGCCCTATTATATCCCCGTGTCAGGGCTCCTGTTGTGCTTGTGAACTATTTGACTTTGTTAGAATTTAGAAATGCATGTCTTAGTCGTGGCCAGTCATAAGCTTCTATACTTTATTTGGTCGTTTTTGTATTCTTACCTGGATTGCAACCTGTTGTTAACTTGTCTGATATCGATTTCAGACCCAGCTTGTTCGTCTCTCGAGTTGTTGGTATAGATCTTGCTCGTACGATCCCTCGTAGTGATAAATTTTGTGAAGCATTCCCCTGCTGCTTTATGCTTTCCTCTTCAATTGCATGCGTGACAATTTCGGGTTCCCTGCATGACAAAATTTGCGTGGTGGGGGGGCATTACTCAGGTATTCAAGGATACAATGTGCAGAATAAAGCGGTCTGCTTATATCTTGTCCTGTATTCCAGGTTTGTATTTTCCGTTGCACTTTTGTCTTCACTGGCATTTTCGGATCACTATAGAATACCCTTCTTTAGAGGATTGCTTTTACCGTAGCAAAGCCATATCTAGAAGGTTCTGGAATTGTCGTCTGCATAGATACTTCCCTTGAATTCCATTATCACAACGCGTCAACTTTGTTTGGTTTGATTTCTATTTGAGTTGTTTGGAATCTGGATTTGACAACTCGCAAAGCCTCAGGCTCAAACACTTAATCTTCTTCCTTTCTCTCAAGATTATCGCCCCAACAGAGTTGTCAACCGGCCGTCCAGACTGCAGGCGTCCCGTCTTTAGCAGCCACAGGCCGTCCGGTCCTCTGACCTCTGGGAACTGATACAGAATAGTCCGTCCAGTCTTTTATTTGCTGAAGGCCTAGTAGGCCGTCTTATCAAAA
Source organism: Ascobolus immersus RN42 (assembly GCA_003788565.2). Lineage (NCBI taxonomy): Eukaryota > Fungi > Ascomycota > Pezizomycetes > Pezizales > Ascobolaceae > Ascobolus > Ascobolus immersus. Next base: position 143,703 of record ML119715.1, on the reverse strand, counting down.
GCATTGGACGGACGGAAAAGACGGTTACAGCACGTTTCCGGTTGCCGAGTGCCTTTTAACGTCCAGATTATATCATCTCTGCGTTGTCTCAAGAGTACCTCGGGGCGGATTAGGGCGGATTAACAGCTTCCGAGCTGCTAGGCGGACGGTGGTCTGTTTAGGCCGTCCTTCTTCCTTGGGCTATGGTCCAGGCTTGGTGCAAGAGACTTGCAGTCCGTCCAGGCCGCTTGTTATGGAGGACGGCAAACTCTAGTCCGTCCCCGTCCTCTTTTAGAAGACGGCCGAGACGGACTGTTGACATGTCCGCGCCCCAACAAGTCGATGTCAAGTGCATACACTATGAGCTTGGATAGGCCGATTGCGATCTACAAGTTTTGTTGACTAGTCAATTGAATGTAAGTCAGGCTTTTCACTTTAATATTGATGCTAACCACTGGAGCGCGCTGTAATGTTAAGCAACATATGCATGCGCATCTGATACGGAATAAAAATCCTCAAAGGTAAATATTTGTTCCCTCTTTTCTATCTCCAGTTGATGGTGTCTTCATGGCAATAACACATTCGCTAACTTCTATTATTGCACAATCTCTAGCTCTTAGTCTGTGGGCATTCCTACCGTGCCACTGGTCTAGCGAATGGTATGTTCATTGTCCTTCCTTGTTTTGGGATGACATCACAATGCGACGTCCTTGTGCCGGCCGCCAGAAGTACGCTCCCACACTCGGCTGCAGCTTACACCTTGATCAAGAAGCATACAAGACCGTAGCCAGCATCTTATATAGTAATACAATTGTCGTTCTCAATCACTTCTATTTCAATGAAAAGAAAATGATCGTCAAATCCATGTTCAAACAGGCAGTTTCGCCAAAGAATTGGGATCTTTGGACGAGATCCCACTTATAAGGATGTCATCCAGTCTCATGAGAGGCTCAGACCGACGATTTGGGGGTATTTACCCATTATTTTGGAACACTAGAATATCCTATTATTATGGATTCGTAAGTCCTCTTTTTTCGGTATCAATTTTTGACGGTTTTTAAGGGATACTATACAGTTACCCGTTTTTGTCATATAGGGGGTTGAGAGGTTTATTCGTAACAAATGCTCATGAGTCAGGCCTTGTGATCCATACGTCCTTATGCTCAGCTGTCTTCTAAAGTAACGTCAAAAGACTTGCTCCAATTGTGCGTAGCTTCGAAGAGTTGACTCTTTAAAACCAATTCGTATCCCAGGCCACTGGCAGCCAGTTGATTTGGCTCTTGCTCGTGATTCTTGAGAAAGGTTCGTTTCTTACATCCTGATTTTAACGCACCGATATTGCTAGTGAAATACTAAGTACGTAGATGTTCAGCGGGTTGATGTCGCAGTCCTACTCGTATTCACTCGTCAATGATTCTACTTACTTACTTACTTGTCAGTATAGTTTTCTTACGTATTATAATATTAGATGAAGTTGTTATCTTCTGGGTTGAGAGATTGAACTCGTATTTCATGCTCCGGCTATCAATATGCTTCCTTCGAAGCTTCTCGTGCCGCTTCGGAGACTTATTGGCTTCTTAAATCCCCATGCCAGAAGCTATACTGGTATATGAATCTGGTTGTGCTTGTGAAATACGTGCATAGATTCTGGGTTTCAAGATGTCACGGTCTTATTCGTACGTCATACGTAAACATTGATTTCTTCGTTCTTGCTTTCTTTCTTACGGGAATCGAACTCTTGCTCGAGCTCTCCTAAATGAGAGCCTGGGCCAGCTCGTATCGCGGTCCACTGCGGCAGATTTGCATTTTGCTCGTACGTGCGCTGGTTGGGTCTTCACAAGCATATCCGTGGATTATGTGCTTGTCCCTTCATCAATTGAAGTGTATACGTAGAACTTTTGCCAGCTGGTGGACCGGTAGCATTGTTCAGATCAAACTCGTGAATCCCTGTCTTCTAGCGTCAAAGGACTTGGTCCATTTATACGAAGAGTTGAGAACTAGTTCGTTTCCTGAGGCTGCTATGGGTGGACGTCTTGCGCATTCTTTGACGTCTGGTGCTTCTATCGTCGCATCCCCATGGAAGCTTTTGTTGCCCAGGATTGGGTACGTACGAGAGTAGGGTGAATGCTATCTTCAACGTGTGGCATCGTGAGCCCATTGGAGTTCTTTCTGTATTCCCGTGTAGCTCGACCCGGTGACCTTTGATTTGATAAGCATCTCTTATGTCACCGGTTGATCTCCATCTTGCTCGTGAGATGCTCCAAGTGAAGTGGTTGTTTCCAGCCATCCCCGTGTCTCATTTATCTTTCCTCTTGAATTGCATGCGTGTTGAAGCCAGTAAATTCCTCGTACTCTGGATCAGATTGTCCTTCTTGCAATTCTATTCTTGCATGAAGAGCTTAAGAGGTCGTTGCTGTATCTTGTCTGAAGGAGAAGTGAGAACAAGCTCGCATATCTGCCGATTCAAATGGGTCTTGCTCGTATCGGTTTTGTGATGTGATAGTTCTCAACTCGAGGTATACCCGTAGAACTTCTGGTTTCACCGCGAATTGCATACGTGTAGAATTCAGTTAGTGTCTCATACGTTGGATCAACTGGTGAACGGTTTGCGTCTGGTCTTCTTATGTGCTCCGACCTGTTGTTGTCCGATCTGAGAGCCATCTCGTATCTCGATCTCGGCTGCGTGACTTGCATATTGCTCGTGCGGACGCTGGTTGAGCCATGGGTCTTCTCATACATTCCCGTAAGTTAATCACTTCTCCGTGAGATGTATGCGTGGAGAGGCGGGTTGAGTCTTATGCATAAGTACCTCACTAGTGAAGATTTCGTGTTCTTTTTGTATTCTTACAATATTACGTGCACGAAACTTGTGCCCACAGAGTTGAGAACCATCCGAGTCTCGTGTCTTGTCCCCCCATAATAGGTTTGGGTCTTGCTCGTGCACTCTTTGAAAGCTACCGGTTCAATCTTAACATCCCCGTGCCAGTGCGTTTCTCGGCTTATCCCTTACAATGTCTTCGTGAGATAAACGTGTCAACGCTTTCCTCATATGGACTCGTAAAACGTGCGAGTCTGTTCCAGTATTGCGACGTAAACCGCACTGTTATCGGTCAAGTTGCGAATCAGTTCGTAGTATCTCATGATCTTGGTTGGTATTGACTTACATCTTGCTCGTAACGGCATCGGTGTTGACCGTTAGTAGCTTTTTAAGCATCCCCTTGGATGGCATGTCTTGCCATTTCTTTATGACTGAATGCGTGTAACAAGCTGGCCGAATTGAGGATCTTCTTCGTATCCATTCACAGATCATTGTAAGTATTTAGTTGTTCTTGTATTCCCACGTGCGTCGATTGCCCAACTGTAGTCCTTCGATTTGAGAATCATAGCTGCTCTTATCTCGGACGTTTAGTTTAGATCTTGCTCGTAATGTCTCTGGTGTTGACCGTGTCTTCATAAGGATCCGAACCATAGATGCTGTGACTTGCCTTTTTTATATTGTATACGTGAGCATCATGGGCGACGGTCGTATTCATATCGACTCGTAAAACCATTGCAGTCCTTCTTCTATTCTTACGTGGATCCGAACGTTGTCTGCATTGAGAACCAGCTCGTATTTATTGCTTCGGGCGGTTGTCTTCCTTATATATTACTCGTGGACTCTTCGATGTCTAGTACTTCCATCGTAGCATCTCAGTAGATAGCGTAGCTTGTCATCCTTGACTCGGAATTAGATGCGTGTAGGAAGTTGACCGAGTTGGGGGCCTTCTTCGTAGCCATTCGTAAGGTTTTTTAGTTGCTCTTGTATTCCTACGTGGCCCTTCAATTTGAGATGCGTGGCAGCTCGTATCACACTGGTAGTGGTTGATATCGGGTGTGCTTACATCTTGCTCGTAACGCTCTCGTAGAGAAGCTGTGACAATGGTTGATATTGACTGTACTTGCATCTTGCTCGTAATGGCTTCAGAATCTGGCGAGTCTCAAGCATCCCCGTGAATAGTCGTTTTTGAGTTGCATGCGTATACGAAAACCTTCATAGTTGAGTGCCTTGTATGTTCGGATCAACTCGTTGACCATTCTATTCTTTTCTGAATCCCTACGTGAACGAAGCTTGTGGCCGCAGGATTGACTTGAAGGACCAGTTCGTATTTCAGACCTGGGTGTTGTATTACATCTACCCGTATACTCATCGATGCATCAGAATGTGGTAGCTTCTTTCAAGTATTTCCGTAAGTCGTTCCCTTGTTCGTACTTGAAATATATGCGTGCAGAAGCTGCCTTGCTCATCACTCGGATCAGAATCGTAATAGCTTTCCACAAGTTCTTCTTGTATTCTTACGCGATTGACCTTTTGTCGCTTGGTTTAAGAACCATCTCGTATATCCTTTGTGATTCCACGTGCGATTTGACTCTTGCTCGTGCCTTCGTCGCCAGTGTCTCCCTTCCAACCATCCCCGTGTAGTACTCAGCTTGTCCCTTGCAAGCTTGCAACGTCTTCGTGCAAAAAGCGTCGAACATTTTCGTTATATGAACTCGTACAACATTCCAGCTTATTCCTGTATTGTTACGTGTACCGATATACTACACCGAGTTGAGTTGAGAATCAGCTCGTAGTATCTGATTGTTTGATATGGACGGACATATTTCTCTTGCTCGTGTCTGCTGCGGTCTCAACAGTATCTTCTCAAGCATCGATCACTGTGGCTGTGGATGGCGTAGCTTGCCTTCTTTGGACGATTGGATGCGTGTAACAAGTTGGTTGAATTGATGACTTTCTTCGTACTTAGCCAATGGCAAAGCATTCGAAGTTGTTGTTCTTGTATTACATCGTGTTCGACCAAGCGGTTGCCTGCGACTTCAGAAGCATGACAGTTCAGCGGTTATTGTTGACTGTACGTACATAGTTCTCGTAAATGCGTTCGTAGACGACCGGTGAAGTGGGTGATATGGACTTAAATCTTGCTCGTAAAAGCCTAGGGATAAGGATGAAGTTGTTCTCAAGCATCCTCGTAAACGCTGTGCGTTGCCCTCTTTTGAAGTGTTTACGTGAATTTCTTCAGTGAGTGCCTTGTACGTTCGGGTCAACTTGTCAACCATTGTGCTCTTTCCTGGATCGATTCCTACTACTTTATACGTGGCCGAAACTTGTGAATACAGAGTTGAGAACCAGTTCGTATATCAACTATGTCGAGGTAGTTGCTCAACATCTGCTCGTAAGTTCTTCGCAATGTAATTGTTCTTTTCAGGTATTCCCGTTAGTCGTTCCCTTGTCCTTACTTGAAAAGTATGCGTGTAAAAGAGCGTGACTTAAAGTTTGTTATTCGGATCCAACTCTTAAACCTTTCGTGTTCCTTTTGTATTCTTGCGTGCAGTGGATCAATGTCCTCTCTTGACAGTTGACAACGAACTCGTATCTCTGCCAATGAAAATCCGCCTTACTCGTGCGGCTCTGTGTGGTTCTTCTCAAGCTCAAGCATCCCCGTATGTCCTTTGGCGTCCGCCTGAAATTTATTCGTGTGCGTGTGGCCGTTTGACATCTTCAACGTATCGCCTCCTTCATGAACCCATCGAAGTTCTTTCTGTCTTCCTACGTATTTCAAACTGTCCATCTCTGATTTGAGAACCAGCTCGTACCAGGTCCATGGGACCTTTTTTGCATCTTGCTCGTAGTCTACTCTGGCGACCGATGGTTCCTTCTACCATCCCCGTGGATAGTCTGGTTTCTCCTTCCCTGAATGCGTGATCCTCTCGTGTGAACTTGAGCTCTGTATTGCGCCGACTCGTAAAGCTTCTCTAGAAATCTTAGGATTGCATGCGTGTAACTACTTGGTGGATGGGGTACATTCTTCGTAGGCGCTCGTCTAGGTCGTCAACCAAGCTAAGTAGTTGTTCTTGTATTCGTACGTGGTTCTTCGACTGCAGGACTGCGATAGTTCGTATCGCAGTTCAGAGGTTGATAGCGACTTATATTTTACTCGTATTGGCGTCATGAACGAGCTCTCACAGCGGATGATATTGCCTTACATCTTTCTCGTACTAGGGATTTCGGATTTTCATGGTTCACAAGCATTCCCGTGGTCGGATGAGGTGAGGTGCTCTTTTAAGAACTGTATACGTGAACCCTTTTGGCGAGTGCCTCGTGCGTTTGGGTCAGCTCGCGAACGATTCGATCTTAAGCAGCTGTTCTTCTTGTATTCCTACGTGTTTGGAACTGTTTTCCGCTGAATTGAGAACCAGCTCGTGTATCTGCGTTGGCGGTTTTCTTGCATCTCACTCGTATCGAATTTCGAAGTGTCTTTGTGTTCTTGCATCCCCGTGACATAGTCTTCGAGCTTGATTGCATTTGTGAAATACGTAAAGTTTTGGTGAAGAAGTCTTATTCGTAAGGCACTCGTAAGAGATCCATGGAGTCCATTCTCTATTCCTACGTGAAAAATATCTTGTTCTCTCGCGTTTGTGTTTTCGTGGTAAGAAGAGAAGTCCTTGTTATTCCGAGAGGGCGGTAGGTAGGTTTATATACCCATCCGCCCTCACAAATTCCAAGCCCATCCCAAACCGGAAGGACCAACCCCACATCCACAATTCACAACACAATTCACACAAACAAAACACAACATAAACGCCAAACGCCATACATTAACCCAAACACTACAATTACCACACCCATTAACCATTACCACCTCCACCATTACCCTACATAACCGATTTTCTCTCCAATCCCCATCCCATCATTTTCCCTTCCCCCTAACCTTCCTAGCCCACCCCACAATCCCCTCAATAACCCCCTCAAACGCCTCCTTCTCGCCCACCTTCTTTTCCCGTTCCCGTTCCCAGTACTCCCTCAGTCCCTGTACCTCTCTCATCAGCGTTTGCATGTCGTCCACCATCTGTCGCAGTTCTTTCGTGGACATGCCTTGGAGGCGGACGTCGGAGGTGCCAGCGAGGCTTCTAGCGAGCTGCATGTCGACAGGTGGAGGTGTTGAGGTCTTGCGGTGGGTTGTCTGGGAGGCTGGTGCGGAGCCAGGAAGGTCCGTTGATGAGCCGCCTTTCATGTGTCTAGGCAGACTTGTCTTGGCTCCACCGTGTCCTCCGTTGGCGGTATTAATTGAGGAAAGAATCAACTTTTTCTGTGTCGTGGCTGGGAGGATTTCATCGAGATCGATTGGGATACCAAGACTTAGCAAGAACAGACGTCGTACTCTGCTCAGTTTCCAATTCATCGGTTCGAGTTTCGGCGGTTGTGAGAGTTGCGTCCAGAATAAATGTGAGCGGGTGGAGAAGGGGTTTGTTTTTTCGTTTTCTTGTTTCGGGCTGGCATCAGGTGTAGGTGGAAAGATGGTGTTGACTAGAGTGTGAATGTGTATTTTTGCAGTATCGTGGTCGTCAAAGTCTGGTACCGGAAAGGGTAGTTGTGGTTGCGGCGGCGGTGGTGGCGGTGTCGTCGTAGTCGTAGTCGTAGTAGTAAAGAAATTCGTCTCATCATCGGCCTCAGCAGTCGGGGCATCCTCAAAGTCATCAAAGTCCCCAAAGTCACTCCCCTCCCCCCAATCCTCCTCCTCCACCTCCTCCTCGTTCTGCCCATCGCCCACAAAGCCCGGTGGGGCCAGCGTCGGCGACTTTAGCGCCTGTTGTGAGGGCTTGCTCCGGAGCGATCGGCCGGAGCGGATGCTGGAGGCGGAGCTGCGTCTTCGGATGCGTGGTGTTGTTGGCGAGGGGGGGTTACTACATGTTGTGAGAGCCGCAGGGTGAGGAGGTGTGGGATTAATACCATCAAACATATCCGTGTCAGCGTCGACGCTGATCGTCGGTGCGCCGAGACTAAACTCGGGGAGCTTTGTGGCGTCGTGGTCCGTCACCAGCAGGCTGGGGCTGGTGGGTCGGCTTCGTTCGGGAGAGGCAGAGACATTGGTGGTGTGGATATCGGCTGGGTCGACACCCTTGAGATCTGGAGAGAGTGGGGCTTCGAGATGAGAATGATCCTGCTCCTTCATGGCTGGTGGAGGAATGACTTCATTGGGAGCCCTCGTGACTTTGAGAGATGGTGATCTGGCCCGCATCTTCACCGGCTCGTCCGAAGCAGCAATGTTGGAAGACTTGATGTCAAACTCATCCAACTTTTCAATATCCGGTGTATGTGGCGCCTCAAGATGACCTTCCTCAACAGGCGCATGAAGATCCAGTCGTTCCACCTCACTTGGACGTGTCTCAAGACTGATGCTGATCCTGGGGCTTCTCGGCTTCCTTGGATCACTCGGGATGTGTGTATTCGCGCTTGTGATCGCTCCGAGATCCACCGTGCGTAGCTCCGGACTCCTCGGTGCCGACAAACTCGCTGTCCGCTGCCTCTTGGGTGGAGAGGGTGAATCGGCACGGTCGAGGTCGAGTTCGGGCGTGTGAGCGTTGGCCGTAGAAATATCCTCTTCGTCAACAGCCTTGATCTCGGGCGAGGACGGAACGGTGAGGGTTTGACCTGTGGAGGCGGCGTGCTCAAGCAACTTCGCATTCACCACCTCTGCGTGGAGGCCAGATTCCCGCTCAATCTCTTCCTCAATTCTCTTCTCCTCGAGCGTCCGGTCGGTGGTGAGGTCAGGCATAGCGTCAGCGGCGTTGTGATGCTGATGATGATTCGGCGTCACAGCCCCAGATCCCGGTCCACCATGGACTTCTTCGACAAGGGTGATTGGCACCTTTGGGCTCGGTGACTTTGCTCCTTCCGGCGGTGGAGAAAGCGTTCCTTCGGCCCATGGGTTTGGCTCGTCAGGCACAATCATCTCGTCGGGCTGCGCGTCTTGTAGGCGCTTGGTGAATGCGAGGGTACCCGGAACTTCGCCATAGCAAGAGAGCGAGTCCACGCGGTGGACGCGAGTGCGGGGAATTGGGGGAGTGGGAGTTGAGGGGCCGGTCATGTTTGGCCGTGGGCTTGAGTGAGATCCAGTTGGGTTCTGAGGAGTGAGAGGTGGTGGTTAGTTCATGATGATGATGACACGGAGCGGGAGGGGAGGTGGGTAGCCGGAACGTACAAGGTTGTGGAAAGTTACGTCGGGGTCAATCTGCCAGCTTTCGTCTCGTCTCGTCTTATCTGATGGGTGGTGATGTTTCGCAAAGGCGGGGCTGTTGTTACAGTGTCGTCGTTGTCGTCCAATAAGGTCCAGTAGTTACAGAGTGTCGCTTTGGTGTGTGTTGAGTTGGTGAAAGAGGGGGCCCAGAAGACGGCGTATAAGTAGAGGCAGTAGGTAGCGTAGGTGTAGGTAATCAATGGCGGGTCGCTAACTTGTAGCGGTGAAAGATCGTGGGTGGAGCTGTGGAATAGAGGCGGTGCAGTAAGTGGGGAACCGTTCGAGGCTCGGGTGATGGTTGTTGGTTGGTTGGTGGTTGGGGTTGCGTTGTTGATGTGGCTTTGATGGGGATTGTGGACGGTGGAGTGAAGGGAAGTTGGGAAGGAAGGAGTCGATCGGCGACGGAAGGGGACGAGCCGATGAGGAAGGGTCCACAGCAGGACAAGGCGGGGATTATATTATAATTTTTTATTATAACGCCCTAATAGTACCCTATTATCTTTCCAATCATCTCACTTTCAAAATCTCGATTCAAATCCCTCCATGGGCCCAAATTCCCATCATCCAACTCCTCAAGGGCAGCCTTCTCTCCCAATCACAATCCCCAATTCCCATGACCTTCCCAGCAGTCAAAACAAGCTTTTCCAATATCGCTCGTCCCCGACACATCGTGATCGAAATCTCCTGATTCCTGTTTTCTGACTTCTGATTTCCCAACCTTAAAGTCAGCGACGCTGCCAGCAGAGCCACACGGAGCTTGCGGAGTCCGGATGGTTCCGAGCGCGATAAGATGGAACGATAAGATCATCGCCAAGGAACGAAGCGAGGTCCTGCTCTTTTCGGTGGGTGTCGCCTGCCGTATTCGTTCAGAGGGTATGATTTTAACCCTTCTCCGCCTCTCAGCTGCGAAAACAACACTTGCAGTTGTGCTATACTTTATCTACACAACCTTACTCATAAAAGAACAGACTACGGACCTCCCACGAGAAGATTTCTTTGACTTAGTCTGTTACAAGCTGATGGTTAAGATCGAAGAGTACGCAACTTTTCCAATGATCATCTGAACGGGGACGTAACCTTAAGCAGTCTGATGCGGACTGAGATTTCTACACGCGACTTGAAGCAATGAAAGAGCCAACCAATCGTACGAGACAAACCATCTACCACAGTACTTACCCCCCAGTACGAGATTCGACAGATCTATCAAGCTTCGAGCTAGAAAAGGCACGGAAAGTATGCAAGCACAACAAAACTAAGTTACACGACCTTCTCCCGAAACTTACATCAATCATACGGCAATTCTATATCACGGCACGTGAGGAGAACAAGCACTAGTACGTCCTCAACGAGTGTTACGATACGTGCCAATCACGAAGGTCCGAGTCATCTTCCTCTCACGCATTCGATTCTTTACTACTATCAATGACTGATATGTCTAAGCATGAACAAATTTCACGATACGCAGAAAGAAACCAAGAAAGATCAAGTTGTAATCGTTACTCAACACGAGGCTCACATGGTACGAGGCAGAATTGCTACCACATATCACTCAGTACTCTAAAATCAACAACCCAGCTTGCGCCGCCACACGAGTGTCAAGATGAATCAGAGCATCCTAACGACAGAAACTTCCTCGATCACGGAAGAAACCGTACTCGGCATCTCGAAGTCAAAGAAAGAAGCCGAAGGAATACGAGCATATTAGAAGAGAACAGTACAAGAGTATACTACGTAACCACCACGGTATCAGCATACTTCAAACAGATTCGAAGCCAAGGTTTCCAGACGTTTTCTTATTGCACTGTCACCCCGGCAGCCTTACGAGCAGCCCTGAGCTACTGACTTTGACTTTTTCCGCCAGGGTGTACCGCACGAGTCAGCCATGATCTGATCAATTTGCTGACTGTTGGGTATGAGATACGTCCTCGAACCATCCTTCACATACATCAATGCCAGAATCCCAAACATCGTTTTACGGGGAAGTGGAAAGTGGAATTCCAAGCGGCGTATATTCTTCAACTTTTATTACCATCGGCAACGCAATATGGCACCATGGAAGGAGACTTGCACGAGTTTATAAATGCCCTCTTCGACGTTGGACAAAGCTTGGAAACGGAAAGAAATAGTACAGACATGACAGTGCTTCTACGCACACAGAGAAAGACTCGAAGCGCACGAGTACAACAAGACCAATTTGCCACTACATGAGTATTTGACTACGAGATTATACAAGCTCATGAAACAAGGTAACCAGAAGCTTACGCAATTGCATACGACTTCCTTGTTCGATCAAGCTTGAGCTTATGGAACGTACACACATCATATCTCAAACAAACCCTCCCACAGTGGGAAGGACATGTACAGGCACAACTCGTTTGCCCAAGAACGCAACGAGTATGAATCAACGCGAAATGGAAACTGGCACACGTTCAGTTCACTCTCGCCATCTTCTACTTATACGTGTAAGCATGAGCAACCCGTATGGAAGCGCTAAAGAATCTCACGATCCTTATGGTGATACTCAAAATTTAAAATCCATGCATGTCAACTCACGAGATAAAACTTCCAACTCAATTCATCCATGGTCCAGCTAGTACCCCCTAAGAATTCTTGAAACAATCGAACACGCCATCACATGAGTACTAGTTCAAGATGCAGAAGGAAGAAAGCGACCTGACGTCAGATTTCATACCCTTCGACTAAACACCACGAAAGGAAACATCACCCAGCACCTAAGGCCAGCATGAAACCAGAACCGACTCCTAGAGAATGACAGCTTTACGATCATGATTTCACGAGCAGATACTGTAATCAATCCTGGAACCTACTACACGTTTATACACTGGCACGTCGCTTTCACTGATGTACGGATAAGTGAGCTCAGTATACTAGACACGTTACGGTGAACCAGAAAGGGGATGCGGTCGAGATCAGAGCACCCCTATAAATCGAAACTGCCATAACAAGCCCCTGACATAAAGCAAGTCACGTAGGCTCGATAAAACTGGATACTTACTTCGTGAAGCTCGCGAACATGACATTGGTGGATTCACGAACTCACAAACACACATAGAAGCGTCACATGGTGGGCAAGATAAAAACTACGCATTGCTACTTGATGGGTTACAATACGTGACAGACAACTTCACCGCACGTTTAGTTCCTTCTTAGTACTACTTTTAGCTACGTCTTAATCAATCACCGTTACGACCAAGCAAGAGCAACCCACACTATAGCGGATCCGGACACAACCATGATAGACCAATTCACGTTCGTGCCACAACAAGAGCATGTACGAAACAGTTCTTTTACACATTACACGCAGTACTCTGAAAGGAATCATTGCACCATCAAAACCACGAGTGACGATATGAGAAGAACCATCCTGACGACAACCGCTTCCGCACGGGTGAAACCGTCCTCGGTATTTTGGAGGCATAGAAGCTTAAAGATGATAGTACGAGCACATCAGAAGAGAATAGTACCAGACAGGTACTTAACAAGTATCAAAATAGCCAACAAAGTACGAACAGATACGACGCCAACGTTCCGACACGTTCTCTGATTGCACCATCACTGGACCATTCCCGGGCCCGGCAGCCTTACGAGCAGTCCTAAGCTACGTACTTTTGACTTCTTCGCCCAAGGAAGTATACGAGTCAGCCATGATCGTTGCTGACTCGCTAGGTAGTATGAGATACGTCCTCAAACGAGCCTTTGCATCATTCCTATCCTGTCCCAGAAAACGTTCACGGGGAAGTGTGAAGTGGAATTGCAAGCGAGGAAGTATATTCTTCAACATTTATTATTATCAGCAAAGCAAAACCGCTCAAAGAACGAAGCACGAGTTTAAGCCCTCGTCGGGCAAAGGATACGGAAAGAAGTAGTACAGGCACCGCTTATACGAATAGAAACAACTTGAAACGAAGAGGACAAGACTTCTACGAGATTACTTAAACTGTCACTGCAGTACGCTATTACGAGATTCCACAAATCATGAACCCAGCAGCAGTAGCTTGCACGTAACAAGCTCCGGAAGGACGATCTCCAGAAGTTTACACAACGTACTAGTATCTCGATCAGAACCCTCTCACGGTGAGAAGAATTCAACAGGCACTATGCTTATGCCATGGAAAGATTGATGTACGTACCAAGCAACGAGCATTGGAGATTGTTACACGTTAATTCTTTCTCACCACCATCTTCGGATACGTACAATCATCATTCCGATCGGAAAGCCAACTTGCCACGAAGCATAGCTGCGATACTCAAGAAACCTTGCGGCCTTGTCAACTCACGAGATAAAACTCCAAACTCAATTCATTCAGCTAGTACCCCGTAAGAGACCATCGAACACTCGATCCAGCACACGAGTATTAGTTCAAGATGAAAAGGAACACATCGACCAGACGTCAGATTTCGTACCCTTCGACTAGACGTCACGAAAGGAAACATACCCAGCACCTCTCACACACGAAATCAGAACCGACTCCAAGAGAATGACAACTTTAAGATCATGGATTTACGAGCAGATACTGTAATCAACTACCGCAGAGTTTACACGGTTACTTAATTCCCCATTATCGACGTACATGAGTTCTATCACACGCTGAGTACATATGTATGATATGAGTAATGGTGAATCAGAAAGGGGATGAGGAATGACCTAGAACTTCCACGAATTCAAGCTGCGATGACGTCTATCATGATACGAGACTACTTAGTAGGCCATTCGATAGAACAAATTTCTGAAACCCTACTACTGTACGGAGAGTTTGACTAATTTGGGCACACGAGAGCACCAGCTAGCACAACCAACGAATTCGCGAGCACGGAGAATACACCACGACTCTACGATCACACAGTGAGCATATACGCAAGCAATATGCAATGTCTTCCCTCAAGATGCAACATGACGTATCAATCATGCAGCAATGAATGGAACTTCTTGCATGTTTAGTTTCTTCTCACAGTATCAACGGCCGACACGTCCGAGCACAAGGATCCAACGCCTATAGGGGAAAGCGGAACATGATACGATAGATTATTATCTGGTCCAAGAAGCCGCTACCCAACCTACGAGACAAAACCATCCCTTCACTCAGTATGAAAAACGACACTGGTACCAAAGGGTTATACGACTCTCAAGAGCTCTTTAAAGAACTACTGAGAAATTCGAAACAGGTGCAAAGTTAATAAACAAATGAGCAATTCGGTTTACGAAAGTAGAAAGCACACAGCAACAAGACAGTGAGAAAGGCCGTTCAAGTTGGACGTGCCAGCCAAGCCAATAACTAAAGAACAAGCACCATATTACGAATTCAAACACAAACTCCAAATGGATGCTACAACACGTTTATGATCATCACTACTTAAGCATGGCATCACAGAACCTCGAGAAGACTTGCATCGGTTGCGCTACGTAACTATAACATCGGCCAACTCCATACGGAGCAGAACATTCAAGCGTCCGAATGCTCGTTTTGTACGTGGGCAGATAGTGTGCGAAAAATGCTCTGACGACGCGAAAGTTTCAGTGCCGATATTCATAAGTACGTACATACGAGGGCTACTTAACTATCAGTATGAGATCCCTTGGTACGGCGGGCTAACATCCACCGAACGGAGCCAGCACGAGAGAAGTTGTAACTTGGAGATCTGTCACGGATATACGGCTATGACGAGTGATCAAGTCGTATACCGAAAAAACAGCCTTGCACGAGCTTTTTTCACGTAACAGTACTTATGAGGCGCAAAAGCAGCATCCCTCAAGATGACATCAAGCGCAACAATGAAAATCTTGAAGCGATGAATACCTACTTAAGTAGGTACAAACATTGCCCAAGTACATTTACGAGACAATCTACTAGCTTAAGTACTTAGTACTTAGTACTGACGGCAATTGACGTCGAGCATTCCTACGCTTGTGAGTACTAAGCAGAGTTTTAGAATAACGTTCACGTTCTCGAATCGCAATTCTCAACCAACTGCATAAAGCTCCATATATATCCGTACTAGCTGAGATGAGAACTGAACTTGGACGGCTGCACGAGGAAGTGACGTCCTCGGATTTTGTTGTTGTCCTTCACGAGCTATGTAGAAGTTTAGAACAGCATCCCAGTAAGGCGGTATGTACGTAACCAACGATGCTAGCGCTAGAAAATACGTGAGAGGGTCCATGTTTTGCTACGACATGTTTTAAAACTCTAGAAGTGATCGAAAATAAGTGTACCATCCTTATTGTACGAGGTTCAATCATGCAATCGGCGCTAATTCATGCGGGCATTAGCACGAAAAGCTCGGATTTGCGGAGAAGGACCCAAGCCCATAAGTTCAGACACGACAGTTTTTATGCACCACCGTACATGATTACGGGTATAAAAGTACTTAGTAATAAGTACAACGAAATGGAAAGCAAGATTGAACACGAGAGAGAGTAGGTTTGCGATAGCGATACGGCATTGGAATTCCCGATTGCATTCTATGGCTTTTCAATCTTGCCAGCAGCCTTCGTGATCTTTTAATGCACCCGAGTCTCAAGGGTAACGCTAAATCCGCATGCGGAGAATATTAATCAAGCCAGAAAGATGACTAAAGAACATTTGCCACGAGTTAACCAATTAATATATTCAAACAGTCGCACGTATGCACACTCTGAAGGAGCAACAATCAACAGCACGAGTCAATGTCATTCACGATAAGTTTGAGCCAGAAATATCAAAACTCGCTCTCATCAAACTCATGTCGTGCGAGAGCTACTCATCTGGGTACAAAGCAAAGGACGTTGCGGACGCACGTGGTGGCCAGTACAAAACCGTTGTCATGTCTCCAGCAAAAAGCATCTCCTCTTCACATCCCCGATATCTGAGCTCATGAGGCAAAAGTTAACAGGGCTAATTCACGTGCACATGCATGGGGAAGTAGAAAATTAACTCAATAACAACTGCCTCTACATGCATACACGAGACTGTATGAACTGGTGGTAGCATTGGAAGGCTCACAAATAGAATAAGTACTTTAGAATGACACAACAGTGACAAAATCGTCACGGTACGTACGAGTCCATGTTTTAAAGGAGAACATTCAGGCTTACGAGAAATTCCTAGAATTTTATACCAGTACCTTCCGACGAGACAACTAGGAAATAAAGCTGGGCTAAGTAAGTGTATACATGTAACAATTCTCATCCAAGCATAAATTATAGTCACGAGACAGAATGGGGCCCGGGGGCTAATTGCATGCAGTACAAGAAATATACGATCGGCAGCACAGTACAGCACGTTTCAGTCTCCTCCCTCCAATTGTCAATGGAAACCTCTCGATTCCTTCGTCAACGTAGCAAAAAGAGAGAAGATTGCTTTTACGGGGAAAGTTAAAAGCACTGAAAAGCATTCACTACGAGATTGTAACCTAAGAATACCAACTGATAAAACGAACTAAACGGAGAAGATTCAGTCGAGTACTGCTCTTCGAATTCGTTCTACACGATAGCTGAGCTTGAAGAATAGTCAGATCACAGTTACCACGAGGCCTCACTGGTCAGACCAGATCTAGACGTACGTACGAGGCTAGTTAGATTAAAGGAAAATGACATCAGCCATGACTAGACGCTTCATCGTGGATGGGCTTGTCGGCACACGGTTGCTGGGACATTGATTCATTCCTAGGAAGATGACATGATTGACATCGACATGATTCCTCAAACAGCCGACAATAAATAACCAGGATCACGCTGCTTCACGACATGGATTTACCTGTCGCACGTCATGGAAGCATCCTCGATGTCGCCCTTATCCCAATTAATCTGCCTCAAGAGACGACACTGTTTGCTATTGCCTGCACGAGCAATGGAATCTCTCCCGACCTTTAACGACGATACGGAAAGACCGCCTCTGGATCTCAAAATCAACCTACATGGCTCATCTTGGTCGTTGTTACAGCCGGTTTACGAGCAACTAAAATGACTTGGCCATGGGAATGCATGGTCTGCACAGCACCAGCACTAGCTATGCACTACCAACTGTTGTACTGTTGATCACTATCAGAGTTCATCGTAAGTACTTAAGTATTTGAGCAAGGCAAAAAAAAATACAATCTTTTACTAAGATCGACATAACGAGCGAAGCACTCTCTGATCGTCCTCACGACATGCGAAAAGTTAGAGATGCTTGTACGCGGTGCGTACGTAGTACATATGTACATACGTTTGCTCCATACAACCACATTGTCGATAGCTACTTACTTACTTAAGTACTTACTGTCCGAATATCTACTAAGTATGCTAAGTAAAGGGAAAAGGGAAGAAGAAGTCATAATCAGATACCAGCTCCTCCAATCACGGAAGAAGGAAGAAGATATGTAACATCACAGAGGCTAATCATGAAGACGAGCCATTTGACGAAGAATTCCAGACAGCCAATTACTTGATTATCATATGCATAGATCGTGTATACGAAGTACGCTTTTCATTGAGGACGACATCCGCGTATCCGAATGCTCTTTCTGTGGGCAGATAGTCTGCACGAGAAGCCCATTATGCCGCATTGCAGTACAGTACCGATACGAGGGCTACATTGCAGTCCAGAAAAGCGCCCCTTTACGTCCTGGCCCATACGAGTTTCTTTTTTATTCACACAATAACACACGATAGCTCATGAGCTTACTTTTAAGTAACTACTTACTAAGTAGAGTACTGCAGTATAGTACTATCCTCAAGATAGACCATACAAAAAATACGAAATATTAGGATAGAATCATTCTGCACGATCTCCTTTGGAAGAAAACACTTAGTACTTCACTCGCCCTTTGAGGAAGATCGATCATATATAATCGAAGAATTAGATTTGGCAAACGGGGAAGTAACAAGGCCGATTCAGTACATGCCAGTTGAGAAATAAACAGATAACCGTTAATTTTATTATATATTCCCCGACCCTTACTAAAGAGCAGAAACTTGCACGAGTACTGTCGAGCCCCACAGCAATATGACATACTGGACATGACCGATGCCCTCTTAAGTCTTAAATATCAAACTACTAATCCATATCCGTACGTTATAGAGGAGTGATAGATTAGGGCTGGATGAGTAAAAGCACAGGTTGTGAACTAGTTCAATCCCTAAACTTATATGCAAGGCAGCTTGGGAGAGTGGTTAATCCGCCAGCTTTAGGTTTAGTAACCCAAAACCGCTGGTCCGAAAGGGCGTGGGTTCGAACCCCACAGCTGTCAGAGCCAGATCTTTTGCCATTCTCGCCTGAGGACCCATGTCGGTTGTCGACGGTGGAAGTGCGCCTCTGAACTAAAGATGGTCAGCTAAGTAAGGAGATGAAGGCAAGCTGACATTTTGTATACTCACTCACCTTTTGATCGAACCGAACTCCCGACTTCCTTATTTCTACTTTTCTCGAAGAACGAGGCGTTCATTTCTTGGGCAGCCACCAATATCTATCTCCAAAGTCACCAAAATTTGAAGAAAACACGGCCTTCCGAACATAATAAGGGCCATTGAGACAAGAAAAAGATCATATTCGAAAATTATACCCACCCTGACAACAGAGAAAGATTGCCTGACTTTTGAAACCCATAACGCCGGAAAATCACAGAAAGAACCTCTAAACAGAACCAATATTCACACCAATATACTCATCCCTCACTTTGTCTTCCGCTTCTTCCTTCTCTCCTCCCTCTTCTCCTTCCGCTTCCTCTTCTCTGCCCTCCTCAACCGTCTCGCCTCCTTCTCCTCCTTCTTCTTTGCTTTCTCCACCTTCTTTGCCTCCTTTTCCTCCTTCTCCCGTTTCCGTCTCGCCTTCTTCTCCTCTTTCGTCTCCTTCTCAACCGGCGTATTCGTCCCTGTCGGTGGTTCCGTCTCCCATCCCTCATCTCGTCCATCCACATCCTTCATCTCCTCATCCTCTCCCACCATGTTCCCACCCCTCAGCAAGCCTGCTGACACAAAGCTTATCCACCGTCCGGTTGCTCTCAGCACCATCTCGCTCTTCTTTGAGGTGACCGTGATGCCTTTGCCGTCGGTGTTGACTTTCATGTCGTTGAGCTGCTTGTCGAAGGCCCGCTCCCACCATTGGTCGACTTGTGAGCTGTGAGGAGAGACTCCGAGGCCATTGGTATTGTTCTTGAGGGTGTAGAGAAGCGGTTTTGTTTTGTGGCCAGCGTAGCGGGGATCGTGGAAGGGCGAGGGGTGGGTGGTGTGGAATTTCATCCTCATGGCGGCGGTGGGGGTCGAGTTTGTGGTTTAACCAGTTCTTTCGAGTATGGTAGTTCAAAACGTAATCGCCGTAGGATGGTTCGTGATATCGACCGAGGAGGAGAGGATTCGCTGTACGGACAGAGTTTGGGTATCTCGAGATGGGTTGTTATGGTGTTTCTGTTTTCGAGCGCCTCGAAACTTTTTTGCGATCAGGAACCACGCTAGCAGGGATTCATCCTAGCCTTAACCAAGCCCCGCCTAGCGCCCGCCCACCAGCCACAACAGTTTCGGGCGAACCACCCAAGCCTGTGGCTAAGCCCACCCGCTTTGAAATCGCCTTTCACTCCTTCCCACCTCCTTTCCCCATCTTCCCCTAAACACCACGAACCTTCGTCTCACGGCCAAATCACCACATCACCATGTCCATCCGACTCCCCGATTCCGCTACACAGCCTTCATCCGTCTCCGAAAAGCGGATGTCCCGACCCAATGGACCACCCGGTCCCGGCGGTCCCGGCGGTCCTGGCGGCCCTCGTCCACCCCGCCGCCCACTCCCACTCGACGTTCCCGTCCTCTCCACCCTGCGCACCAAACGAGTAATCCTCGCCTCTGCCTCCCCTCGTCGCCTCACACTCCTCTCTGCCCTTCCACTCCCAACCCTCGAAATCATCCCCTCAACCTTCGCCGAAAACCTCGACAAGGAAACCCTGGACCCCTTCGCCTACGTCAGCCAAACCGCGATGGAAAAGACGCTGGATGTGTACAAGCGCGAAGTCGACAAAGACCTTCTCTTCGAAGGTACAAAGGGCGGTACCGGAAACTACGAGAGGCGGGAGCTGGGAATTGTGATTGGTGCGGATACGGTGGTTGTGAGTCCCAGTGGGCAGATTCTCGAGAAGCCAAAAAGTGAGAAGGAGCATTTTGCGATGTTGCAAGCGCTGAGAGATGGGCCTCATCATGTCTTGACGGCCATATGTGTCATGGCGCCCAGAGATGATTTGAGAGTGCCGGGGTATAAGTTGGAGACGCATGTGGAGGATACGAAGGTGGTTTTCGATAAGACGATGACGGATGAGTTCTTGTGGAGCTATGTTAGGACGAGGGAGGGCGCCGATAAGGCTGGTGGATATGCTATTCAGGGTGTTGGAGGTGTGCTTGTGGAGGGGATTGAGGGCAGTTGGGATAATGTTGTAGGGTTGCCGGTTAGGTGGACGCTGAGGTTGATTGAGAAGGTGTTGAGTCCGGATCCGGATGAGATCGGAAGTGAGGATGAGTTCTTTGAGATGTAGAAGGCCATGGCTGGCTTGGAGGCAGTTCGGTCGTGTATGAGAGTTTTCGGTTATACCACTTGTTAGAGGACTCCGAGTGATGGATAATTATTTGGTGGAGAGGTTGGTGTATATCTCTTTGGTATGGGTTTGTTCTACTGTTCATGGTTTTGTTGGATTGCGTATAGACTTGTTTATCGACATCTTCCTTTTTCTGGCTGCACGGGTTTCTGTTTCTCTCTTGAAAATCTGTTGGTGATGAATCGCGATATTGCCCCTCTACATCGATGACGCCTCCGTAGAAGTGGGCATCTTCACGATCCTGCGGTAATCATAAAATTCGAGAGCTTATAAAAGCCAAAACCGGCAATAAGGTATGCTCACGGCGGTGCCTGGCCCACCGGCCACCGGGACACTTAAGATGAGTTCGAAAGCGCAAAAATAAATCAAAACATACAGCACCAAGGATTCCCGCGTGGTCACCCACCGCAGTACTAGCTTGGCTATTAGAAGCTTGACTATGGGAGAGCGGACGGGATCCCGTATATTCTTCAATCTATGGCCGTATGTACAAGTGAATAAAGTTTACAATATACATTTGATTCTCTAAGAGGTAAGAAAGAAAACTGGTGCGCTCTCACAAGCAACAAGCTAGATGCCTTGCGCAAGGAGAGCTTCCATAAGATGCAAATCGTTCTCGAGGCCAAATGCACTAACGAGAGATTGCTCTGCAAAGGTCTGATTAAATCATTCCAAGATGACTATCCGGATGAAACGGAGTCTTTGCCTGTCCCTTTGCGTCTCATGCTCAGTACTGGAAAACAAGCAGCTGTAGCAATCTTTGCGCAACAAGGAGGGGTACGAATAATTCACGCCTTCCTGCTGGGTAGGGGCCACAACTGCATATCATACCCGAGAAAGGATCGTGAAAGAGTTCAGCAGGAGAGTGAATCGTCCGTTCCAACTTGCTTGGGTAGCCGAGTGGTATCGGATCAATCTCTGTGTGTCATGTCAGCGAGGAATGCGTAGGAGGGGATTGTGCTGAGGAATGTCCTCTGCATCTTGTATCCGGCGTTGGACATTACAACGAGCCATATAGCTCGGTCGTGGTGAGAGCTCATGGGTTGGAGCCTGACTGCTATGGCACATGTAAGTGTTGAGCCGGAGCACAATCTAAACCGTATCTGAACACTGTTAGTAGCTAGGGAAGGGGGAAGACTCAAAGAAGAAACAAAATCCGAACAAAACTCGAAGTCGACGAATGGAAAAGAAGGGTATCTCAAAGAGGCGGAACTTTCGGAACTGGAATCGAACTCGACGGCAAAAACAACGGCTGAACATCATCGACAACATGCAAAAGAATCACCACACGGATCGATCACAATGCCAGAAGAACTCCAACTTCCAGACAGCAACAAGACTCCATATAATAACAAAAGAGCCCCCAAAAACAAACAACTAGCCGTCAACACCGCCATGGTAAGTCTAGAAAAAACGAATAAAAAAATCTCCCATCGACAAACGCATAGGACTCAAGTAAACTCCAAAGTTCAAAAAAAGCAAAATAAAAACGAAAAAACACAGCCATGATGCTGAGGACCTCCGACAAAATAAACATTCACCCCACAACTTGAACCTCCAGCAGATCTCAAAATCATCTCTCATAAGGATACGGGCACTGAAACGCGGCGATGCGGGAGCAGGTCGCACACACCACCTGCCCACAGAAAGAGCACTCGAATGCGTGCATCCCGTTTTCAATGAAAAGCTGACGAATGCTGAGACCGCAACCGACGCATTCCTTCTCCATATTCTGGGCGGCAACATCATTGCCCTGAGTCTGAAACCTGTGCTGCGGCAACCCAAAGTACTGGTCTATCTCTAACCAGTTGATGATATCTAGGCCAGCACGGTTGGCCAGGTAGGCGGCCGCATCGATATCCTCGTTGTTGTTGGCGAGTGGAAGTGGAAGGTTTGCTGGGACAGCGGCAACGAGACCGGGAGTTACTATGGAGTTCATTGCGTCGAGATATTCGACTCTCTCCTCTTCCAAGAACACGAGTTCAACGTTCATTGTCTGGAGCAATTCGTATAAACGGTCCATCGGCTTTAAAAGGTCGCCATTGGGAATGTAGTGGAAACTGAGGTGATTGCGGCCCGGGGTAGCGTGTCGGAACTGGATAGCACGGGCGGCGAGGACGGCAGCGCGAGAAAAACGGAGGAAAGATGGTAGAGCTGCGCCACTGACTCTGAGGGCGACACGGCGAAAAATGAGACCCTTGTTCTGGTGAAGGTCCAATAATTCGACAATAGCTGTGAAAACTGCGAGTCCGGCAACTCGGTCTCTGTCGATGAATGATCCAACACCAAACTCTTCAAATGGCAGCTCGAGAGCTTTGAGTACCTCGGTTGCACTTTCCATTGCCTCTCCTGTCGACAAACGCGTATTCATGCTTGAGTGCAGCTCATAGAGCAAGCCGATCTCCCCAGCCCCGAGTGTTTCCGTAGCCTCTCTAATGGCCAAATTGATGGTCAGATTCCCAATATCATCCAGACGAAAGATGGTTGGCAGTGGCGGAGCGGTAAACACGAGCTCTAGGTCGTCGTAGTGGGATAGCAGACGGCTATAACAGCGATCAAGATAGCCGAGACTGATGATGAGGTCCAAGGGTGGTCTTTGCGAATCCTCGAGCAAGGATGGTAGTGTGTCCATGACCAAGGCAGGCAGTAAGAGACAATGCTTCTTTTCTATACACACTGGAATGAGGGCGACCCCGATAATGTTTCCATGTGCAGTAGCTACGCCCATGTCGTGGATCAGGTGGATTGCTTGCGTGTTGTCAGCGGTGTGGGGAATCATGATTTCATCTTCCTATGAGAGAATCGTGGTCCCAACAACCGTGTGAAAGGTGTCGACAAGCCGATCCACAACACTGCGTCTAACCATGTTGAAGCCTGCGCCCGACCAAATCTCGGTAGCCAACGCTGGTGCCGTATCGTCATGTCCAAGTCCGCCCAAAACGATGTCGCCGACGCTAAACCTGTTAGCTAGTCCACGATCGCAATCAAAGCAGAGAGCTCTCACCTCTTTGAATCCGAGCCAACTCCCGAGAAGCAAGCTGGTGCATTCTTCCTGGCGCAGATACGCATATTGTCGCGGTTGGTGAGGCCTTCGAGAACTTGACTAAGTTTCTCGTGGCGGGCGGCGCGGCCGAGGTCAACACTGATTTCCATCGGGGACTTTGACGGTGATGTATGAAACCAAAGGACAAGAAGATGGTAAGAGGAAGGTTATCGTGTGAGGCAGCTGTGAATGGCGAAGAGAGGAGACGGACAATGATAGTAAGAAGAAGGTTATGGTGTGAGGCAGCTGTGAATGGCGAAGAGAGGAGACGGGCAATGAAAGATCTAGAGATGTCAGTCTTTGCCAATTAAGAGACTCTCTTAAGGAAAACCGTCCGTCACAGGAAACACGCGACCCATTCACCATTTTCCGCTTGAAGAGGACAGTTTGTTCAACTGACTGTAGATCTCCTGTTAAGCGAAGTCAGTGGCCAGTTGTCACAAAGGGGGGTGGAGTCAGTCTCCGAGGCGCTCTCAATGAGGCCAGTTCTCAGTGAACAAGGTGAAGTCAAGTCAATTGTACTCGTGATACTCGTTAACCAAGTCTCTCACGGAGTTTTGAGACTCCTACTATCTAATCGATCTACTCAAGTAGCCACCCTCTCGCTTAGCCGTGGTCCGTGCGAATGCGGTCCGTGCGTTGGCCGTCATCCGTGACACCAGTACGAAGCGCTTCCTCGCTTTCTTGAGAGAGGTTCAGCCCTATCCCTATTGTAACTGGGATCATAACTGTTGTACTTCTTGAGGTATGTAGTAGGTACTGGCACTGCGAACGGCTGAGGCTTCGAGTCGAGTCTTGATAATCCGAAATTTTCAACCGCTCGGACGGTGGCCTGTTGTGAGGTGTCAGTTGTCAGCGAATTCCGGCCTCCGAGTCCCAATAGCATTCGGGTAACTTATAAAGATCGAAATAAAGAACCACTCGCCACACGGAAACAAAAAACATCCTCCCCAGCTCTAAAATTAGACTCCTGGGCGTCAATAACGGCTTGAATCTTGAGAATGACTAGGTTGACAACGCCAGAATGCATTGAATGGCTATGGTCGATGGAAGTGCGCACAACTAGTTAAGCTCCAACACATATATATGCGCATCGGCATAAGAGCAATGACACTCCAACGCATATATATGCGCATCGTCATAAGAGCAATGACACTCCTTCACGGTACAGTGCCACTGGTACTTTCGATGCACCTTCGAGGCTTACACGATGATGCAAAACCCACTAGATTTATGGTCAATGAAGCTACCAGTGCTTGTAAAACGTCCACGATACTTCTCGTATCTACTCTAGCGCCCTTTCTCGCTCGTAGGTTGGTTCTTTTTGGCGTTTATCGCACTTGATCATGCTGGGTTCCCGTTAACAATTGAGGTGGTTGTCGGATATTGTTCTGGATAGATCGAAGCCTGTTAACTGGTTTCCTTCAAGTTGTGCAGAAATTTCGAAAATTAGTAGGATACCAAAAGATTTTTACAAGCTTAAGGAGAAGAGCATATGCGTGCATGACGTTCGGTTGGTTACATGGGCTGTGCTTCGAATGTGTCCCTCGACACTAGTAGCTATAAGTAGTAGGGCTCCGTGCGGATAGAACTCCAAGGAATAGAATCAGCCCGAGTATACGCGTAATCGCTTATATACAGTTTCTTGGTAGTGGCCAATTTCATACGCTGAACTGTTTGAGGTTCCCCGAGGACAATCGACTTGCGGGTAGACAGTCGTGCGAGGCGGAGTACTAAGAACAGTTAACATTAGTGAATTTTTTTGAAGCGGGCAACATGACCTTTTAAAGCTGGAAAAGCCCAACTTGAAACACATTCCAATCACATACTCTGTAGGTGAACGTTAGAACTTCTCGGCTAAATGGGTCCAAAAAGGGGCACTTCTAGAGGAGGTCGAGGCACCCTCATGAGGCCTACCAACTCAATAAACTCGAGCAGTATTGTGAGGACTCGGACCCATGCGGGGCTCCAGAAGGTAAGTTGCCATCAGCGAAAATATCGATTCCTACGACCCCAGGCTCCTGACAAAATTCAGGATACGGATACATCCGCAATGCCATCGAGCGAAAAGTCAAGAGAGATACCAGATGGTGATCTACCAAACATAGCTGCACTGTGCTTACAGCCAAGTGCCTCCATACAGACACCGATAGACAACTTCATAATTTCAGACTTCAAAGCCTTGCCTCTAAAGCCAAATCTTGCTCATATCACACCTCTTTCGTTTAAGAGTGTAACAACCAGAGCAGCCATCGAGGTTGAAACACTCAAGGTTCTGCAAGCCTTCTATGCAAATAGAGACATTCGACGCCAATTCAAAGGACATACTGATAGCGAAAGTGTAAAAACAAAGGCGGGTTTTGAAAGGGAATTGACGGGGCTGGTCTCATTTGGATTATCGGTCCCGAGGGAAGGGAGAAGCCTGGAATACCGGAATCTGCCACAAATTCGCTTCTTAATTTGGGAGGATGCAAGTTCAATGGAAACTGACGAATTCGCCCTGATGGGGTTCTCATCCCAGCCTTTCATGGAGACCCACTTTGACCAGGAGGTTTTGTGGAAGATGGTTGTGCATTTCCCGGACGAATTTAAAGATGGGTCTCAGATGGAAGTCGAGGACCTTGCGGATCGCTTTTCAAAACTTGCGGTGAAGCAAATGACAACCTGGACCAGCGCTACCCCCTATGTAACTGCGCGAGAGATAGCAATGGGTTACTGAAGAGAGTCTGAGAAGGCATGGAGATCGCCTTGTTGCCCTGTGCAGGTTGCTTCAAAAACTGTAGCAGGCCACATATGCATATATGTGCAAACTGACATGGGGATCCTAATTGCTGTTTTTTTTGTTTTTGATTGGGAGGCAAGTACCCAGGAGCGTTTACGGCTATTGGCCATGCTGTCTGTCCTGCCTTTTCAGCTTATGTACTATTACAATCAAATCTCGTTATAATTACTGGACCTCAGTATTGTCAACAATCATATCACATAGCAATCAACAACCTATGGCTTACCGAGAGTGACAAGAACTGTAGACCGGACTTGAATTCTTAATCCTGTGCTGAAGCGAGATTTAGCCCGGTCAACTTGCCAGTGACTTCTGTTCTTGGGGCGGAAGTGACTCTGGTGGTGCTCTGAGCAACTCTGAAAGTACTACAGAGGTAAAACAGTCTTTTCCACATCTCTGTAATCCCAAGTGAATCTCGATGAAGTCGACTTGATGGCTATGTTCATCGTCAAGAGGGCTCGCGCGGGATTAGCAGGCAGTAGCCGATAGATATCGATATATATATCAACAGGGACAACAACTCGATTCCGGTAAGATATCCCCCCAAAGGGAGCATGGATTGTATGTACATTACAAAGTGCAATGGAATATCCTCGAAGCAGGTTCAAAGTCCCCGGCCAGACGCTCGTTCCTTTAATGCTAGCTTTCTAAGAAGTGCCATTTTCCCTAACGCGGACCCACAATGATTGATCATGACCAGCAATGTAAGTATGAATCAGAACTCGTAAACAACAAAACTGAGAGAGATCTCAATGGAGTAAGAGTAATACATTAAAAGAGAGACATTTCCATCTATGGATATGTAAAGAACCGACGCACAAAGCCAAGCACATTGAAGTAGACAAGAAAACGGGTGCATATACTATTAAAGATTAATTGAGGATCAAAACTTGCCAAGTGGGAAAATGCCCAGTTATGCACCAACAAGTGAACATTACAAGACACGCAAGATAAACAAGAAATAGTTAGCATGAAAATAAAAGATATATGAACGTATCCGCTTGAACGCCCGACTCCCGATCAAACGAAACGTAAGGGCTACATGATCAAACAATAAAGAAATAGCAATGAAGGTATTCAAGCGATAAAGCATAGCATGGTATAGATTAATTAAGCCAGTGCAGCGTTACTAAGAAAAAAGATAAGAAACAAAAAAAGGACAAGAAAGTAAGAACACCGCTCATAAAAAGCGATAAAGTAACTTCTGGAAAACCCAATCGAGATGCATGAAAAGCTCCGCATCGATCAGCAGGGTCTCCTAGAGGCTATTTTCAGAAACTATCCTTCTAGTCTTGGCAGTAATCATCGTGTTCTGCTTTGGGAGGGGAAGACAACATCGTCAACCTCAATCACCTGCTTGGCACGTTCAGATTCATACTGTCATACTGGACACGCATTCTGCCGTTAGACCGAAGCTGATCCAGCCAACAATCATATTCATCATGCATGCCCTGATAAAAAACCCAAACTGCCCCAGGATGACACTTGATTCCTACGACACGAACTCCATCTCGACGCTTAAAGGCCAGAAACTTAAGGGGCACAAACATTAGTCACCAGCTGATTCAAAGAGGTGCGAAGTGCATGCCTACCGCTAAAGGTTCCACCATTCATCGTTCGTTGTATTGTGCGACCCTTCACTTTCCCTGCTTCCAGAGTATTCCAAACTTTCGAGACGGTCGGCACCGACAAGCGAATGAACGCTCTCCTTGAAATGAATATCGTTGTCGCATATAACGATCATCATTCCCTCGATCTTGTGCTTCTCAATTCGGCGTTGGTCTTTACTTGAAACTGCCAGAATTCGCGGCTTTCATCGGCGGCACCGTCTAGGTTGCGTTGAGTGGCTTCTTCTTTCTTATAACGACTTCTCCATGTCAGGTTAGCTAACCGCTTAGGTGAAGGATAAAGACTGAGCTTACCCTTTAGCTTGTCCGCCCTGCATGCCCGTTTCTGTTTGGTATTCGGTCTGTTATGCTCCCTGATCGCCAAAACCTTGCTCACGAGGGCCATAGAGTGGAAGCGAGCGGTTCTTAGCGTCCACGGGTGGAATGGCTCTACAGCATGAAAAACCTCTGGATCCCACTGTGCCAGGCTGTACAGAAAGTGATCGAAGCGAGAAGTGAGCTGCAAGGCACCCAAAACATAATCATCTTTCGAAGCAATGAGCAGGGCATTTCTGTAGGCCCTATGTACAGCTGTGTGTTGATTCCCGGGAATAAGACTTGACGAATGCGTTGAATTTCTGGATCCTGTCTTGTAAAGTCGTGCTTGGGGAGCTTCAAAACGAAACGTTCTACCTCCGGGGGAACGGTAATGGGCTTATCATCGGGGTCTTGCTCAAAGATGTACTTATCCCCTCCATCCCACCAAATCCAGCCGTTCGGATGCTGGACATTCAGCCGCTTCTTGACAGCAGTAGGGAAATCACGACTTGCTTCGTCGACTCTAATGATGCACGGCAAGGGTGGTCCGCATGTAATGCCGTCGGGAGTGGTGAGTTTGAAATAGCTGGTGAAAGTCGTGTTGACGTCTTCGCAAGCTGGCGAAGTCAAGTCCACGCCGAACACGATCGTTGAACCAACGTCCATCACTTCCTTAGTAACTGTAGCATCGTAGCCATAGCCGGGCTTCAAGCATATATACTCCATGAACGAAAGTAACCGTAACTCCAGGCGGAAAGGGGACCGAGTCGACAACCTGAACCGTCCACTCCTGTGCAAACAGAGACTTTGGTGTAAAAGCCTGGTTTTCCGAAACCCTTTGAGAGATCAAGATAGCATGAGGGAGTTTCGTTGTGAAAACCGTTGGCGTCATGAAAGGAGCGGGGTTCGGCGGAGACTTCGGACTGTTCTTGATTCCCTTCCTTGAAGATACCGTTTGGCTTCTCGGCCTTCTTCATTTTCTTCTTGTCAACCTTTGCCGGCTTCTTAGTACCAGCAAGGCGAGAGCCACAGTTTCCATTCATGGAATCCATCTTGCCTGCTTTAGAATGGAGTTAGCTAAGTTCCTCGAAAAGTCTATGATGCACATTGGCTTGTACCTTGAATGACTCTGACGTATTGAGCGAACACTTAATCCGATGGAAGTGTTGAGGAGTTTCGGGTTGCAAGAGACGCTTGCTGACGATGCCGACTGGTAATAGGGCAATTGGCGATGCTGAGCAGAGAGTCTCAAGACGTGAGAAAGCCAGAGGTAGACTTTGTGGCAGGTACTGAAAGCAAGCTGGTGATGTTTGACGACAAGGATGTAACCGGAGATGGGGGATGGCAGAGTGGAAAGAGCCTCGTAATGCAAACTTGGTGAGCAGCGAAAACGAAACGAAGCGGGCGGGACAGTATCTGCGACCAAAGGTGAAGAAGAGGGAGAAACAAGAGAGTAGCGTGCAGAAGATTCTTTCGCAAAGTTTTGGCCAACCGAAAGTCTTTGTCAAGAGATGTTTGGGGTTGGAAGAGAAAGAACAGAAGGTGAGTACGAATCCATGGCCGCTCGAGGCCGCTCCTTGGCAGCGCCGAACGGTTCTATCGCCACGTGATAAAGGACCGAAGAGATTCCTACCAATCAGTTTAAGAATTCTCGAACTCTCTACAATACTTTCACGTCTCGCCTGGTCAGGGAGAAGGAATATAGACGCCAGGAAGTACTTGCTCCGGCGAGGCCACCCTCAAAAGTACGCCTTCTAAGCTGACATACTAAGACCATCCTCATCCAGGAGTATGATAGCTAGGAATGAAGCCTCGGGGCCGCAGATATCTGCGCACATACCAGAATGCACTCGATCTTATGTCTAGCACCTCCGTTTCTTGCCACTATTTAGAGGCCCAACTCGATCAGACATGCTTTTCCCACCGGCACTTGCGACCTCTTCAACCTTCTTCCTCCTCCGCTTGCGCGAGATCTCGGTACCTTTGGAGACTGAGTCCTTCTGTTCTTGTTTCGCAGCACGTACTTCCTCGGCATACGACAACAGGAACGAAGCCTCAGCATCTCCCCAATCTCGTTTGATCACATTCTCCGTAACAACATAATCAGCCCCCACTTCGTTTTCTTCGTATCGCGGGAATGAATCTGACAAGCCGTCACGGTTCTTGTCGTAACATATGCTGTCTTTGATATCGGCTCCGAACTCAATTAACAGTCGCATGGCTTCGATTTGAGAGGATTTCGTAACGGGTAGGATTCCGGGAAATCGGAGGTGGTCGGCAACGGCAAGGGACGAGATGTAGCATGTCCAGAGCGAGTGCCTCTGAGATTCTCCAAAGTCGTTAGGATTTGACACATGTGCACAGCTACATACTTGGTGTATGGGTATACCACTGCCCAATCGGCTAAAGCATAACAATTAGTTAGTAAAGTCAGACCAAGATTAGTCGACGTGCTCCCTAAGTATGTAGAAACTAGGATAGCGCATACCTGTCCAGGACATCGGCTGTATGCGAAGTTCGTGCGAGTTGTCCAAAAGTCTGTTCACAGGGAACCGCAGAAGAACAATGCATGTGGTATATGCATCCAAAATGATCGGCGGTTAATGGTCGATTAACGTCGATAGCACCTACAATCAGTAAGAAGCGCAAAAGCTTAACGTCTATGGAACAACTTTTCGGTTTCGGTTTAGAAAGAGTCGTAAGAGCCTTACGAGCCTTGTCCAAAGGTTCGAAAACCTGAGTGGGGATCTGCAGCTCACTTTCGACAGACTTTTGGACAACGCTCGTATGCTTTCCCGGAACCCAACTCGGTCCCTGAGCCCGTCTTGGGACATTGAGATAAGAGGATTTAAAGAGGGACCCGTCGGGATGACCCGTGACGTATGCACAAAAGAAGATGTTCGAATCCGCCTCGAGTTTGGCTTTCCAGGAACCCGGCTGTACTGCAATGCCGAAGAAATTGTAGGGACAAGGTGGGCGAAGGACAGAAAGCAAAAGTTGAGGATAGGCTTGTAGTATCCGCCTCTCAGACCAGAGTAGTTCCTTGACGTAAGATTTGAGACTTATAGCGATAGCAAGAGCTGCAAACCGAAAGCCCTCTAGTTCCTTTGAGATATAACAGCCTGCCACAAGAAAAGAGCTAGGAGTGAGAGAAGCCGGGCCACCGGCAAGGAAGGCCCTCATCTGGCCAACTAGTGCATAGTAAATCTGAAAACGACGATAAATATCCTCGTTCACATTGATCGAACCGTGGATCAAACTATTGAGGGAAGCTGTTGCGACATTACTTTGAGACATAGCCAACTCGGCAGCATTAATCTCCAGAGCAAGCTCCTCATCCATGGCACGCGCAATGCCCATAAAATCGACCAGTGGCTTCCAGTCCAAAAGAATAACATCACCACCATCAACCTCGGGCTCGAGGCCACCTTCCTGACCTTCTGAAACTTCAAGCGAACTCGCCACTCCATGAAAAACTGCCAGAGACAACGTAGCAATCGTAAGCTTAGGGTCGAAGGGCCCTGACTTGCAAGCCGCTTGACGCAACTGTACCAAATAATTCTCCTTGAAGAAATCGCCGACGCATCTATGCAAATATATCAACCTTAAGCTCCAAAAGTCCTTAGCTGGCAGGGAAACCGTTGGGCATTCGGTTGAAGGCAGCTCAAGTTCGAGGAGGTCTTTACACCGATTGTTTAGTTGATTCCGTAAAATGCTGTACTTGACTGGTTGGTTAATCCTTGCGGAGAAATTGTTGTCGCTGTGGAGGGCGGCGTGGATCTGTTCATCTTGTTGGCAGACTTCGATTATGAACTTGACAACCAGACCAGGGACCCCTCTCTCGCGCGATTGTGCAGCGGCAACTGTAAGGAAGATTCTGGCGGCAGCTTCGTGGTACCTTGCTTCAATTCGTTCTTCGAAGATGCACCGTATA
The DNA here is from genome assembly GCA_003788565.2 of Ascobolus immersus RN42. Lineage (NCBI taxonomy): Eukaryota > Fungi > Ascomycota > Pezizomycetes > Pezizales > Ascobolaceae > Ascobolus > Ascobolus immersus. The sequence continues at coordinate 111,434 of ML119715.1, read as the reverse complement.
AATTCGTAAATTTCGGATGGGTAAAGTTGCACTCGTTGCGATATTTCGCCGACAGTCATCTCGTCAGATAACAGGTCCTCAACAACCATTCGCACGGCCAAAACAAGCCATAGCCAAACACCCTCTGCTTTCGTCGCAATGGTAGTGACGATATCGCGATGTGCAAGGCGGTCTTCCTTCTCCAGGGCCTTGAAACTCGCGACCTCCCACCCAATATGAGTAGAAATGTAAATCTCCATATCTTCGAATGTCTCCTCGTGCATCCTAATCCTTCCGACAGCCGCATTGTTCCCATAAGCATTCTCAAACTTGGACCATGGCCGACTTGAAACGCAGACTTTGACATTTCTAAGAGATGAAATACTGTGAATAATCGAAACAATGTTGGATGTGGGATGCATGCTATCGGAGTACTCATCGAGGCCATCGATGAAGATGCAAATTGTGAACTCTTCCGAAGAAGTATCACCGTCTGCAAATTTGGTGGCTGCCCTGCATAGCTCCAATATTGCCGTCTCAAGTTTTTCCAATGACCAATCATCCACCACAGGTACCCAGTTTTTGACAGAGTGCAATTGAACCATCAAGTCCGGTTTTAGCCAAAGCAATTGATAAAGAAGAGATCGGTAAAGTCCTGCTGTAGACCGCTGGATCTCAGAGCCCATTATCCAGAAAAAATGAGATGCCGTAATGAGCGGTCTCTCTCCGGCCCATTTACGCAGTGCGGTTCGAATTTGCTCATCTTGACATAGAAACCTCATCAGCGTGGATTTTCCACTTCCTGCCTATTTTCACATTAGCGTTTGCTCGACAACAAGCTCAATGAGTTAGAAGTATTTACCTTGCCCGTTATCCAAAAGATCCCATCGCCATCTTCTAACCAGTGTCTAAGGTCCGTCCTTTCTTGTATCCAAGCTAGAGTTCCTTTATGAGTTGATCGAATGGCACTCTTCCTGCACTGCATGTCTTCGTAGTACAGACTCTTCAAGAGAGAGCTCTGCCATACAAGCTGTGACGACAATCTACCGACATCTGTCGCCGATATCTGCGCACTGGCTCCAAACCGACTCCCCAAACCAGCACCTACCATGGCCATACTTGTGATATGGTCATTCGAAGAGGGGCTTTGAAGCGCGGAAGTACCTAACGAATGCGCAATCTTGAGCCAATGAACCGCATCACGAACCTCCTCCGCCAGAACCGACATTTGCTTAGTTGAAGTAGCCAATGTACCATCCATTACACGAAGCGATACTTCATTCTGTTGTACCGCCGCATATATGTGATTCGTGATGACAGTTAGTTCTTTCCTGGAAAGGAGGCGGAAAAGTTAGTTGGTTACAAGCAATACGTCCGAAGCTGTACTCACTTCCAGAGTTCAGATGCCCGTCCTTCTACCTCCTGACCCAGCGAGTTGAGCTTTTGCAGCAGGTCATCCATCTTGTTTCCGTGCTGCAGGCGCTTAAACGCCACGCGAACAGATTCCAGCAACTTGCTTTTCCCATCCCTCAGTTTCAGTTCATCCAAAAGAAGCGTCAACGCTTGCGAAATGATCCTAAACTCGTCCACGATCCCAATATCCAGAGCCTCCGCTTTCTTCAACCCATCTTTGAGGCAGTGAGACTGCTCGATGTCGTCGATCATGCGCTGTGTTGTTTTCGCTTTCCTTACGGCCTCATCCAGTTTTGGTGCCAAAACCTGTCCAGCCTGATAGATCGACTTGATCTCCAACACGAGAGTGGACGCCTGTTCAACGAACTGGGCAATGTTGGAAACCAAGCCGATGATTGATAAGGGCTCCATAGTCGCTTCTGTCGATGTACTCTCTTGCGCCGTGAGCGAAAGTTCGTGATCGTAAGGTGTGTCAAGTACAGAGTGGTTCGTGATGCATAAACGTGTCGAGAAAACGAGAAGGTGAAAGGGAAGCCTTCCTGGACGAGAAGGTAATCAAGATATTTGTGACCTGAGATTTGTTGATTCCTTTTGATGAGTTCGCTCCAACCGCACCGGTCTGCTTCTCCCCGTAGCTGATCGTTGTAGTCGTTGAAGCGGTTGTGAGATAACTAAGTCGAGAACTTGTGAGCACCTCAAAGCTTGAGGAACCTGGCTGTTTTGTATGCGTAGCATGGTGGTTGCACTGATCTTTCGTCCTGTGAGGCTGCAGCAGATCCCACAAGGCGGAGTTGTTTTGTTGTGGCTGTGGCTGTGATGCTCTGGAGTGGTGGATGCCTCTGGCGGAGCACACGGGCGCGCACAGACCAGCTCGCCAAGTGCACTAGTCAGTTAGGCGCCATTTCAAGCTTAACGCACCACCAAACCAAAACATTGTTCCGCCATAAAACATCATCACAACCCATCACGAACTCCAAATCGACACCATTCGCACTTCTCAGGTACCACTCCTCGCCTTTTCACATTGGCTGCTTGCGGAGCTATTTACACTTCCATCCAGAAAGCTTCATAACATCCATCAAAAACACACATCCTTCTCATCTGGACGAACCCTCCAACCTGTCAACAACCGACCTCCTCCCCTCGCCTTCCAACCCTCCTCCATCACCACAATGCAATCCTACAACGCCTCTCTCAAGAAAGCCGAAAAGCGCAAACACGCCGCCACCCGCGAAAAGTCCCGAAACCAAAAACTCGCCCGTCGCAACCCCCATCGTCTCGAGCGCCAACTGCACCTCCTCACGCAAATCCCCGAAAACGCGCGCAAGCCCCACGAAAAGAAGCAAATCGACGAGCTCACAAAGGAGATCCGGCTAGTGCGAAAAGCCCGTGAGGCAGAGGGTATTGTCGATCCACCATGGGAAGTCGTGAGCGGGAAGCGGAGGAAGCAGGAGGTTGGGAAGGAGAAGCAGACGGGCCAGGGTGCGGAGGAGGATGATAGTGGGGATGAGACGGAGGAGAGTGTTAGGGGGATTCCGTTGCCGCCTGGACCATTGCCGCCGTTGAAGGGAGAGGAGGAGAAGGTGGTGGTTACGATTGAGGCTAAGCCGGTGTTGAGGGATCTGAGGAAGGAGGCGACCAAGTTTGTGCCGAAGGTTGTCAGGCAGACGGCTGGAGTGGTGGAAACGAGGGATGTGGTGACGGAGAAGAAGGTGGAGCCGGAGAGAGTCGTGAAGGGCGTGGAAGAGGTTAGGGATGAGGAGCTGGATAGGTTCCTGAAGGAGGTTCAAATGGCGGAGGCTCAAGATGACGATGAGGAGGGAGATGAGGAGGAACAAGATGAGGAGAAGAAGGGCGAGAAGACAGAGGAGAAATAGGGTGTTATTATCGGGAGTTATGGCGTTATTGTTTTGAGTTTCACTAGAGTGGAGAGCAGCTGTACTTAATAATATAATTACATTCCGGTCGATGAGAACACCAAATATGGACCAGCTAAACAAGTATGCTACAAGTGCTATGCTATATGTACGAGTACAAGATAAGAAAGCAGATAAGAAAGGAGGGAGATACAATAAAACGAACCAGGTAAAATATCAACAAAATGCTACAATTCAATGGCAAGAAAAGCAAGCCAGAAGTAGAGAATAAAGCAAGACCCAGAAGATCACTCCAAAATAAAAAACAAAATCATCGCCAAATAAGCTATTGTGGCATACCCAGGATGACTTGACCAACAGACGCCAACAACACAACAGTAGAGGCAAAGAAAACAATCGAGGAAGGCTCCGCGATAAAGGAAAGAAAGCCTACATACCCGTTAGCGCACCAGTCAAACAATCGAAACCGGATTGCTCACAAACCATTCTCAAAGTCGTCAACCATTTCATAATCTTCATCATCTGTCTCTTCAGCCTCAAGCATATCTGAATCCTCATCTTCAATAGCATCGGCGCGGATAGGCTCAACCTCAGGCTCGCCATTCACCTCCTCTGAATCTTCGGCTTCGACCATCACCCAATCCTCCTGAATATCATCGGCACGAACTGATTCAGCCTCGGGCTCGACATCTCTCTCATCGCGCCAGAGCATAAACCAATCCTCTTCATCGATTGGATCGGCACGAATACTTTCAGTCTCGCCGTCCTCCATATCTTCGTCCTCAATATCAGTCCACTCAGCATCAAAGTCCTCTGAACGGATTGACTCCGCGTCAGAAATGATATCGTCCATCTCCATCATCTCGATAGACTGTTCAGCCTCCGAGATCGACTCATCAATATGGATGCCCAATCCCCAGGCTGCAGCAACATCTTGCATTTCTTCGTCTGGAATGGCAGCAGCAAGGTCCAGAGCCTCACCTTGCTCAGAGGTTGAAACGTTGGCAGTTGTCGTAGCTTCATCAGCGAGCTCGTCGGAATAGTGGAGAGCGAGGTACTCGGCCATGGCGGCTTCGAACATCTCCATGTCTACCTCGCCGGCATTCTCAAGAACAGGGGCAGCTTCCTGAGCTGGCGCCTCTGCTGATGACAAGACCAGTGGCGATGGCTCGACATGCGATGCATCCTGTGTGGCAGTGATCTGTGGAGTAGGATGACCCTCACTTGCTGCTGAATTTGTAGGAGTTGCAGGCAAGTTCTCATCTAGATCCATATCATCCAAGTCCTGTGTCTGCTCCCTATAGAGCTCCGATAGCCTGAGCTCCAAGAGATCCTTCAGCAAAAGCAAGCACTGATTCGCCAGACAATCCAACTGATTCTCATCTTCTCTTCCAGTGCAAGGGTTCGCACACTCACAGCATATCCTGACGAAAGGCTTTCTCCTCTCATCAGCCTCAACAAGTGCATAGACCGCTCTTCTGATATACTCCAGACAACCCATAACCTGGAACAGCTTCTCCTTCGTATTTAGCTCCGGCTCACCGCCAATGCATGCCAGGACAGGATCGATGAGTGCCGCACTGATGCGCTCAGTCCTATCATCGTCATTCCAGAATCGCCGGTTAAGGTAATATCCCAAGGGCCCAAAGTAGATCTCCACAAACTCCCTTGGGTCATTCAATAGTGCCTGGTGGTCCAGCGTATCCAACTCGGCCCAGATACCGTGCAGATGGTGCTGTAGTTTCTTGACATCGACAGAAGTCGGGTTAAGGTCACTGTAGTCCTCTCGTTTTTCGGGCTTGGGGAAGCAGATGTTCAGGTAGTCTGTTCTGGAGTTGTGACCGTCGAGCTCTTCGAACTTGGTGGCATGGCCTCGAACGGTATCGTTGATGAGACTGACCCATTCCTTCAGTGCGTAGGTGAGACGGACATTCAAGCCTCTTCGGATATACAGCTTATGGCCGTACAGTGCCTCTCGAGGGACGTTGGTTGCAGGGGCAGCAGGTACGATAGGCGTCCAATCTTGTGCGTTCGGGAGATATACAAGGTCTTGTGGCGTGACTACCTTGAAGATGGTCTCGTCTGTTGGGCCGGAAAGGTTTGGAATTGTGAGGTCGAAGTCGGCCAAAAGGGGAATGAGACGGGTATCTTCGAGCTCCGTAAGTGCATCAAGCGATACATGGGCTGCACTATCTTCCTCTTCGAAAGAGTCGGATTGCTCGCCCTTGACTCGCTTCTCATCATTCTCCTGTTCCTGTGCTACTCCCTCAGCTTGATCCTCTGCCTGAAGCTCCTCGAGGCTTCTCTTGCGGCTTCCAATGGTAGGAATAGAAGGCCCCGAACCTGGAGACCTCAACAATTCAATACGTTGCTGAAGAGCTTGTAACTCCCGAAGTTCGTTCAACTGCGTCCCCAGCGCCTCTTTCTCCTCAATCTCGGCATTTATCTGCTCTAGAGCTTGATCCACACCATCGTAAAAGATTAACCATTGAGCAAGCTCGACAAAGATCTCCTCGACAAGCTTGGCGGCTACAAATCCGTACACCTTTCCATCACTTGTAGCAAGGAGTTCTGGGATGTCGTTTCGAGTATTCTCGGTGCGATGGGCATACCTAACCATGTCAAAGATGCTCTCGCAGAGTTGCTCCACGTTGGAATGTGCCGTTAGGTTTGCTTCTGGGTCGTTCAATTGGCAGCCTGGTGTAAAGCCATTGCACACCTTGTCATTCGAGACATGCTCGAAAAGAGGCACTGCCTTCTCGAGAATGGATTCGAGTCCTGCGGGTTTCAGCTCGGTCTGGAGAACGACGAGATATTCGCAAAGCGGTTGAAGGTCAGCAGAAGAAGGCCGAACGGGTGGTCGAGTGGTGAGTTTATCCTTGAGGGCGGTTAGTTGATCGAGTAAGTCTTGACTTAGAAGTCGATGGTTTTCTGGAACTGCCGGGACATTGCTCGAGCTCGGGGTAACTGCATTGATAGCCAGTCTGGCAACCTCGCTTTGATCCTTAAGATGTTGTAGGTTGAGAATGCGCTGCCTCTCCCTAATCCAGTCCTCGATAAGGCCAATCACCCTAGCAGAGACCTCGGCAAGCTCAGAGTACTCAACACGAGGAGCATGGCTCAGACCTATTGGCATAACCGCCATTCTCTTCCAGTTCTTGAGCTCCTGTAATGCCTCATCCACGGCCAGTTTTGTTGGGGTTTCGAGTGCTCTGCGGACATATCGGAAGGGATACTCCACATATGTCACTTCACGCTCCTCAAGTGCCTTTCTGAACCAGTAAAGCTTCCTTGCTGGCGTATCCATTTGTCTGTCAGCGTCCCTGAGACAAGCATTAATCTCCTCCTCCGCCTTCCTGAGCTCATACACGATCCTGATCTTTCGGACAGTATCAGTGCCCATTTGACGATTGATTGCGAGGATTGCCTCGAGTCTCTTGGCGAATCCATGCCTCAAAATCCAGCTGGCGAACTCCTCCTCCGGAATTCGAAGCGGTTGTGTTGGGAAGTGGAAATTCGTGATTGTTCTAAACATCCGCATGAACTCGGCTTCTTGTTCTGGAGAGTTGTCGCAGGCGGCAGACCAGGCACCGGTGATGATGTTTGTGACTGGCCGAAGGAACGATTTCCTGAGAGACATTGTTGAACGTGTATTCCGGCCGAATCGAGTAGCACCATTATGATCAACGACGCTGAGATGAGGTCGAAGGACGGTAATTTGCTCTCTAAAGGAGGCATCCAAAACCGGTTGAAGCCAAGTAAAGACAGACTCGTGAGTTAGCTGCTCCTTTGGCGGTGGAGTAACAAGAGTCTCGATTAGAGCTTGAAGTTTAAGGCAGTCATCGCAGCTCAAATGGTGAACTCGTTTGTGAGAAAGCCGACAGAATTCTGCGATGATGTCTGTTAGATAAGCCTTCTCGTCATAGAAAGTCTGTGCAAGACCCGACGGAGTTGGGCAGAAGTAACTCTTTGCCCAAATACGGTAGCCGAGATGGGCCAGAAGAACCTGCTCTCTGACTCTTGGGTCGTCCATATCCACTATTCTTGCCGGCTCTTGTAGTTCCTCCACTAGTTGAGCTGCGTGGGCAGCCACCTCATCCTCGCTCGCCAAAGCATCCGCACGCTGAAGCAATGTTCCACTTTCCTCATAGATGCCTGCGACCATCTCCGTGAGTAACTTCAGATCCTTCAGCTCCTTCTCTCCGAGCCTAGCCGAGTCGTCTTTTACATGGTAGGCGAAATACTCCCACAGATTGCTCAATTGAGACCTCTTGATATTCGAGCCTCTTACAAGATCCGTCTTCCGCAGCTTTTCCTTGAACTTCTTCAAATTCTGGACCCGATAAAAGGAGAACAGTCTCCCAGTGATAGCCTCAAAGACCAATTCAACCTCCTTCAACAGACCTTGTAGGTATGCTGGGACGTCAATATCGTTCTGCTTCGACTCCTCCGAGGCCCTCACAAGGGCCCAAAACTCAATAATATCCTCGTCAAACGGGCGTTTCCCGAGAATGGTATCGACAACAGGCTTGACGAGACTCCAGATACCCAACTTGGTAAAGAACTCCTCGAGAGGAGCGAAGTACTCCTCAGTCACCTCGCTCCGTGCATCGATTAGCTCGTGGAGACAGGTAAGATACAACTTCAAAGAGGAATCTTCACCACTCAAAGGGCTGAGCTCTTGCCAATTCCGTCTCTCTCTCGCTGAATCCTCCCAAAGTGCAATGGCCCCAGTATCAATACTATTCCTGAATGGTGTTCCAAGCCTTGTCTTAATCAGGAAGTCGTCACCATGCCTGGAGCAGAGCTTCTTGGCAATAAACAGACGATCGACCAAAGTCTTGATAACCTTCCTTCCCCTTAGACGAACAGAATCATCGGTAGACAAAGTATCGACGAACTTTGGGAAGATTCGGCAGATGTGCAAATAGCGTTTCTCAAACTCCTCTGCGTCTTCGTATGTTGTGTCCTTGAAGCTTGCTTTGCCTGCCAAGATATCAATGAAGCGGCCATCCCTCCAAGACTCCAGGAGAGTTTCTGTTGCATCGAGTTCCTTCAAAAAATCCTCGAAGAGCTTCGTGAGATGAGCGAATGAGAGTGGTCGGATCCAGTTCTGGAGGGCCAGCTCATCGTCCAGAGTTGGAAGCCAGCGGTCGGCGATAGGATCAATGGCAGCATTGTTGGCGCCTAAGACACGAACGAGAGAATCAAAGGCAAGAACCTGAACTTTCCTCTTGACGATATCAAGGATCTTCTTCACAACCTCATCTTCATCCTCAAACCGATCGTTGAAGCCAACCTGGGCATCCCAGCTAGTCGGACTGGTGGAACCCTGAGTAGGAAACTTCTCTTGGGCTTCTTTGATGAGCACTGAATCCCGCTCAAATTGATGCCAAACCCGCAAAATTGCATCTCGCTCCTCCCTGAAGAACAACGGGCTGAGCTCCTCAGGCTTGCAATTCGCCGGAAGTGGCAGGAAGAAGCGTCTTTGTACTACAGCTGGCCACTCAGATCCAATCACCTTCACCCAGGTATCCAAGTCTAGCTTCCTGCAGTACTCATTGAATGCTATCTTATCCTCCTCAGTAACCAGGTTTCCATTCTTGAGATTGGTAAACATGGTATTCAAAGCCATAAATGCCGAAATAAATGGTGCATCTTCTTCAGACTCCGAGTCGGATGCAGTAGATTCCGGATCTAGAGCTAACTCTGGAAGATCTCTCAAGATGCGCTCTCGAAACTCGGTTTCAAACCTGTCTTGCTCAAGAGCGGCTTGTCTTCCTCGCTCCATAGCAGCATGCTCCTCCGCCTCACGACGGGACCATTTGTCGAGTAGCTCGTGCTCTCTTCTTTGTGCTGCGAGTTGTTGTGTAAGGAGACTTTCAGCCGGCTGGCCTGGGGCAACGGTCGTGGCTGTACTGGCGGACAGTTGGGGATTCGAAGAAATAACCTGACGGTGAAGATACCAATCATCTTGGTCTGCTGGTTGAGTAGTTTCGACGAGCTCGGGTGCATCTTCCATTACGACATCAGAATCATTAGCCTCATCCTCGACCTGTTCGTTGTCGACAGTCTCGTTCTCGACAGACACATTCTCGATGGCTTCATCGAGATGTTCATCCTCGACAGGTGCATCCCTAACAGTCCCATCCTCCACAGGCCTCCTCCCTCTAGAAGAACTCGAACTTCTGCTCCTACCCCGAATCCTCCTAATCCTACTCTGTCGAATAGCCCTACTCCTCTCAAAAGAAGACGTTCCAGCAATAGCAACAGGCAGTTCAATCAAACAAACCGGCGGACGTGGAAGAGTACATCTTCCAACGACTTCTGGCTTGGCAGCCTCAGGTTCCTGCACCTGCACCGCTGGGTGGACTGGAACAGGAAGTTCAATGAGGCAGACTGGATTGCGTGGAACTGTACATCTGCCGGCTACTTCGGGCTCTGTAGCACTGGGGATGTGGACGACTGGGTGAGAGCGCCAGTTTTGTTGATTGTCGGTGTTTTCAGTGGAAGGTTGAGATTCAGAGGCTTGGGCCTGCTCGACTTCCATATCATCAACTGGAATAAGATCGGGAATTACATCTCCATCTTCATCGACCTCCATGGCACCATCCTGGGCACCCGTTGTAAAGAAAGCCTCCCAGACAGCAGGTTCATCCTCGACTGGAACGAGGTCTGGTACCTGCTCATCATCCTCATCGAGTTGCATCTCCTCGTGCTCGGAGAAGTCCGCTAGTTCCATCTGTCCTTCAGCCGTATCAACAGCATCCCAGACGGACGGAGTTGCTTGATCTTCTACAGCTTCAGCAATATCTTGAGCTCTTTCCTTTTCAAGCTTGCGGCGTTGGTGACGACGTTGTTTCCTGAGCTGTCGACGAGATCTACTGTTTAGATTCTCGGCTGGGCGAGGTTGGCTGGATGAGGAAGCGGCCTCATTGACGGTGTCGACAGGTGCGACGTTGATGTTGGCTTGGGCCTCTACAGGTAAAGGCAATGCAGGAGTAATCTCCTCTTGGTTGACCAAGTTCTCAACGTTGCCGGAGGAAGTAGAGTTCCGGCGTCTCTCGTTCCGCTTGGCAACTCTATTCGGAGAGGCAGAACGAGATCTTTTCTTTCTGGTAGAGTTGGGGTTGGAGTGAGGAGCCATAGAAGGTAGAGCTGGTTCGGGTCGAGCGAGGAGTAGATGGGGTTCGAGAAAGGTAAATGGGGTTAAGCAGGCTGTGAAGAGGGAGAGGAAACGAATGGTGCTGAAGGGAAGGAAAGGGTGGGAAGTGAGAAAAGTGAGTCAAATGTGTGAAAGTTGTGAATTTGGAAGTTGTTGAAAGTAAAGTAAGTGATGTTAACGGTGATGGGGAAAGTGTAAGAGAAAGAAAGAGATAGCGGATTAAATAGGTTGTCGGAATGAGAGGGAGCTGGTGGAGAGCAGTTGGCAGTTGAGAGCGTGGCAGAGACGTGGATAAATCGAGATGGACATCTTGAAGGTATTATCGCTTTAGGAATCATAAGAGGGGGGAATCGGAGCTCCGATATACTCTTAAAGAACGAGATGTGACAGGAACACCCGTTGGAAGAATTGCAATGATTCTGAGGTCGGCCTTCTCCGTGTCTCTCAGAAAGTTTCAAGATGACCTACATCGAGCGGTTAGTTGTCACACCAATGTCAAGTGAAGAAGTCTTACCTGTTCGTTATAAGTTGTCTTCTCTTCTTTCGGCAGCTTCGACACAAAGAGCAAATACAACCAGAACAACTGAAACGCAACAAAAGTCAACAGAAAACAAAAAGACGAATTGTAACCATAACCAGCAAGTTGAAAGATGAAGTATTATTAATATGTTGTATCCAACGCCAAAACGCCATGTCATCTCTCCAGGTGACATCAAGCAGAAAAGAACCTCCCAACATGACCTTCCCATTACCACCCCTCCCAAGTTGACCCATCTCTTCACGACCCCAGCAGTCATCCCATCACTCCAGCTTGTCCAGATGCTCCAGCCTCGTCAACACCACATTCTTACTCGTCTCCTCAACCTCCCCAGCAAGGAAGACCTCATCCAGAATGGCATAAACCTTGTAAAAGTTGAACACCAAATCCAGCTCACAAACATTCCCAAAGAACGCATCCAGCACCTCGACAAAGAAGTGAATGGCCTCCAAATACGCCAGCTCGTTATCGTTCGCATCCACACATACACAGAAGAACAGGCCGGCGTAGCGTCGATAAACAATCTTGTTGTTGCGGAACTCGACAAAGTTGGATTGGTACTTCTGGTCTCTGGGGGCGACAAGTCGGTGCACTTCGCCTTTGAGCTTGACCTTTTCGGCGTCGGTGTAGGGCGCGTACCATTTTGCTAGACGGGTTTTACCTCTGAGGCTCGTTAGGATGGGTGGGAGAGCGTGGGGAGAATGCTGGTGGGGAGGACGAACTGGCGGTTTTGGATGAGGATGAAGGAGAGGACCATTTCGGGGGTTTCGGGGGAATTGAGTGGTGTTTCGGTCGGTTCGAGGAATTCGGTCTTCGTCAATCGGCAGGCTATCGTAGTCGGCTTCTCCGTATGCTAATCCGATGAATATGGCGAAACTTCTAATCCAATTCTCCAGTTCGTGATGCTCGTTGGTGGTGTTGATGTCTCGGTCTCGTTGTCGCATCCCTTCCCGTTCCGCCCAAAGCTCCAAGTGGTCCGAGCGTTGTTCTCGGGGCTCGCGTTACACGACGTAAATTCAGGCCCTTCGTCACCTTTGGACCTCTCGTCAATTTCCTTTTCTCCTCAGCATCAACACCAACAAGCAATCATCATGAACATCCCCACCGTCACCAACGTAAGTTCTTCAATTCTTTCCCCTATAAAAAGCTCTCGCTAACCACTTCCCAAAAGACCGTGACTAACAGACCCGTGTTGCCAGGATGATCTCCTCGCTTTCCACGCCAAACACTTTCCCTCCACTACCCAACCCGCACAACCTCAATATGAAGCCCCTTCACAAAACCACGAAGAATCCTACGATGCCGCCATCGACTACCTGGACCTCGGCCCTCCTCTTGGATACTACCCAGACGGCACGCCGCGGTACCTGACCGACGAGCATATAGCAATCATGCGTCATACGGAGCTTTGGACCGCGTACAAGAACATGTACCTCAAGCCCGCGGAGAACCCCGACTCGCCTCAGTCACCAGCTACCGACTCGCCAGCATCGGAAGAGTCACAACCAAGCGACAGGAGATCAACAAGTCCGGACGAGGTGCGCAAGTTAAAGCGGCCTGGAGCGGAGAAGAGGAGTAATCCGGACGCGTTGCCATACGATGACGACGATGTTGAGGCATGGGAGGCTGCTGCTGCTTCCGCCAAGGTCGACAGTGAGGAGGAGGCGAAGAGAAAGAGGGTGAAGACTGGGAAGAGCGAGAAGGGTATGGGTAATGGACTGCTCGAGAAGAAGGGTGCTTTCGTTTGGCCAGTGCTCGGTGTCGTGCCGAAGGAGGTCTAATGGGTGGACTATTTTGATTGTCTTAGATTCAAACCGACCAGGGGCTTTGAGAGTTGGGAGGATATTGTGATTGTAAGTTCTTACTTGTCCATTTGCTGGTATTATGCTTTTTCTTTGCGAGTTACATGATGAGAACCAAACCATGTCATCCTTAGCCTTAACGAACCGCTTTCATTCTCGTTCTCCACTTCTTGCTGTTGATTGCTCTTACGAGTATCCAGCAGACGGTTTTGGAGGACGAGTGTGAGGCGGGGAGTGGTGATGAAATGGAATTTAGTGCTACTGAACCACTCGCTTATTACTTCCGTTTCAATGATCTGGCCGGAGCGATGCGACTGGCCAGTTATATCTTCCTGTACCCTGGTGACTAACTCGCTTGTGAAGATTGCTAGGAAATAGGACGGAACTCCCATATCTATTTAGAAGCGAGTAGTTTTCATTGGTGGCAATTCAAGTTGTGTGATCTGTTTTTCTGCTCTTGTTTATTTCATCTGCTGGCTTCGTCTTACGCCTCCCATAAGTTCGAAACGATCTGCAAAGGAACAAGCCTAACCACAACCACCATGGATAACACCAACGAAGTCAGGAAGCCTTTCGGCTCAAACCGTCGGCTATCACAAGCGACCACCGCAGTGCGTGTTGGCCAGACTCGCCAGGACGATCCGCCCAGCATCATCGATCCGGGTTATCCTGATGTTTCTGGCTTCTCGATCCGCAATTCGCCTGTCGAAGCAGCAAGTTCCGCCCCGCTCTCGGTCCCGCCCTCAGTCTCGTCCCAAGAAGCTCTCCAGGCACCGCCCCAGGGACCGTGCAATTGGAATTCCTGGTACAGCCCGTTTGAAGCAAGGGATTCGTTCGAGCCTGAGGCGAGACGCGAGCCTACCGAATTCACCATCAGTCAGCCGGACCCACAAGCGGACTCACTCTACCCTAATCAATCGGCGGCGATGCCTCTGTATTCGTTGGCCAGACCACCGTCGGAGGCCGCCGAGGCACAACCATATCGATATGGCAGGGCCCACATGCCCCGAGCTGGCTTGTCAGTCTCGTCCCAGGTGCCGCTCTTGGTCCGAGTCTCCTCCCGGGCGCCGCTCTCAGTTTCGCCCCAAACACCGTCCCAGGCACCGCTCGAGGCACTGCCCCAGGCCGTCGAGGCACAATCATATCAACCTGATTGGGCCGGCTCGTCCCATGGTATTGCAAACTCGGGGGAGAGCAGGGGTGGGGCGCCGGCTCGGATGGGTGGTCGGAACACCTTTCAGATACCTGTCCAAAACGGCCCCTTACACCACCGTTATCCCTCTCCCGCACTGGCCCCGAGTACAACAGGTGCTCTAGTCCCGCCGCAACCGGAACTTGCTTATGGTCCTCCGAGCGGACCGATCAGCAGCGCCGTGCCTGGCTACAATGCGGTACCGCCCCCAGATTATACACCTGGAATGCAATATAGCAGCAGTAACTATTTCATTTACACCCCCTCGAATATTCCCTATCAAGGGTACACATCGGCAGTCTCTTCACCACAACAGTCATCTGCTAATGACCTGGGACATCACGTTTCTCCGGACATCGATTCCGATTCAGCTGGATCTCAAAGGCAGTCTAGATCTCAGTCCTCAAAAGCTAAAGGGAAGGGGGACAAGAAGCAACGAACCACGACTGGTTGCTATACCTGCAGAGCGAGGAGGATCAAGTGCGATGAGGGAAAGCCAGCATGTCGAAACTGCCAAAAGGGCGGATGGGCTTGCGATGAGTATGACCGTTCAAGGGTACTGCGGGATGAAGAGGGTAAGGTCATGAAGCCTCCGACGCGCCCTGTCCAGGTGAGGGCAAAGAAGCAGTAAACTTGACTGGCTCTGATGAAAGGTGAGGTCGGTCTGTTGTGGGGAAGAGTATTGTGATGTGACGATGAGCTTATCGGCTTTATCTTTCTCCTTCACTGTACCTTGTACCGACAATAGACCACATGTGTGCGAGGTTTGAATGTTTGCTTTATTTTTGAGGGATAATTATTTCTCATGAGAAATAATTATAGCATCACTGGAAGTTACTCGTGGGGAGGAATCAGTTTCGTTGACTCAGGACCAACTTTCCATCATTTGGAAAGAGAGCTCTTGAATTTGTCTTCGACCTTCAACTGCGCAACTGATTCCTTAACACGACTTCTCCGCATCTCCAGTACTCCTATTTTTTTTTCTGTTATACGCGCGTTTATGATTTTTGCTTTCTGTTCCAACGCTCTATATCCTCTTCTATGAAGGATGGACTGGAGGAAACTACAAAAAATACTTATTCTTTTCTTGTTGTAACTTTAAGGCGGATGGGCGTCCGGACTACCTAGGTACTTTTATATATAGTGCTTTTCTAGAAACTGTTTGACTGCGATTGTTCCGTTTTTGCTTGCTTTAAGACTTCCATGAATCCAAAAGGTTCATAGAAGCAAAATCTGCAGTGTCAGGTCGTGAGGATGGACTGGAGGAAACTACAAAAATATTGATTCTATTCTTGTTCTAAGGCGGGTATATCGTACAGAATTAATGGACTTTCGTAGGTAAAAAACTACAAATACCTACCTACTTAGGTATCTGCTTGTACTTGTATAATATGTATTGCTTTTCTGGAAACTTCTTGACTGCGATTGTTGTGTTTTCGCTTGCTTTTAAGACTCCCATGAATCCAAAAGGTCCATAGGAGCTAAATATGCAGTGTCAGGCCGTGAGGATGGGCAGGAGGAAACTACACGAAATATTGATTATTTTCTTGTTATAAGGCGGGTGGGTATATACTGAATGGATTTTCGGAGGAAAAAACTACAAATACTTCCTACCTAGGTATCTGCTTGTACTTGTATATATATTGCTTTTCTGGAAACTTCTTGACTGCGATTGTTGCGTTTTCGCTTGCTTTTAAGACTTCCATGAATCCAAAAGGTTCATAGGAGCTAAATCCGCAGCGTCAGCCTGAGGCCGCGAGTATTCATGATATTCTGAGTTTCTGCTTCACTGCAGCTATAAAATTTAAAAATGGAATTCATGAATCTTCAGGTTGTTTCTGACTTTCGCAAGAACTCTTTACGTCCTTTCTCTAATGCATTGGTGGATCTGTCGTGAATTGTTCATCGTGAAACGCTCGAAACTGTCTTTCCATCTCCCCACAAGGCCCCTCACTAGCGCGGCCCTGCCAGGCAACCATCGGCTTCCGCCGGCCCTCACCAAAACACCAACAACTCGCCCAAACTCCTCCCCCAAACACCTCCTCCACATTCCATCACCAACAAGCCTCAAAAAATGGGCACTCATCCCGGCACCTCCCACATTCCTTTGACGGCAAATGCGCCTGCATCGACGCCCATCTGTCGGTCACGAAACACAGCACACGGCTACCCACCATCTGGGCCCATCACCAAGCATCTCGTCACCGCAGTCAGCGCTAGAGAAGGCAGCTGAAGTGGCCAGGTCACCGAAAAGAACGAAAGAACAAAGCCGCGTCACTGCCCATGCAGGTTCTAGGCGCATATGCGATGCGGGATCTCACCATCTTCTATGCAGCAATCCTCCCAACTTTCGTCTCAGAACGCCGCTGAAGCAAGAATAGAGACCCCCTCTCTGCTGTGCCGCTGCGTTGCTGATTGTAGGTTGGTTGGTGTGTTTCCCCGCAGGTGTTTCTAACCTCTTCTCAGCTTCTCAGGATTCCTTCTGGAACATCATCTTCTCCCATTAGCGGATATATCGCAAACCAGGAAAGAACGCAATCAGTACCAAATTCGCCCAGGGTTCAGAGTTATCGCTCTGTAGTTCAACACCATGGCCGATGCATCATCACAATTGAGAACTTGCGAGGTAGTGAGCCCGTTGGAATGTCCTGTCGTATCTATGTCGCCAAACGCTACGATCCAACAATTCGCCGGATGCGATAAAGAAACGTGGATTATCGACGACAAAGCATACTTCAGGAAAGGCTCTCAGAGCACCTTGAGACTTGAGCGGAAAGCGAAAACTGGCGAAAAACGGGTTGTGAAGATGATTCCGATTAAAGTTGCGAGAGACAATGATAAACTATTTCATCGAGAGATCAAGAGTATGACGACATGTAAGTCGAATGATGCGGTATGTACTTTCCTCGGACTGGATGGGATGTGCTGGTGTCTAACTCAGCATTAGTATAAGGATCTGTTTGTCAAGATCCAGTGCTGGTTCCGCTACGGTGACTCGTTCTATATTGCTATGGAGTACTGTCCTTACGGTGATCTTCGGATGTGCTGTATGACAGCTCTCCCAGAGTCATATGCGAAGTCAATTGTCAAGCAAGTCGCGAAAGGCTTGGTTTTTCTTCACAGTTCGGATATTTTGCATCGAGATGTCAAGCCAGATAACATACTCGTCGCCAAAGGACCACCAATCGATACAACGATCGCAGTCAAGATAGCCGACTTTGGCGTAGCCAAGAAGGTCAACTCTGAGCAGGTGGAGGGAACCCGAGCGAACAGTCACGCTGGGACGAACGGATTTATGGCACCAGAGGTCCACATGGGCGCAGGGGATGATTATACTTTCTCCTGCGACATCTGGTCGCTTGGATGCGTACAGTTCTGGCTTTTAACACTGGCGGAGAAGATTCCTCAGAACCTCAAATTCAAACAAATTCTCGAGGAGAAAGGAGTTTCAACTGAGGCCGTCAACTTCTGCTTGAGTCTGACAGAATACCACCCCGGACGTCGCCCTACGGCTTCAGAGGTTCTCGAAGATGCTTGGCTTAGAGGGTTCACCGAAGTGCCCATAACCGATCGGGCACAAAAGGCGTTCATGGTCGGCCAGGGGAGGAAAAGGTCTATTATGAGCCAAGTCGAATGCAAGTAAATCACTACACCTCCACTATTCCTACTAACTGGCCTTAGGTGAAGAACCTGACGACATGGAAGGGGATGACACCGCCTACTTCAGGAACGGTCGACCAGCGTACTCGAATCGGGTACCAGAGTCTCACCAGTCTCGTCTCCGGCAACGGCCTGGCAAGAAGGTATGGGGCCAGGAAGAGGAACCTGACAAATCGAGGTTTATTCGAAGTAAGCTTTCCCGAGTAAATGTGGATGACTTGAAATGCTGACTTTCTTGTACAGACCAAGCCAGAAAGGAGACCATCCATGAAGATTACTCACATCAGCGTGGTAACACATTACCTGCTTCCCCTGGAGTGCCAGTTTTGGAGGAGGACGTCGACCATAAGAGGTTTTTAGGAAGTATGTTCCCAGGTTGAACAACGAATCTGTTCGTTGCTAATGTTTCTCGTCTTACAGTGCAGCCAAGGAAAGAGACATTCTATGAACCAGCAGTGAGGGTTGGAAGAACTCTGTCACACGATGAGCCCGTCCTCTTGGATCCGGAGGACTTTGACTCAGATGACGACACATTTCATGAAAGACGTACGTTTTTAACTTCCATGGACGAATAGTGCACTAACTGCCTGTAACGAAGGGACCTACGAAGATACTATCTACGAACCCGCAGTTCGGCGACAGTATACAGAGCCATTGCACTCGGAAGCTATGCCTGGATCTTTCCCAGTCGCCCCGGATCCTGCTGATCGTGAGGGACGAACGGATCTCTGGCTTGCTGCGAGCCGGGGAGACGTGGTTCAGGTCAAGAGGCTTCTAGATGAAGGAGCCCAGGTCAAGCAATCCGATCGTAAAGGATTGACGCCTCTTCATATCGCTGCGCACAGTGGCTTCTACCAAGTCGTCGAGGCGATTCTTAGGCATCCGAAACAGAATGTTGCAGAGTTCATAAACCTCCAAACCGAAGACCACGCGAAAGAAACTGCTCTGTCTCTCGCAGTCAAACGAGGAATCCACTGGACAGTGAAGTTGATCCTGGATTACGGTGGGAAAGCTTTAGATCCAAACCTGCCAAATGGATGGTCAAGAACTCCCCTGATGGAAGCGTTGTACCTAAGGCACGAACCAATCCCCGACTTACGACATATCCTAGGGACTCTTATGGAAAAGGATGGCGTGATTGGCTACATCACTGCGGATGGGAAATCGGCTCTATGGCTCGCCGTAGAATCGAGGGACCATTTGCTGTTTTTCGACCTGCTTCATCGCCTCGCTCTGCCGAAAGGCTCGGGTTCGGGCGTTGCAGACCGCAGGTTGATTGACAGTATCAAGCACCCTATTTTTGCACTCTTATGCAAACTTAGAGAGCCGGAGCCTGCGGACGATCCTTCGTTCTCTTTCATGCTTCTAAAGGGTTACTGGCAAGATTTAAGTTCTCCGGTGTTCACTCGAGGCTCCTTCTACGAGCTGCTCTGCTGCGAGTTGTTTAGAATGGCGGCTGAGGAAGGGAGTTTTAAGCTTCTTCCGGTACTCCATCATCACTGCGGCGGCCATCTGATCTCCACGAATGTTCTCATCGAGGGAATGATGACAGGTGCAAAGAACGGCCACACTTCCATTGTCGAGCAGTTGGTTCATGAAAATTTCGCAAACAGAAGAAGCGTCAACGATCGGGACTCGGATGGCAAATCGGTCCTAATTGCAGCTGCTGGGAGCGGTCAGTTCAAGGTTGTGGAGTGGTTGCTCAACAAATATCCCACGGAGAAAAAGCTTTTTACGGTGCCAGTGGACATCAACGCGGTCGATGAAAATGGGCGTACGGCACTCATAGTTGCAGTCGAAGGTCACCACATTGACATCGTATCTTTACTTCTCAAAGAGGGCGCAAAGCTGCATCTTATGACAAAGCATGATTTGAGTGCACTTCACATTGCAGCAAGAAGTGGTGTTTCCGAGTTCGCCCCCGCTCTCGATGCATATCTACAAAGGACGCAAGATCGCTACTCCGTTGAGTTGAAGGATCCCCATGGCCATTCTGCCCTGTTCATTGCGGCCGAAACTCCGGGAGGCGCGTCGCTGATTAAGGTTCTACTCAAAAACGGAGCCAGTCCAAATGATCCGGATAAGAATACAGGATTGACTCCGCTCGCCAGAGCTGTTGAGCGTGCTATTTTGGACAACATAGATGCGCTCTTGGCAGACCCGAACCGGAGGATTAACCAGCCCGACCACAAGGACAGAACGCCTTTGCTGATTGCAGCCGAGAATCTGCTCAATTCTGGGAAGGAGAAGCATGCTCAGGTCGTCCTTAAGCTTTTGAAATCGGCCAGTACTCGTCGCACTCCGAAAGACGATTTCAGGGCTTTGCAGCCGGAAGCATTTGACATTCTACGAAAGTTCTCGCAACAGAAGTCTGGAAACGAGCTTCTGAAATCGGCCATTTGGGACAAGATAGCGGCATTCATGCACATCTACAAAGAGGAGACGGATCAGAGGACTGCTCAGACGAAAAGCTATGATTATTACGAGAATGTCCCGAAACCTGCAAATGGCAGATCCAAAACCACCGGTGACGTACCGATTTATTCAAACTATCAAAAGCCGCCCTCTCCAATCATCAACCAGGGAGCGCCTCACCACTCCCCTTATCCGGCTTCCGAGGACCCTTATGGCATACCGGAGTATGCGGAAGTGCGACCTGCGGACTCCCGCCCAAATCATCGCCTCAGGGAACAGAGGGCATACAAAGAAGCACGATATCACCATGTCAATAGCTACCAAGCAATCCCGGGCGTCCGAACTTATGGTGCCGCAAATCAGCAGCGTATTCGGCCAACTGGCTACCAGTACGCAGTTCCGGGCCGTCCTCAAGCTAGCAGGCACGTCACTGAACCAAGTAACTCCGCTTATATCCGCACAGGAGGGCACAATACCCGCAGAGAACGAGATTATCGGGAGGTTCACCAGTCTGATCCACGCACATATGTGGCTTCCGGTTATGTAGCACAACCTGCCAGTAACGATCCATATAGAGCTCCGCCAGGGTACCCTGAGACGCACCCTCTCCAGCCTCCGCCCAATCCCGTCAATCTCCAACATCCGCAAGCTTTGCGAGTTGATCCCTCGGCAGTACCTCGTGCAGGACCATCATTCCTGAGTCCAGACAGTGCATATGCCACTCCCGGTCCCTATTTCGAGCAAGCTATTAATCAACGACGGCCTCGATCTGCGACAGGACCAGGACTAGCACCTATGTGGTCACCGGGAGATTCTCAATATAGTCTTGATCCACCCCGGGTCAGTGAAGGCGGAGGTGTCCGCCGGCATCACTCTACTGGCCGCCGTCAGGCACCACCGGGAAGATCCAGTGAAGATTTTGGGCGGAAGGGGTATGCGCCACGTCAGACGCCTAGTCCACAGCCGCTCCAGGGCGGCTATGGATATAGGCAGGGACAATTACCGTATATTGCACCACCTGGAGATTCGAGGCTGCCACCCTCTGCTCCGCGGTTGGATGATTCAGTTAATCCTTCCTACTACTAAGTACGTAGATGTGGTTAATATGGACTGGGAAGTCGGGTTCCAGCATTGCTTTATCTCTTTGTTCCTTTTGTTTTTCTTTTCGGATTCCTATTCTCGTCTCGTATAAACATGTTGTCATGGATTCTCTAAATTTTGCCTTTCCTGTTTGCCCTTTGTTGCACTGCTTTCTCTGCGCCTGTTACCTTGGCCATGATCACAGTTGTTCATATGGTTGGTGATTGTGTTACTAGCGGTTGTTAATGTGTTATTAGCGGTTGTTAATGTGTTGTTGGAGGTTGAAATGTCATCTATGTTGATTATGAACTTAAGAAGTAGTAGCTTGCCCCTCAGTTCAATGAATTCCTTGTTCACTGAGGTCCATTTCGTGTTGAATTCTATACTCGATACCCAGACGTTGATTCCAATCGGCCCGTACGTGCTCTTTGCTCATAATAATTTCTACTAAGCAGCATGAGACGGATTTTCGATAAGAGAACATCGAAATAACCGCTTGGGGCAGGTCGGATATTTTGCCTGTTTTAGGATTGGCGTGGATGTGGGCTTGCTAAAGCAGCGACCGGTACCAGCGACAAATGCTCGTGTTTGTTGCCGCTGTATAAAAGTCTCAGAGTCAACCAAAGTCAAGTGCCTTTCGGAACGTCCTGTATAAATCGCCAATCCATTCGTGAAGAACAGAGAGGTATGAACGAGAACAAATCACATAATGCCAGTACTAACACTTTGGTCTACTGTAGGTCGAATGGTCTGCATCGATGCATCGCTTCTCCCTCGCTTCCAGCATTATGGCACACAGCAAGCCCGAGCCACGGAAGAGCTCACTCAATGCTGGAAACTTGAAGCTGTGGACACTTCGTCATTAACGAATGACTCAATCCTTTTTCTAATCACAGTTTTTAAGGTGCTCACCAGTACCATGATGCATTATATTTCCATCGTTCAAATATAAGCATCATCCACGGATCGACGTCAAAAGCTCAACCTCGAAATGGATATCACATTGACCTCACGAGGCAAATCTCCGGTTTCGGATGCACCTGAACAGGAAGATCAAGCATCGTTACAAGCTTATGCATCTACAGTATCTGCTTCAGATGCAGCGATACCGACAAGTACCTCTCAAGCACCGAAAGTAGGAGCCTCAGAAACGGCAACGGGGACCGCAATGCTGGAATCTTCAGTAGCAGCCGAACCAGTGGAATCGAGCTCAGGCTCTGCTACCTTTAAACCCACGGACGAGTATATCGAGAAAATGGATTTGTTTCGGAAGCACTACGAAGCCATCAAAGCAGAAGCACTCCAATCCAACGCAGGTAAGTGGGCATGCGCTTTCTATGGATTACGCATAGCAGAAAGCTGACTTGACTTCATAACAACAGATGCCGAAGAAGCCGCCTCTTGGAGGATACCCCCCCAGCCCAAGTGCAATATCGGCCTTACGAGAATTAAAAAGTTGAAAGATCCAGAAACACTGGAGAGAGAAAGAAAAGAACGACATGAACTCCACAAGCAATACGAAGAGAATCGTCGCATTCTGAAATTGGGACTCACCGATGAACAGATGGTTGACTTCTATGATGCGCTACTCTGCACAGAAAAGGGCATTGGTTGCCAATGCCTCCTACACTGTGGAATAGAGCAGAATAAGAGACGCTACTTGGATTTGCTTTTGGAGGCCAATATACCGCTTGTCAGTGACATGAGTGCAGCAGAGCAAGTCCAAAAAATGTTTCTACGACATTTCATGAGGACTCTGAAGAAGCTCAACCCGTAAGTCTAACATCCCCACCGCATGAGTTACTCTAACCATACTTGTTAATAAAGCGATATGAGAGTTGCACGTGCGAGGCGGTACGAGTGCGGCCGGGATTGGTGTGAGGGTGGGCTAGAGCCTCGGGATCCGTACAGAATATATAAGGTTCCTGGTTATTCTTTCATGCCGTTGTTCATGCCCTTTCTTGCAAAGAAAGAGGGAGTATGGCTTGTTATACCTGAATATGCCAGAAGTGGAGGATGGTTAATTCGAGAGCGGACTGGCCCAGGCTGCAGATGTAGAATGGGACGCGGGTCGAGCGATATTAACGACCTCCAAAGATTGTTCACACGGTAGTATTTAGTATGACTTACTTTCGTGGTACACAGCTGAATGCATATGCAGATATAGTTTTACGAATCGTTAAGTTCAAGTTATGGTTCTTAAGTAAATGCAATATTAATAAGATTCCAGCTTGTATTAATCTTAACCGGTGCTCAGTTTGCCAGTAATGTGGTGATTGGGTTGCTGCAACTGACGAGTCATTCTGCGGTCAACTAGCTCCAAACCACTTGCACTGTCAGCAGCTCATACGGGGTCCAAACACCACTCTATTTACAACTTGGACCACACCATTACACCGAATTACCCCCCATCTCCCACATTGTGAACAGCCAGTTAACCTTGATTCCTCTCCAGATAACCAGCTCCAGCCCAGCGCATGGGGTCCATAGTTCTATCAAAGAACGTCCGAAGATGACCAGCATTCACCATTCGACACTACTTCTTTCCTCCTGTCCATCCCAATCTCTCCATAAGTGCAACACCATACAACCCAAGACTTGCGAGCAAATCCAAAACTACGCCGGCAGCGAGCATGTCGACCCTCTCTTTGCAAAGGTGGTGATAGCCGTTAAACTCATAGTAATAAACGTTGCAAGGTGGGTAGCCGCCGATGTACCACTTGATGTAGACAGTGGCGAGAACGAATGAAATGAAAAGAAGAGAAGCGATTGTTGCAGTCGAAAGCACGCGAACAAGGGGTGAACTGAAGCGAAGTCCGACTGGCGACTGTGGGATGGATAGGATGCTGAAGACGAAAGTGATGAGTGACTAGACAGTTAGCTTTGGTCAGAAAAGAGAGCGGATACACCTGAACGCTCGGCTCTTCATGATGTTGCTGGGGAATACATACAGAAGCAAAGCTGAGCCTCAACATGTCGATGCCTTTGTCGCCGAGACGGTATCGAAAACCGTCGTACCCTGCATTCTTGGTTGCGAGTATGCCGAGAAGAATCGTTGAGATGAAAGTGAGGACGAGAACGAAGCCACGAGTGGCGAGGACGATGGTCGGTTTGGCTACCATTTTGGCTTTGTGTTTGTGGATTGTGATGGGTGAATCTGGCTCTGCTGGAAGATGCTCGAAAGTGGGATTCGGATCAGCCTTATATGCATTGCGCACAGTTCATCCATACTTGAAGATGGTTGGCTTCATGCGCGATGCTTGCGAAGCATCCGATAATTCCCCAGCCATCCCAGGAACTTCAAAAGGTCCGAGTCGTTAATCTCACAAGGCTAACTAGCGCCCAACTTTGAGTGGCTATCCTCAACTCCATGTCGCACAGGCGACCCAACGGATTTGGCAAGTCTAGTCTTTGACAGATGAGGCGCAGCGTTGATTGTGCGTTGTCAAACCCTTGGATTCTGGGCGGCACATTGGCAGGCGCGTACTAATACAGCAAGCGCTTACAGAACCTCGATAAAGATTCAGACCGGAATTATCGAGGCCATTCAGGTACCATAGGCAGATGTGAAGCGATCAGTTCAAGACAATGGTAGATCACACATAGTAACATGCCAGCTTCGGTGTTCGTACCTTTACTTAATCGGATCGATCGTAAGACATATCATGATTTACACGGCTGATCACACGAGCTGGATGCTACATAGATCAAATGGATGTATAACTTAAAATAGAAACCTTCTATAAGTACGACTAGAACAAAGACATTGAAAGCAAGAGAAATAAACTATACTCAGAGTAACAAGCAGCAACCAGCGCAACAAGCCTCAATCCTGTAATTACAGTAACGTAACCCGAGCTTCCGATTCGCCAACCATGCAAATATCTTCAGCACTCAACAGCAAAGTCCATAATCTCAAGATTCAGTCGACATCCAGTTGCATGCCATACAGACATGTACCCAAGACTCGAACCATTATCCCTCAAATATCCCATCATTGCCAAACACGATCCAATACACCGCTGTCGTGAAGCCTGCCAACCTCTTGAAGGCGTACAAGTACTGTGAGCGACTAGCTCTGATGAAGTATGTGGGGTGAAGTAAGGTGAGTCGAGCGTGTTACGTGCTGTAATGACCGCAATGTCGAATGAAAGAACTGAAATGTATCGAAAACTATGGGCTTGGACTTTCTGAATATGAAAATAAACGGGCTTAAGCCTGTCAGGCCTGACCGTTCGCGTTTGTCGGTTTGGAATACAGGAGGCGAGTTTCGATGAGAGATGATAAAAGATAGGTTGACTCTCGAGGAAGCTGAAGCAGAATTTCCACGGTCGGAACAGTATTCCGAAAGCATATCGTGTCTGTGATACTGTTAGAAAGCGAATACTTAGAGACTCAAAGATGGTGACACTTACCTATATTTTCGGAGAACTTAGGCCTGGTAAAGCCTTGAATACCCCGGACGCCTCTGCCAAGGGTCCGAGTGATCCATTCCCGCGCCAGTGAAAAGAAACAAGAAACAACAAAAGGAAAAAAGTTCACGAGTAAAAGGAAAGTAAACCGACAAGTACTTAGAAACCGACAAAAGAAATCGCAAAGCTATAAACCCGATATTGGTATCATATACTTAAAGGAATAACAAAAAAAGGAAAAAAAAGAACATAATAAATATTAAATCCGCGCCCATACGCAATCAACTCCAAAAATTCGCAGTCTTAGTTCTCCGCAACGGTGACCTGGATGTCCACACTCTTCCTCTTCCTTCTGAAACTAGCCAAAGCAGCCCCCTTCCTCCAGAGGCTGGCAGCAGTCTTCTTCTTTCCTTCACCCTGAGCATTGGCATCCACACTAATGGTGGAGTCCGAGCTTGTAGGCACGAGAGCAACCATGCTTCCCATAAGACTAACCTTCGTCACCTCACTGAGCGTACTGTCGACTCTCTTCAAGCCGGTGCTAGTTGACCTGATATTGAGTTTGGCCAAAATCGATAGCTGATCAAACAGCTTTGGATGATCAATGAGATCCTCGAGACGAACCTTCAAGCCTTCTGTTTGCAACTGCATGGCAACCTGTGCAACGTTGAGGATGTCACCTCCCAGCGCAAAGAAATTGCTATCCATGCGAAGAGGCGGAGAGATGTTGGTATCAGGATCGAGAAGTGCTGAGGACCATGCTCTGCTGAGACTTGATGAGAGCATAAGCAGGTACTTCTCATTTACTCCATCCAATGCCAGCGATAAGGAATTTCCATTGCTTGTTACCATGCTTGACTGAGTGTTGTCTGTCAGCGTCTGTGGAGTCATTGACTGTAGATCGCTTGGGGCAGGCAAAGCACTATCTGGTGTGGTTGAGAATCTCTCAACTGTCGTAGCAAGCATATCCAAAACCATCTCAGCATATGGTAGCGTGATAACACCGTCGGTCGAGAAGGTAAGAGTAATCTCGATCTTGTCAAGGCCTTGTGGCATAGACAGTACTGAGAAGTCGGTAATATCTTCCTGGGATCCTAAACCGCCAAACTTGTAGTCGATATTTCCAATTCGCAGGGTGCTGTCTTTGTCGATGTTCTGATGCTGGACAACACTCGAGTAACTGACCCAAGCGGGCCAGTCGCTGCATTGTCTGGTGATTTCACGGAAACCGAGCCCCTCGTAGGGCATATTCGCAATCTGCTGCTCCTGAATGAAGCGAAGCAAGTCACGAACAGTCCATCCCTGCTGAAATCTAATTCTGACAGGAACAATGTTGAGACAAGGGCCAACAATTCTCTCGACTTCTGGAATACCAGAGTTTCTTCCACTGATTGTATGGCCAAAGACAATGTCCGAAGTCCCCGCTAATTTAGCGAGAACAATTGCCCAGGCTCCTTTGACAACAGTGGCTGAAGTGATGTTGTCCGCAGCCAAGGAACCGAGCGGAATGGTCCGCTTCAAGGTCGAGGTAGCACCGGAAGCTCTGTTGTAGTTTGGAACAGACCTTTTCACAAGTTCCGTCATAACGGATCCCTTGAGAAGTGTCTGCCAGTAACCATAATGGGCTCTTGTGATTGCGCCAACAGATTCTCGAAGGTAGTTGGCGTATGTTGGTGGTGGAACAGTGGCGATACCTTGATAACCAGCTTGAAGAGCCGCCAGGATTTCAGGAAGACATACTCCATCGTATTGAGCATGAGAAATACGCATGATGATGCGATGGTGCAGGGTATCTTTCTGTTTGACAACCGTGAATTGAACGTAGGAACTGCCTAGGCGTGGTCCAAAGTTCTTGTCCCTTTGCTGCAAACCAACAGTAAAGTCATCGAGACTGCCCTCAGTTTCGTAAACAAAGAATTCTGGCTGCAACTTGCGAAGAATAACTTGCAAGAAACGGTTGTTGTGGGCCACGAAAACTGTCCGAAGAATGTCGTAGGTCTGCACCATTCTGAATGCGCTCTGCTTCAATAGTCGAAGATCCAATGAACCAGTGCCGTCCAAGAAGAAATAGTTCAGCATCCATCTGGATTCCAAAAGAGAGCCGGCAATTGCCAAGGACTGGAAGTCGGTACAAGGCAAGACGTCCAAGATTCCACCTCTGAAAGTGTGAACTCTAGGACAGATGTGAGACTGCAAAAAAGCATCGATGTCACTGATTTTCAACAGCGAGAATGGCTGATATCGGGGTTTTGAAGTAAGATTCAACAGTTCTTGTTGCGTAATTCCTGTTGGCACTGCTGCTTCGGGGGCAGGAACCGGCGGTTTTTCCTCGACTTGACCAGCAATTCTTACAATAGTTGCAAGATCACTGAGTTTGGGGTATCGGAAGATGTCCGCAACGGTCATAAAGATTCCTTGCTCTCGTCCGACGCCGACCATCTTCATGGCAATGATGGAATCCCCTCCAAGTGTGAAGAAACTATCGTCAAGACTGATCATGTTTGACTGAATTCCAAGCATTTGACCCCACAAAGAGCGGATTCGGTCGGCGGTGGATGGGCCAGACTTTGCAGCATATGATTGCATTCTGGAAACAGATGGCCTTCCTTTCTCAGCAAAGTAACTACTCCGTCTTCGTGCTGACTTAGGGCGTTGGCCAATGTTGCTCTTCTTCCGGACCAATTTCATGATGTCCGAGTTGCTTAGCGAGTTTTGATCTCCGGTTTTGAAAATTTGGTCGATGATCTCGTGAACACACTCATTGATGACCTTGTGCATGTCGGAATTGGAGTTGGCGGAATTGGGGCTCAAAAATCCAGATTGTGCCATCTGCACCTGTGCACTCTTTTCCTGAACCAAGACATCCATTTCGTTGGACTTGCCATGAACCAGTTCACCCGTCTTGAACATCCTCTCGGTGATCTCATGGACACACTCGTTGGTAATCTTGCGCAGCAGACTGTTCCAGTTGACATCATCCGTTTGGGACTGACCGTCCGAATCGCTGAGATCAGCAATTGTCTTTGTCGGGTGGGCGATGATGCTGCTGAGAGTATTCGACAGGCGAGTGGCAAGAGTGGAGGCTTGACTGTCCGAAAGGCTGTCGGTCCAATACCTGATGAGAACTCCCTCGTTGCCCTTGCTAGTTTCGATATTTAAAGTAACAGCATACTATTCACAGTTAGAGACCTATTTCAGAAATACAAATAGAATTAACTTACCTCGCTAGGATCCTTGGCGTCTGTCATATGGAACTCAATTGCAACTTCAGCGGCATCGCTTGCTGCAGAGTTGTTCTGGATAGAAATTGCTGTGTTGAAGAGCGGTTGTCGAGATGAACCGACCTCATGGTGAATCTGTGCCAGGGAGCAATGCTGGTATGGAAGACCTTCCAAGTAGCTGTTCTGGACCTCCTGGAACAACGATTGTAATGTTGTTGATGGAGTGACATTGATACGGCAAACTAGCATGTTGATAAAAGCGCCCACTGCATCCTGAATACCGGTTAACGGAGCATCACGGCCTGCTGTCAAGTAACCGAAGCAGACATCATCCATGTTGACGTATGACCTGAGAACGAGTCCCCAAGCCGCAAGCATAACATTCGAAAGAGTAACGCCCATATCCTCACACACCTCCTGCAGCTCTCCGAATCTGTCGAAACGGATGTGAACTGAGTTGAGAGTCTTGTCGGTTGACTGCTCGTTGATGGCTGGGAAGTGACATGGCTTAACTCCTCCAAGATATTGCTTCCAGTATTTGATGTCCTCATTGACTGGGCGGCTTCGAATGTACTGGATGTAGCTGCTGTATGGAAGAGCCGGAATATCCGACAACCGGCCATCGTAAGCAAGTGCCAAATCTCTGAGGAGCACTTGGACAGATCCACCATCAATCAAGGCATGGTTGATGGCGATCTTGCAGTAAACCCTTCCACTGGACGTCTCTACCACCGAAAGCTGATGTGGCAAGCGAGGCTTCTTGGTTTCATCCCTCTTCAACGACCTCAGAACGTCAACGAGCTCAGAATCGTCACACATTGTCCATACGACGCCGCTCTTGCTCTCCTTCATCACAACCTGATCAAAGGAACCATCCCTACAAACGCTATCCACAAAGATTGTGCGTAAGGCAGAGTGCTTATCGACCACTTTCTGCCAAGCCCGCGCAAGTCGAGCACTGTCGATTTGAATATCTGCCTTTGATCCCTTGACCTCGAGCGTAGATTCAAAGGCATAGTAGCCTGGGTCGCGAAGTTGACTGAGAAGCATTCCTTCTTGCATTGGAGAGCAGGGGAACATTTCTTCAATATCTTCAACTTTGGCAATTCCGGTCTGTGGAAGTAGTTCTGATTCGAGTCTCGTCAGATGAGTATAGCTCATTGGCAGTAACGGGAAGTCGGCGAGAGTGAGTTGAGGCCTGTCCATGAGAACGAGCCTGTTGATTGTTTCACGCAAAGCCCTCTGACATTCGAAGATCCACCGTTCGATCCCTGCTTGATGCTGCATGTTTTTGGAATACATGAAAGAGAATCGAATCTCGCCACGAATCACCACGACGGAGATCTCGTGGAGAGCAAGTCGACAAGCATTCGGCCCAACGTCAGCAATGAGTCTTTGTTCTTCTTCTGTAGCCGGAACGTCGAACTGTTGCAGAAGTGAATCGCCTTGCTCGAGCTGCTGGTATTGTCCAAGATAGTTGAAGGCAATCTCGGCTGGCATATGACGGGCAAAAGCGGTCTTTCCAGCTTCAGTCAGGTATCGGTGGGCGAAGTATGGTCGTCCGTTATCTGGTAGCTTTCTACGAATATCCTTGACCTTCCGAAGTGCATCCAGTACGTCACGGGCTTCGTCGACGTGAATCGGGGCTAGAGTGGTAAACCAACCGACTGTACGAGATAAGTCGACTGGCATGCCAGACGGCTCTCGACCATGACCTTCGTTGAAGATTGTTGGGGGCGCACGATCGGAAAATACCCGGCTGAAAGATGAGAGAAGAGCAGCGAGGAACAAGTCGATAGGTTCGGTCCTGAAAATCTTATGACAGTCGTCCATTGCTAGTGCTGTAATTCCACTATCCATTGTGAACGAGCGCAGCTCAAGATCCGAATAGGTGTTTTGACGATTTTCCATGCCCCAGTATGCAATATCCGCAGGTGCAACTTCATAAGGCAAAACAAGTTCACTTCCACCGATGGCCTTTGTTCTACTATCCTCTTCTTGTACTTTGCACCAGGTCTGGAATGAGAAGGGCTTGTCAATGGTAGAGTTGCCATGCTTCAGAACGTCTTCGAGATCCTGAAGAATAATCCGCCAGGACATTAGATCGATTACCAGGTGATGGGCAACCAAAAACAGAACCTGTTCATTGCCTGGTAGGTCGAAAAAGGCGCCGGCGAGGAGTGGGCCATTCTCGATGTCAAGAGAGCGCTGGCACTGAGAGATCACTGGTATCATCTCGTTGGTATGACTGATAGACTCCAAACGCAGGACAAGAGAACCAGACATGTCATTTGTGATCTTTTGCTTCCAAGCGCCAGAAGCATCCTTAGCAAAGCGTGCTCTGAGCATAGAATGTTGAGTAACAAGCAGCTCAATCGCTCTTTGTATCTCAACGGAGGTTTTATGGGAGGTGAGTCGCAGAGTAAAACTCTGATTGAAGTGTGCTTCCTGAGTATGTCCGCCTGGAAAATCAAAGTAGAGCTGCTGGATTGGAGATAAATCGAAGAGCTCGTCGATCTTTTCCTCCTGTGGTTTAGCTCCCACGGATAAAACTCCCGTCTTGATCGTGCTCGCGAGGTGCGTGATGGACTTGCAACGGAGAACGTCATGCATGGTAATGTCGAGGTTTTCCTTTCGAGCTCTTGCCATTACTTGCATGGCAGTGATCGAGTCGCCACCAAGACTCAAGAAAGAGATGTTTGTCTTGACCATATCGACCGGGAGGTTGAGCACCTGGGACCAAATTCTCTGGATGATTTGAGCAGCTGGTGTGGTTGGAGTAGACGCGCTCTCATCCTTTCCTAGATTCGAGATGCGGCGATATGTTGTCTGATGACAGATTAGTGGACATACTTGAGGAATAAACAGAGATACTTACTTCGTCCATCAGCTCGACCCACTTAGCTACCTGTTTCCTATCCAACTTCCCAGATGGTAACATTGGGATTGATTCAACCACAACCCAGATTGTAGGAACCATATACGGAGGTAGTTGATCGGTGAGAATCTCTTTGGCCTCTGCAAGTTGCTCTTTGACCTTGGAGATACGGTCTCCGTCGTCGACGATATTCAAACCCTTTGCAGTGAGAGCACCCTCAGATGAGCTGATATCCAACAAGGAAAGAACCGAAACCAGTCGCTTCTTGCATGGCCCACTCTTCGGCATAACAATGAGCGAGTGACGGATCCTGGGATTGGCTTCAAGACGATGTTCAATCTCACCAAGTTCTAGACGCTGTCCATTCAATTTGACTTGATTATCTTTGCGTCCGATGAACTTGAAGGTGCCATCGGGGTTATATCGGACGAGATCGCCAGTCTTGTACATGCGACGTCGAGTACCAGAGGCATTCGGTGCTTCCATCGCCCAGGCCGGATCCTCGATAAAGACCTCAGCAGTCTTCTCAGGATTGTCGAGATATCCTCGGGCAAGAACCGGACCCTCAATGACAAGTTCACCAACACAGCCTACTGGAGAAAGTCGGTTATGGTCAGTTGGGTCTAAGATCCATCCATAGCCGCCGCCGGGAGTTTGACCAATATTCGATGGATCCATGTGGTCGAAGACTTGCGCATTGACCGTGGCGACCACTGAGCATTCCGTTGGCCCATAGGCATTAACCATTGCCCTGAGACTTCCCTTCCACTTGTTGATGACTTCCAAAGACATAGCCTCGCCACCACAAACCAAGACGTCCATGCCTGGAACTGTTGACGGGTCGATTATTCCAGCAACCGACGGCGTGAGAAGAGCCCAGGTGACGTTCATTCGCTTGATTGCACCACCAACATCATTGACACGCTCATCATCGCTAGGAACGCAGAGGCAGGCGCCAATGGTAAGGCCGGTGAGTATCTCCATGACGCTGGCATCGAAAGTATAGGAAGCAAATTGCAGGATTCGAGAAGTCGGACGCATGAGCATAGCACGGGCATAAGCTTTGGAACTGGTTGAGAATGCTGCATGCTCGATGACGGCTCCCTTCGGTTTGCCAGTCGTTCCTGACGTGAAGATGACGTATGCCGGATTGCTGGTTGTCGCTCTTCCCGTGAGCAAAGCGTTTTTCGGAGCTACTGGGAGACCCTCCACCATGTTGGAATCAACAGGAATGGTAGTCCGAACAAGCTTGGCGCAGCGAGCATAGTATTGTGGGGAACAGAGGATAACAGTTGCCTTAACGTCCTCCACGATCTCTCTGTGACGAGCTTCTGGGTGGGCTGGATCAAGTGGAACAAAGGCACCACCTGCTCGCAGTACTGCGAACATTGCAATGATGGTCCACGCCGACTTCTCGAAGCAAATTGGTACCAGTGACTCAGCTTTGATCTGCCCAGCCTCAATGAGATGCGCGGCCAATCTTCCAGACAGCTCCCGGACTTGACTGTAGGTAAAGTCGCCATCCCAGGAGGAAATTGCCGGCGCTTGTGGTTGAGAGTAAGACTGCTTCTCGAATTGATCGTGAACAGTCTGATCTACGATGTCCAACTTGAAACCGTTCCAAGCACCGACGAGAGCATTGTCCTCAGGGCTAAAAAGCTCGACCTCACTGAGCTTAATCGTCTTCCCTAAGCCTGCCCTAAGTTGATCCAAAACGTGGCCGAACTGATAAAGAACTCTTTGCACCTGCCAGCTGCTGATTGAAGCGGCGTCGTGATGAGCGTCGATGTCGATATTGCGTCCACCTACTTTGCACTCCACTACAAGAGGGTATGTGAAGAAGTTGCTGGCAATACCATTGCTTTGAAGGTCCCATAGCCCGTCCTGTGAATCCTCCTTAGGGTGTATGACGAGCAGATTCTGGAAGTCACAAGCAAGAGCGGTTTCGGAATCCAACTTTCTAATGCGCTGAAGGCCGACATGCTGATAAGGTATCGTTTCGGCCGCCTGCCCATGGATCCTCTGAAGAAAGTCTGAGACACTGACACCCGTGTCCTTGTCAACTACAATTCTTGTTGGGACTGTCGCTAGAGTTGGGCCGACCATGTCTGTGATTCCCGACACCGCAATATCCCTGCCAGTCAACGTTTCACCGAAGACGACATCCTCCGATCCAGAATAGGCCGCGACGATGATTGCCCAAGCAGCACGAATCAGAGTGGGAGCCGTGACATCGAGACCACTGAGATCGTTCTGCAGATTGACTGTATGACTGAGCAAGCTGGTGGTCTTGACATCCTCGTAATTCGAGCGGGCGGCTGGCGGGAATTGAAGCGGCGCTGCGTTTTCCAAACGTTTCCTCCAGAAATTATCGGCGGCTTCTTCGTCGGCGTCGACAAGATATTTGATGAAGCCAACAAACGGTACACTCTTGGATGTTTGCTTGGTATTGAAGTACGCCGTCTCGACTCTCTTGAGGATCAATGGCATGCTCCATCCGTCGTAGAGTGCATGGTGGATACACCAAACGAAGTATCGGGCGCCCGTGTTGTCTTCATTTGTGATGATGAATTTCGTGAGAGGGCCGCCATTGTACGCCGGAAGGTGCTGTTCGTGCTCGGAGACAGATTGGAGACTTTTCGCGGCCGTCCAACTAAGTTGTTGTGGTCGAAGAAGGACCTGGTAGAACTGAGATGACGATGTTTGGACAATTCGCGTGCGGAGAATTGGCTCCTCGTCAACCGTGCGCTGCCAAGCCGCTTGGAACTGCCCGATATGAACATCATTCGGCAAACGGAAAACATTCATGGCAACATAAGCTCCAGCTTGCTTCGTCGAAAGAGCGATGAGACCTTCTTGAAGTGATGAGGCAGGATAAGCATCTAATATGCTTTCTCTGTCAACCTCACAATGACTAGCAAGATCTTTTAGGAGAGCATCACAATCAACGCCCTTCAAAAGGCTGAATGGAAGTACCTCCTCCTCTGCGACTTCGGAAACGGAAGATGCGATTAACGCCATCGAATGTAGCTTCGGATTCTGGAAAATATCTCGAACAGTCAAAGATACTCCCTCGGCACGTGCAGCATTGACAAGTTGCATGGAGGAGATTGAATCGCCGCCAAGTAGGAAGAAGCTGTCATCAAGACCGACTGATCCCGAGGTGAGCTGCAAAACAATTTCCCAAACCTTTGCCAACCGTTTCTCGAGCGAAGAGGTTGGAGACCTCTTGTTTGTGGAGCTAGCAAGGCGGTAAGAAGCGGCTTGCGGCTCAGAGAATAATTGCGCAATGTTGCGCAGTCGAGACCTATCCATCTTGCCAGAGCTGGTCCAAGGCATCTTTGTAATCGGAACAAAGACTGTTGGCACCATGTAACTTGGGAGAGAGCTTGCAGCGAGTTTGCTCTCGATATCCCTGGCAATGGCGCGAATATTCTCTGTCATTGGTAGCAACAGATCGTCCTGCTCGTCAACTGCTGCCGAGGAATCACGGACCGAAGGGCGAGTCTCTACAGGAGTCGTGAAGAATACTGACAGTACCTTCTTCCCGCCTGCAGGCGTGACAAGCTCAACTGCACCCTGAACACTCTCCGGAAGGCTGAGCTTAACGTGATGTTCAATTTCTCCAAGCTCTATTCGTTGACCGTTGAGTTTGATTTGCATGTCCCTTCGACCAATAAAACTGATGGAGCCATCGGAGTTGTAGCGGACGAGATCACCAGTCTTGTAAACCCTTGGATTCTGAGTATGATTTCCAAAATCGGGGGAGGAAAGCCATGTAGGGCCAGTAATGAATGCGGCCGACGTCTTCTCTGCTTCGTTGAGGTACCCACGGGCCACAAGACGTCCTTCCACAACAAGCTCACCCACAGCACCGACTGGGACTAGACGATTGTGATCGTTGGCATCTACGATCCAGCATCGGCCGCCAGTAGCAGTACCAATTGTCGAAGAATCTTGGTTGACAATAGCACCATCCTCATCCACCTTGACGCTAGTAGTGGCAACAACCGAACACTCACTAGGCCCATAGGCGTTCACGAGGCTCACTCTGCCTGACCACTTCGCAACATCAGAGGAAGACATGGCTTCTCCTCCAAGAACAAGGACCTTCAGCCCTGGGACCGAGGTTGGATCGATGGTGTGCGCGACTGATGGAGTGAGAAGGGTCCAGGTGACATTAAGACTGTTGATAGCGCTAGTAATGTCGTCTAACCGCTGCTCGTCACTGGGAATGCAAACGGTTCCACCGAGCATTAGAGTCGTAAGAATCTCCATTATACTGGCATCGAACGTATAAGAGGCAAACTGAAGGACTCTGGACGATTCTTTCATGAACATTGCCTTTCCGTGAGCTGTTGCTCCAGTAGCAAAAGCGGCATGCTCGACGATGGTGCCCTTTGGCTTTCCAGTAGTCCCAGACGTGAAAATGATATAGGCGGCATTGGAGGTCCGGACAAGCTTGCCTGAGCGGCGGATTGGTGTATTGGATAGGGCTTGAATTCCTGCCTGATCAACAACCACCACCCTCTCAGCGAGATCTTCGGTAAGTGCTTGGTTGGATGCCGAGCAGAGCAGTATCTTGGCGCCCATGTCATCGATAAGGGATTGCAGACGAGCTTTAGGATGCGAATGATCGAGTGGTACAAAAGCTCCACCTGCCTTGAGGACAGCCAACATGGCTACGACTGCCCAAGCGGTTTTGTTGAAGCATAGAGGGACGTAAACTTCCGGGCCTACGCCAAGCACACGTAGGTGGCTAGCGAGGCGGGTTGCCATTCTGTCTAGTTCCGAATAGGTAAAGCTAGCATCAGTAGCGCAGACAGCTTGCTTGGTTTTCGGTTGCGCTCTTGCTTGCTGCTCGATGATGTCGTGAACGCATCTAAGGTTTGTTAGAAAGACCGAGGGTAGGGATACGGGAAATTCATACCTGTCCACTGGTGCTGGCAGCTCATTATTCCAAATTTTCAGAGCCTCAATGCTCTTAGCACCCATAATGTTCATCTCACCAACAGTCTCGCAACCATCGATAATGCTAACCAGCATCTTGTCAAATGTATCAGCAACATACTGTGCCTGTTCATCCGAGATCGCATCTGTCCAGTAACCAAAAGAAACAAAGGCATTGGCGTCGACGACCTCCACATTCACGGTAATGTGATACTCGCTTGGATCTCTAGCATCCATGACATCGAAAATGAGATCACCGTGCTTAATGTCGCTAGTGCCTGTTCTCTTCTGGAAAGAGAAAGCCGAGTTGAAAAGCGCACTTCCAAGACGAAGTTCATGCTGGATATCTGCAAGGGAGCAATTCTGGTGCGCCATGCTGTCGATGTATCCAGCTTGAACATCTTCGAGTGCTTTCTGGACGGACGTGACACTCCTCAGCTCTAACCTGCAGATACACATGTTGATGAAAGCACCGATGGCCTCGCTAATACCAGCGACAGGGACATCTCTTCCAGAGTTTAGATATCCAAAGCAGACGTCATCTGATCCGGTATATGTGCGTAGAACCATTCCCCATGCAAGTTGCAAGACATTGGCAAGAGTAACGCCGTTCTTCGTGCAGAATGACTGCATTTCGGATCCTTTGGAAAGTTGAACCGCCAAGGATCGCAACTCTCGAATCGATTTTCCGTCGTTGAGGGTAGGAAAGTGACAAGGTTCGATTTCGGCAAGGTAGGACTTCCAGTAGTTGAGGGTAGATTCGCGGGAAACTTGTTGTAGATGCGCTATGAAGTTGCCATAGGCGGGAATGTAGTGGTCTTGATTGAGCTTTCCCTCATATGCGAGGGCGAGATCTCGAAGTATAAGAGGCATGGAAGTACCGTCCGAGATGGTGTGGCTAATCTCAAGCATACACACAGCACTTCCATCCGTAGAGGCGCAAACTGTTAATTTGTGAGGCGGCTTGCTCTCACGATAGTCGATGCCCTGCTGTTCTGTTAGCAAACTGAAAGGATCCTCACCGGCTGTGCACTCCAAGTAGTCAATCGCAGCAGAGAAATTTCTCAGCACAACTTGTTCCATCAAGCCCTTTTGAGATACGCTGTCAATAAACAGGGTCCTCAAGCTGGGGTGGAAGTTGACAACACCCTGCCATGCCTCCGCCAACCGCTCGCCATTAACCTTTCCAATCTTGGCTCTTGGACGAACTCGGAACATGAACTGATAGGCATACAAGTCCGGGTTTCGTAGCTGGCTGAGCAACATACCCTGCTGCATAGGCGAGCAAGGGTAGACATCTTCCACATCATTGATGAGCGAGATGCCAAGATCAGTCAAAGCATCGGACAAAGACGACAACCCATCAATTGTCAGTGCGGGAAGGAGCGGGAAGTCACTTGGAGTAACCTGTCGGTCCAAACCAGACAGCTCTCGTGCAATCTCCTCTAAAGTAGACTGACATTCCAAAATCCAGCTCTGAATTTCCGACTGCTTCGAGGATAGCGAGTTATAATTGAAGGTAAAGCTGATGCTACCTTGCGTAACAGAAGCGGAAATCTCGAAAAGAGAGAAACGAGGAACATCGGGGCCAACATCGTAGTCGTTGTTGATCGAATTACCGGAGAGGTTGTCAAAGGGCTGAAGCAGAGCATCTAAGCGCTCCATTTGCTGATTTTGGCCGAGATAGTTGAAAGCAACTTCAATAGGCCAATGATGACCAGCGCTGTCGCCTCCACCATAGAACCTAGCAGCAAAGTAAGGTCTTCCTTTGCCTGGTGTCCTCTTCCGAACATCCTTCACTCTGCAAACCGTACTGACAACATCGTCATCAATGGAGGAAGCGAATGTAACTGGGCACATGGTAGTGAACCAACCGATCGTACGGGAAAGATCGGTCTTGGAATCCCAAGGCTCTCGTCCATGTCCTTCATTGAAGACAGCTGGAACCTCTCTGTCTGGGAATGTGCGATGGAATGAATGACCGATTGCTGCCAGAAGGATATCTACCGGCTCCGTGTTGAAAGCCTTGTGGCAAGACCCTAACAGCTGAGTGCTCGTCTCGACATCCAAATCGAATCCCTCGCTTATTACATCACCATTGATGTTCGGCTTTCCAGACATTCCCCAGAACTCAAAGTTTGGTGCCGGCAAGTCATCAAACGGAAGCAACTTTGAAGCAGCTTCAACTTGCACCTGCTCGCGCTGCATACGTGTCCACGTATGGAAAGGTACGGATCCCTCCACCTTCAGTGTTCCCAGTTCCAGGATATCTTCAAGATCCTGCAGGATGACTTTCCACGAGACAACATCGATAACAAGATGATGCGCGACAATGAAAAGCACTTGCTCTTCACCGTTCAAGAGGTCAACTGCAAACACTGGTCCGTTCTGGATATCCAGAGTTGTCTGGCCCTCCTCGACAACGTTACGAATTTGCTCGAAAGAATCAGTGTCCAAATGGTGGACACTGAAACGATAGCTGCTGGAGGACATGGGCGAAATTGACTGGGAGTACTCGCCAGAATCATTCCTGGAGAAACGAGCGCGGAGCATCGAATGGGCAGAGAGTAAAGCATCGAAAGCCTTCCTCATTTGATCCGGTTGTTGCCTGCGGGCGACTCTCAAGAGAACGCTCTGGTTGAATTGACCGCTTTCCTCACCAACGCATTGGAAGTACAGTTGTTGGATCGGGGACAACCCAAAGGCCTCGTCAACTTCCTCTTGGTAGGAGACAGATGCAGCAACAGTAACCCTCTTTGCCAGATCCGTGATGGATTTGCTCTGCAGAATGTCCTGAACGGTGACTCCAATCTCGTTGGATCGGCACCGAGACATGACTTGCATAGCGGAAATGGAATCACCGCCGAGATGAAGGAAGGAGGTGTTGAGGTTTACTTGAGAAGCGGGAATATTCAGCACATGGCCCCAAACTTCTTGCAGCGTGCGCTCAATTGGATTCTTCCCCTCAGTGTCATCGGATTGCGAGTCTGAGTCAATCTGAGAAATCGTGCGGTATGACTCCTCGTCCATGTCCTCCACCCACTTCGAGACTCTCTTGCGGTCGAGCTTTCCGGAAGGAAGGAGTGGGATGTCGTTTACAATAATCCATTTGGTTGGAATCATGTAAGCCGGAAGGCGTTCGCGAAGACGATCTCTGATGCCAGGAAGATGTGGGCGGATGGAATCGTTTGAGACGACGGCAAGTTCAGCGGCAGTTGGGTCTGAGATATCCAGGTCTTTGAGAGAAATAACCGAGACGAGTTTCTTCTTGCAAGGTCCGGTGGATGGAATAATCACCAATGCATGACGAACGAATCCATCAGACGAAAGATGATACTCTACTTCGCCAAGTTCCATGCGCTGACCATGAAGCTTGACTTGGTTATCCTTCCGGCCCATGAAGATAATGTCGCCCTTCTCATTGTACCTGACGAGATCACCGGTCTTGTAGAAACGACGACCTCTCGTACCTGCCCACTTTGGATCCTTGATGAACACTTCCATAGTTTTCTCTTCCAAGTTGAGGTAACCTCGAGCAAGGATGGGTCCCTCAACCAAGAGCTCACCTACTGACCCGATTGGGACTAGTCGGTCTTGGTTCCAAGCATCTGTCACCCAACAGTGACCTCCAACTGCTCGACCAATGTTTCCGAGATCCTCTTTCCGGAGAATCTTGGGGTTGACGGCCGCAACGACTGAAGTCTCACTTGGACCATATGCGTTGACAAGGTTCAGTTTGCCAGCCCACGTCTCGATGTGACTAGGGCCCATTGCTTCGCCGCCCAAGACCAAGGTTTCGAGATGCGGCACCGCGGATGGCTGTAGAAGACTGGCGACAGATGGAGTAATCAAAGTCCAGGTTACTTTCATGCGATTCAGGGCTCCAGCAAGGTCGTTCAGTCTCTCTTTGTCGTCTGGAACACAAACGCATCCGCCGAGAAGGAAAGTAGTGAAGATTTCCATGATGCTGGCATCAAACGTGTAAGAAGCGAACTATGCTTGTTAGTATATTGACTTAACTTATCAAAAGATGTGTTACCTGAAGAACTCTAGAATCTTCTTTCATAAGCATGGCTGGTCCGTGAGCAAGTGCACCCTCGCAGAATGCACCGTGCTCTACAATAGTACCCTTGGGCTTGCCTGTAGTTCCAGACGTGAAGATAACGTAGGCGGCATCAGTGCTAGTTGTCGAAGGAAGGGGGGTCCGCCTCAGTGGCAGTCGACTAATTCCTTCATCAACGGCAAAGGCTTGGGGTGCGATCGATTCGCAAAGGTTGAAATGCTTCGAAGAGCATAGAACAAGGATAGCATTGGTGTCCTCGATTATTCCGCGAAGTCTTGCCTCTGGATATGCTGGGTCTAGAGGAACAAACGCTGCTCCCGCCTTCAAAATAGCCAACATAGCAACGATAGTCCAAGATGACTTTTCGAAGCAGATTGGCACCAAGACTCCTTGCTCGACTCCGTATCCGACAAGCAGATGAGCTAGACGGGTCGATAATTTATCCAATTCGGCGTAGGTAAACTTTCCATCCCAACCGTCAACTGCAGGCAGATGTGCTCCGGAACCAGCAACTCTCTTCTCAATCTCTTGGTGAATGCACTTGTCCGCGTCAGTGAGAGGCTGTGAGTTCCAGCCTTTGATTGTGCTCAAGTCCAACTCGGTCACCATGGCCAACTCGCCGAGCGGCGTATTTGAGTTATTGCGGTCGGAGAGGCGAATAATCGATGCCTCCAAGTAACCGAGCAAACGCTTGACGTGCCACTCCGACAATGTATCCTGGTCGTAATGTGCATCTACAGTAACCGTATTTCCCTTGACTGTACAGGACAGCATCAAAGGATAGGTGTAGAAGTTTGTGCCGATCGTCCCACTGCTTTGCATATCCCAGATTGTGTCTTTGCTCAGATCATCTTCGCCACGGTTGACGACGATAAGGTTCTGGAAGTCACAGGCAGAGGCTGTATCCGCTGAAAGCCTCTTGATGCGTTGTAGACCCGCGTGTTGGTGTGGGATAGCCTCTGCTGCTTGAGCCTGAACCTCCTGCAAGAAAGCAGAAACAGTCGTCTCACGCTTGAGAGTTACCCTCATTGGGACGGTTGCGAGAGTCGGTCCAATCATGTCGTCAATTCCGGGCAGTGGCGCATCACGGCCAGTAAGTGTTTCTCCAAAAACAACGTCATCAGAGCCCGAGTACACCGCCACAACCATGGCCCAAGCGGCTCTGATGAGAGACGCCGACGTGATGCCAGAAGATGTTTCATTTGTAAATTCGACATCTTGTTGAAGAAGGCTAGTAGATTTGATGCGATAACCTGGGTGTGGAAGCGGAGGGAATTGACTAGCCTCAACTTCAGACAATCTTTGGCGCCAGTATGCATCCGTTTCATCAGCTGGGACCGATGACAAGTAGTTGATGAACTGAGGGAACTTCAATGCCGTGTTACTAGATGGGATTCCAGAGGTGTAGGCAGCCTCAACTCGATCAAGGATAATCGAGAAGCACCAGCCATCGTAAGCGGCATGATGAACTGTCCAGACAAAGAGAAGATCATCGGAGCCCTCTCCGACAATCGTGTATCTTGATAGAACCCCACCGTTGCCGTTTGGAATCAACCGATCCTCCGCTGCAATGTCCTCAAGCGTCTTCGCGGTATGCCAAACGAGTGGTTGTCTGACAACAACCTGCAAGAACTGAGAGGAGCGAGTATGCACAACCCTGGTGCGAAGTACAACTTCAGAAGCGACGACAGCCTCCCAAGCAGACTTGAACCTGGAGATATCGATATTCTTCGGTAGTCGATAGACGTTTTGTGCGACGTATGCGCCAGGCTGTCGCATAGAAAGAGCAACAAGACCCTCCTGAAGAGCGGTACACGGGTAGATATCCTCAATCAAATCCTTCTCAATTCCACAATCCGTCAAGATTTCCTCCAATAATTCCTCCAAGTTCTCCTTGTCCTGCACAAGCGAGAACGGTTCCACCTCTTGTACCTCAGCGTAGGTTTCATCAGAGCCAAGCATTTGGGAATCCTTGGCCATGTCGCTAAGCATTGGGTGAGCGAAAACAGTTGATACAGATAGAAGGATGCCATCTTCTCGTCCAGCAGAGACCAATCGCATAGCAGCAACCGAATCACCACCAAGTCTGAAGAAACTATCGTCTGCACCGATGTTGCTGCTCTCGACACCCAAAACTGAAGCCCACAGCTTTTGGAGCTTCCTCTCAGCTGATGTCGAAACCTGACGTGAGCTAGTGCCGGCCAAACGATACTTTGCAAGGTCTTCCTCCGACAACGCCTGTGCCATCAACCGTAAAGTCCTTCTGTCCGTCTTTCCAGAGCTTGTAAGAGGCATCTTGACGAGTGGAATATAGACGGTCGGAACCATGTAAGACGGTAAAGCGGAACCTACGGCAGTTTCAAGGTGCTTGGCGATGGCCTTAGCGGAATCGGTCATAGGTAGAGCAAGACCTTCATGAACAGGCTCTGGTTCACTCCCATCCTTGGGTAGGTCCAAAAATGCGGCCAACGCCTTGACATTCTTGTTGGCTCCAGTCAAGATCAACTCAACGGTCGATTGCGCCTCATCTGGGAGATTGATCTTTACATGATGTTCAATCTCACCAAGTTCAATACGCTGGCCGTTAAGCTTCACCTGAGTGTCCTTGCGACCAAGATAAGTCATGGTACCATCGCAATTGTACCGAACTAAGTCGCCAGTCTTGTACATGCGGCGAGGGCCGCTTCCAGAGACAGGCATCGAGGAGGTCCAGGCTGGGTCGGTGATGAAGGCTTTAGATGTCTTCTCTGCATCGTTCAGGTAGCCTCGCGCACAGATTGGCCCCTCAATCAACATCTCACCAGGGCAACCGACAGGCATCAACCTATCATGGTTGTTTGGGTCGACTACCCAGGATACACTGCCGACAGATTTTCCGATGTTGGTGGGGTCGTTCATCTTGATGTTGCTGTTGTGTGCAGCGTTGATTGAGCATTCTGACGGGCCGTATTGGTTGTGAATGACGACATGACCAAGCCAAATCTCAGCGCACTGCTTGGTAAGAGCCTCGCCTCCCAATGCAATCTCCTTAATTCCTGGAAC
The DNA here is from genome assembly GCA_003788565.2 of Ascobolus immersus RN42. Classification (NCBI taxonomy): domain Eukaryota; kingdom Fungi; phylum Ascomycota; class Pezizomycetes; order Pezizales; family Ascobolaceae; genus Ascobolus; species Ascobolus immersus. Next base: position 67,747 of record ML119715.1, on the reverse strand, counting down.
TTGAGATGGCTTCAAGCAGGTGGCTACAGTTGGTGTGAGGTCCATAAAGTTGCAGCTCAACTCGTTGATGACGCCAGCAAGATTGCTCATACGGTCATGGTCAGATGGCACGCAAACGCAGCCTCCTCGTTCCAAAGTTGTAAACATCTCTTCCAGACTGTTATCGAACGTGTAGGCCGCAAACTGTAGAAACCTCGTATGCGAACCAACGCCTAGCTTGGAACCGTGTGCCTCCGCACTGGTGACCATGGCAGCGTGCTCCAAAACAACACCCTTTGGACGGCCAGTGCTTCCAGATGTGAAGATGACGAAAGCAGGATTCTCGGGGGCGACATCGGGGCAAGCATCTCCTTCAACATCAGGCAACGTATCGAACAGCTCGGCATCGACAGAGACCACCATAGAGACAATATCATCGAACATATCAGCCCGGTGAGCAGCAGCCACAACAACATCAGCAGCAGTATCTTCCACTCGGATCTCAAGAGCGCTCTTTGGATGTGTAGCATCCAACGGAACACAGCCCGCTCCAGCCTTGAGAACCGCCAACATAGAAACGACTGTCCAAATGGACTTGTCAAAACAAGTCGGTACAAATGTTTCAGGTCCAACACCAAGCCCAACCAAATAATGCGCAAGTTTATTTGCAGCACGATCAAGTTCGGCGTAAGTGAGCTGACCATCCCAACCGTGGACGGCGGGTGCAGTTGGTTGCTTCCGAACCTGCTCCTCGATAACATGGTGCACGCAACGCGCGATGGTAGGTGGCATGTTGCTGTTCCAGGTGAGAACTTGTTGACGATCTTGCTCACTGAACTGATCTAGATCTTTGATACTGGATGTAGAGGCGGCAGCGATATTACGAAGTGATTGCAAGAACGTATTCGCAATATTTGCTGCATGACCTTCAGAAATATAATCGGTCCAGTGATCCAAGTCAATGACTGCGGAATCATCCGAAGCCTCAATGTTGAGAGAGACGTTGTACTCCGTTGGGTCGAAGTATGGCTCATACTCCTCGAATGTGACAGAGGAGCTTAACTTCCGGGATGGCGCCAGTTTGCGGTAAGAGAGACATGTATTAAACAAGGCAATGTCGGAAAGACGCAGCTCATGCTGCAATTCTGCCAAAGACGTGTGCCGGTGTGGAAGGCAATCTTCATAGTCCTTCTGCACCTTCTGCATGATCTCCTCGATAGTTGCAGTAGCAGGTAGAGCAACTCGACAGGTGAGCATATTAATCATCGGCCCCACAATATCGTCAATGGCGGGTACGGGCGCGTCTCTGCCCGAGGTCAAGTATCCAAAGCAAACTTCCTCAGTTCCAATGAAATACTTCAAGGTGATAGCCCAAGCTGTGTGGATGGCGTTGGATAAGGTGATGCCACTTGCCTTGCAATGCTCAATAAGGGCTGCCATCTCTTTGAATTCAAGACGAAGTGATCGAAGTTCTCTTTTTGGATCAGCTTCTCCATCAATCAAAGTTGGAAAGTGGCATGGCTCAACACCCTCAAGGTAGTTCTTCCAGTATGAAAGACTAGCATCGGACCGGCCGTTTTCCAAGAAGGCAATATAGTCTCGGTAGAGTGGACCACTACCCTCAGAAAGCTTGCCTTCATAGGCAAGAGCCAAGTCCCGCAACATAATGTCAATCGAGGCACCATCCATAATGCTATGACTAAGTTCCATCCTGAAGAGAACATTTCCTCGGGAAGTCTGGCACACGGTAAAACGATGTGGCGGTTTGCCTTGCTCATCATACGTGGCCGCGGGTAGGGTCTTCAGCTTTCGAAAAGCATCACTGGGAGTAACCGAATCTGTTGACAACATGGCTCCCGACTCGACGTCTCGGAGTACCATCTGGTTGTAAAGTGCGGTGCCTTTTCCGACACTTTCGACAAAGATGGTCCTTAGAGCTGGATGTCGTCGAACAAGCGCTTGCCAAGCATTTAACAATCGAGAGGCATCGGGCGTTCCGGTCGCTTGCTTGACTTCAAAGATGCCAGATACTGCATAGTATGAAGTGCTCTTGCTTTGACTGATGAGCAAACCTTGTTGCATCTGAGAAACGGGATAAATGTCCTCAACGGCATCAAGCCCAGAAACGCCAAGCTCGGCTAGCTTCCCTTGCTCAAGGCGCTGTAGGTCCTCGTAGGTGATGGAAATGAGAGGGAAATCACTCAAAGTGCATTGTGGCAACATGGATGAGAGCGAGGTAACAGAATTCTCGATTGTGTTCTTGCACTCGGAGATCCAAGCAGAAACTTTGTCCTGATGCTTCATGGTCTTGTTGTAGGTGAAGGAGTAGCGGAGTTTGCCATTGACAATGACAGCTGAAATCTCAAAGAGTCCAAATCGAGGAGTCTTCTCTCCAACATCAGCAGTTCCGCCCGCGCCTCGCGCCTCTCCAGCCATATCATGAACAGGTCTGAGCAAAGCACCTTCTCTTTCAAGCTGTTGGTACTGGCCAAGGTAGTTGAAGGTTAACTCCATAGGCCAGTGCTTACCGAAGTGGGCCTTGCCTTCTTCGGTTAGACAACGCTTGGCCCAGTATGGTCTGCCATTATCTGGGACCCTTCGGCGGAGATCCTTCACCAACTTGACAGTCTCGGTGACATCTTGACCAGACTTGATTGGTACAACAACAGGGTACATGGTAGTGAACCAGCCAACGGTCCGTGAAAGGTTGATGGCAGGGTCCCAGGGCTCTCTGCCGTGCCCTTCGTTGTAGATTGGTGCAACGACACGGTCGGTGAAAGCGATGGAGAAGGAGTGAAGCATTGCAGCAACTAGGATATCCACGACTTCGGTCCGCAAAGCAGTGTTCGCTTCGGATAGGAGGAGCGAGGTGGTGCGCTCATCGATCTCGAAACCAGCACAAGACACCGAACCATAGGTGTTTTCCTCAACCGGTAAGCCCCAGTACCCGAAGTCGGCATCTGGAACGTTCTCCACAGGCAAAACCTGGGAAACAGACAATCCCAATGCGTGCTCCTTCTGGAGCTGTGCCCAAGCTTGGAAGGGGAGTGGAGTAACCGATGTGCTAGCTGCCTTAGGATCGTCCAGAAGCTCCTCGATATCGTGAAGAATGACACGCCATGACACCAAGTCGATAACTAAATGATGGCCAACCATGAACAACAGCTGCTCACCGGATGTTGAGACCTCAAAGAGATCAACAGCAAACAGTGGGCCATTGATGGGGTTTAGAGAGGCTTGACTGTTCGCAATGGCTGATGTCGCATCCTCTTCTGTTGAGATGTGATGAAGACGGAATCGGAGGGAGTCAGATACGTTATTGGTCAATCTTTGTTCCCATTCCCCATCATCACGTCGACTAAACCGCGCTCGAAGCATGGAATGCCTCGCCACAATAGTCTCAGCGGCAGAACGGACTTCAGCAGACGCAACATGTCTAGTGACACGGACGAAGGTGCTTTGGTTGAAGTGACCATTTCCTTGATTGGGAAGTTTGAAAAACTCTCTCTGAATTGGAGTAAGGTCGAAAGGTTCGTCAAGAGTCTCTTCATGACTGATAGACTGTTGAATGGTGGTGCAAACCGAAGCTAACTGAGAGATGGACTTGCATCGAAGGATGTCACGGACGGTGAGCCCGATGCCATCTTTCTGACACATGGCAATCACCTGCATAGCAGAGATGGAGTCACCACCAAGGCTAAGGAAGGACCGACTCAAGGGAACCTTGTCCACATGGAGGTTAAGAACACGAGCCCAGACGCCTTTGAGAATTTCTTCTTTGCGGTCGCCAGTTAGGGCTTCAGTTGAATCGACGATTTCCTCAACATCAGTGACCTAAAGCAAAAGAAGTTAGAAAGCACCTGATGGAGATAGGGTAAGCCATACTTTATTGAATAATTCTTCATCAATATCAGACACCCACTTGGCAACTTGTTTTCGGTCCAGCTTCCCGGATGTCAATAGAGGCAAAGCTTCTACATTGATCCAGATTGCAGGAACCATGTATGCAGGAACCTTTTCTCCAAGCAAGTTGCGGGCAGACGCAACTCGACTAGCCGCATCCTCTTTCAACTTACCATCCACGACCCTTAAAACGGACCCTGTATCCTCCTGAACCAAGCCCGAGAGTGTGAATACCGTAACCAACCTCTTTTGGCATAATCCCGTTTTCGGGAAAAGCACCAAAGCATGCTTTATTGCCGGATCGGTAGTTAGCTGGTTTTCAATTTCTCCCAGCTCGACACGCTGCCCATGGACCTTGACCTGCGTGTCCTTCCTGCCAATAAACTTGAATGACCCGTCCCAGTTGTACCGAACAAGATCGCCGGTTTTGTACATGCGTCTGGTCTGCCCATCCACGCGAGCCCATGCCGGATTTTCAATGAACGCATCTGCGGTCTTCTGCGGATCATTCATATATCCTCTGGCTAGTGTATTGCCTTCCACGACTAGCTCACCAACACAGCCAATTGGAACCAGGCGATTGTGGTCCGCCGGGTCGGTAATCCAGCAATGGACACCAACTGAGTTTCCAATATCCGTTGGCTCGGTAGTGGTGGTAACATTCGGATTTGCGACGGAGCATACGGCGCACTCAGTTGGGCCGTAGCCATTTCCAAGCTGAAGATGGCTTGCCCATTTCTCGATATGAGCTTGCGACATGGCTTCTCCAGCAAGAACCAGGCCCTTGAGAGTGGGAAGTTGGGATGGTTGCAAGAACTGTACGAAAGAAGGCGTGAGGATTGCAACATTGACTTGCATATCATTGATAGCGCCAGTTATATCATTCAGTCTAGCCTCCTCACTTGGAATGCAGACGGTGGCACCCACCATAAGTGGTGTCAAGGTCTCCACCAAGCTTGAATCGAATGTGTGTGCAGCGAATTGCAGCATGCGGGAAGAGGGTTTGATGAGAAGACCATCGGCGTGAGCGGCAGCACTAGAGCAGAAAGCACGATGCTCAAGAATTGTGCCTTTCGGTTCGCCGGTACTACCAGATGTGAAGATAATATAGGCTGCATTATTGCAATCTACGGCCACAACTGCGGTGTCCTCCACTGGCGGCAATCCGTCAAGGAGATCTCCGTTCACCGCAAGAACAATGCCAACAACTGAAGACAGCATATCGGCATGTGTTGTAGAACAAAGTATAAGCTTGCTGCCAACTCGCTCAGCGAGAGACTTAAGACGAGCAGCAGGATGAGTCGGATCTAGTGGCACAAAAGCACCGCCAGCCTTCATGACGGCAAGCATGGCGACAACGTTCCAGGCTGACTTATCGAAGCAAAGTGGAACGCGGTCCTCAATGCAAAGACCAAGACGAACCAGATGTGCGGCAAGCTTAGAAGAAGCGAGATCAAGCTCAGCATAGGTGAATGACATGTCCCAAGCAGTAATCGCGGTCTTCTCAGGCTGTGCCCCCGCTTGCTCTTCAATGACCTCGTGGATGCACCGTTCAACATTCTCCACGGGCTGGCTGTTCCACTTCTGGATCTGCTGCAGGTGATGGTCGGAAAAATGGTTGACTTCCGAGACGAGACAGGATGGGCTGCTAAGAACCTGCTCCAACGTTTGGCAGAATGTAGTTGCGATGTTTTGAGCCTGACCCAGTGTGAAGTCGACATTTGAGTATTCGAGGAAAAGACTAAGACGGCCACGAATGACTTTTGCGTTCAATCGAAGTTTACACTGCTGCTGTTAGTAGGATCCTTTGCCCTAAATGGAAGTGACGAACCTGCTCAAGAGTGCCAAAGCTGGACTGCTTCTGAGGCATACTGGTGCTGTCCGAAGCCACTGGCTTCGCATCACTTCTGACTAGGATAGCAGTGTTGAAGCATGGTGTGTTTCGGGTGTGAATGCGTCGTGAGATGGAATCGGGCAGACGTCGTCGGAAGGGAGACCCATTCTGATAGTCGGTGTTGAGGCAAGCCAGTATCTCGCTAACAGTCTTGGATTCATCCAAATCCACCCTGGCAATGGGCATCTGAAAGAAACCTTCCGGTCCCTCATCACCACCAAAGCCAGTTCCAAGCTCCACAAGCCCAAAGCAAACATTGTCCAACCCAGTATAACAGCGTATTACCAGAGCCCAGGCGATCTGCAAGCTTGTAACCAAACGAGATTGTCCGTCGCTGGTGGGATCCTGCAACACTGGCAGATGTTGAAGATCAATTCGGACGGAAAGTGGTCGTTTGGATGGGAGTTTCGAGGCGCTGGTGCAGAGGGAAGGAAAGTGGCAGCTTTCCAATCCAGTCAGGTAGTCATTCCAATGCGTGAGTAAACCGTTGTCATTAGGTTGAGTAGGAGGAGCCATTGCGATGTTTGACGTTGAAACAGAGGGTAAAGAGAGAAGAAGCCGTTCGCAGAAGAATTGAGAGGAGGTAGTAAGAATGAACGTGAAGGTCGGATGAAGCTTCGAAAGAGTATTGGGGTTCTGGCTGGTCCCTTGATGGAAGAAGGGCTGTTGATGGGCTTCTTTTTGTCTGTTTCGAGCTAAAGCTTGCGGCACTGAGGCAGGCCGCTGCTCATCGACAGGGCCTGGGTATGAAGGGCCATTTGCGGGTCAGGGCGGTACTGGATGGCTGAGGGTCGCGCCAGCTTCCTAGTTCGTACATTGGTAGCATCAGAATTCTCAACCTTTTACCAGTCTCCACTTTTGCTACATTCTACTCAATCGAACGGTGTAGTTGGAGTTGTGATACCGCATGAACTGGACCTCGATACATCCTAGCTCCGTGATTGGTACCTTTTCGTAGTCGAGGGTGGTCGGATTGAGACTCGTTTGCTCCGCAGGAGGTGTATAACCGAATATCTTTTGAAAGATCCTGGAAGTTTTCATGTAATTGAAAGACAAACAGTGTCGCAGATAATCCAGCTCTCTGGATACGGATTCAGTTTCCGACTCACTGGCTTGAAAATGTCCGATCAGAGACAAACATTGCAACCCACTGCTCGTCCTTCCTATGACAAGTAGCCATCACTCAGTTGCAGCGACGATCCCAATGCAGAGAGCGGCAATCAATCAGTGCAAAAAACAAGTACATCGTATGCGGAGGTGGCTTTCGGATCTGTGGTCCAAAGATTGCGGAGTTTGTCGAAAGGTTGGTGGGGGGTGGTGGTGACGGAGGAAGGTGAACACAAAGGAGGAACAATCTGAGACATCGTGCATCGCCAAGGCACCGCTAGCGTCTGCTGTCGCAAACACTTGGCGATGATGTAACTTTTCCTCCTTGCGGCTCTCACGTTCAACAGATCACAGCAATCAATATATTCTTTCCTAATTCGATTCAACGTCGCCAACTCTGCGGAATTTTCATTTGCTTCAAGTCCGGGAAATGGCCGTTGTATGCAAGCACTATCATATTTCTTGATTTGGATCGCTAAACTACATCCGCCTACAGCAAACGCCGCTGAGTATGGCCACGGCTACCACCACAGCAACAAATATAGATTATGCTTGATACATTTCGAATTATGTACTTTTCCGGATTTCCATCACTCTAGCTGGCCGGTGGCCCTGAGTAATTTATCTCGTACTGCTCTGTTTCCTTGATGTGGGCTTTGAAGTACTAACACAGTGACAGGGCTCTCGATCTCTGGTCGGCGTTGATATCGGGAGTCGTGACAGACCTTAGGCCTTCCGACATCGTTCTACTCCGACCAACGCCCAGTGAGAGGTACTTAACGTAATTAACTTAGTAGTAGTATTTGAGTAGACTTGCGCGACATCCTTCTATTTATCGGACGCTGCAAAGGAAGAATCAGTCGAGCTACAAAGTCGCTACCGCTTGGGCAACAAATTTCTTTCACCATTCGGTGGCTTGGGTGCACAAGCGTTCATGGTAGCAATGGCTTGTATTGTGATTTCGCTTCTTTAAGGCTGTTCGGCGGCTTGGGTGCACAAGCGCAGCGCTTGGGACGCAACAAATGACTGTGTAACACCGAAATTCACACTAAACTGGCGTGCGATCAGGACAAGCTTATCCCATTAAGAAGGTGAGGGCAAGGAACGGCTTCTCGAAGCCCAAAGGATACATAACGGCTTTCTTCGCTAAGGCGATACGTTACCTCAAATACATGCTCACTTACTTACATGGAGGCACAATTCTGTGAACGGCAAGTTCTTTCTCTGAGCATGAGCCGTTCATCCGAATCTTTGCACGACAGAAGATTCGAGTATTCGCAATTCAAGTTGTGTTCGAATTCATTGGAATTTCTCGCTGCGGCGCCGAAGTTCACCTCTTTTGGTAAACTCAAGAAGCCGCAGGAAACCGTAAATGAGCAAAGTCCCAGGTTTGTGGCTCATTCGCGTGCTTTCACACGAGTCTCACGCGTTGGTCCCTGTCTTTGGCTATTAGGCGGGTTTATCAGTGAGTCGGCGTGGTACCGTGATCCAGTTCAGTTATGCGCATATGCTGCTTCTCAAGAAAAGGCACAACAGTGGTCGAGACTCGGGGCTACATAAGTTGATAGCCTGAGGATAGAGACAACAGAATACTTAGGAAGTAGCTGGACAGTACAAGTAACTCCGAGTCAGGATATATGGCCGAAGTGGCCTCCATCTTAAGGTAAAGAATGTTTATAGGCGCAGGCTGCAATCAATTCGGAGCCGCATTTCAAACCATGGAGGGCCTCGTATCTGGCCATGATCTGTACAAGCACCGTGGAGGAGCCACTGGCATGCGCACTCACCATTGGATCGCATCGAACTTAACCAGGCATCAAGTTCTTTATCCAGCGTCGGCGGCAGGGTCAACCCCTCCGACTTGGCTGGAGTCGCAATCTTCCACTGCCCGGTAAGAGCTGGGGATCTACTAGTGGGATCTCGGGTTTCAAACTTTTGCCGAACGAAACTAAAGAAGAAGCTAAAGCACCGCCTAATGTGCACCGGGATTTCGTTATGTACTGGATCTCAGGGACTGAGACTAATCATATCGCCAACTAAAATAACTTTACAGGCACCACCGGCCACCCGCGGGCCCGGAGCCACGCGATAATTAGGCGCCAACACACTAGAAGCCCAAATCGTACAATGACGGTGCCGAACCTCGAACGAAATCTTTCATTCAACGCCGGCTACTTTAATTTAAGAAGGGTACAAATTAATTATATCTACTCATGCTTCGAGAAAGGTTCTCTCCCAGTTGTTTTATTTTTACGCACTTCTTAATACCATGAGCACCCACGTCCAAGTTTATTGGGCTCAAAGCTCGTCTGCACCTGCAGCCTGTGGTGATACGGTAACTTCCACCGAAGCTTCGAAGCTTGAATTCATCGAGAGTTTAACACAACTCTCGTATCGAACGCAGCCAATATGTACTTAACTGATCTGCTGGATCCTACGCTTGTAAGTTTAGCATGATAGAATCTTGATACTCTAGAAAGTAAACGCGCTGTTCATTCATACTAGTACAGATCAGTACTCTTTTCCAAGATTTTGCAAATTTTGAAGCTGTAGCACATCTCACTTTAATGAAACACAGATTGATTTCTTTTGCGCCTCCTATTCTGGCTTGGACTCGATCATCCGCAGGTTGTGCGCCAGCTCCTACATCTCATATGTACATACTGTAACGTTCTTTCTTCCTACGTTACTCAGTTACGTCAAACTTGGGAGATTTCGTCCCGTATTGACGCTTGGACCAACCACAAATACGGAAGAGAAAACCGGAATCTCTCTTTCCTAATTGGTCCTAGTGACTTCGCGCGGGATATTGTCCATCTTTGTGCTACTTGACACTGCAACCGCAACCCTGGCAGCTGCAACTGACAACGGTGCGAAGCAACAATGTCTCGGAATACTTCCGAGTTGATTGGGCCTATGGATGCATAGGTGAACCCTGTATTCAATGTCAAGCTGGCCATGGTTGTCCAACCTCAGGTGGACGGAACTTACTAGTAAGCTTCGAAGCATCGATCCTCAGTTTTACAACTTCCGTTATACCGAATTGTGCGCGCTTTTTCTCATACGCTTCTCCATGCCAGAGTAGTTCGCATCTCTCCTCCGTGCTCGTACGATCGTTCTCATGTACTACTTTTATATCTGCTCTAAGTACTAAAAGTAGCTGCGCTCGACGTTGATACTTCGGCTTGGCTTCTTACTACTCGCTTATCTTTCGGGGTTTCCTTCTGACTAGTACGCTTGCCTTCCCTGACTACATACTTACAAGTAGTAAGTATGCTGTGAAACTAAAGGTTTTGCTTCCCTACTTAAATCTCTTCGACAAGGGTCCCTACGGAAGAGTCCGAGTTGAAAGGAGTGAAAGCCGCGAGAAACCGGCGGTAGTATAGATGACGTTATGAGTTGTACTTGTACAATTGTATTCGGGATTACAATATTTTCTCCCCTTCCAGTTTTACGTGAGTGATGCGGTCTAAAACTTCTGCCATTCCGGTACAATTATCATCCCACGGTACAAGACGCAAATACTATTCGAATATTCAGCATGTCAACCAATTGTGATTGGGTCAGTGATCGGCTTCTTGGCCGGTCATTAGCTCTCTGAATAGTGGGTTTCGTTGTGAACGGCAGCTGCAGTGGTAATTTTCATCGTCCGTGAGGATATTATGAGTTCTGTCCAGATTACTGGGGAATTGGATTTGCAATTGAAAGAAGAGTTTTTGCGGTACGAATCGAGGCTCGTTGCAAAGACGGAATCGAACCTGATCAGCTGAAAAACTTCGTCTCAAAAGTTGAATAGCATTGCCAAGAATACTAAGCATTAGCGGCTCAAACCCCACGACTACAAATGTATCTCGATGTACATGAAGTACGGACACGGACATCGACGCACCATATGGGTACGGCTCTGAGTTTATCTGGTCAAAAACAAAAACGTTGCATGAGTACGTACAGTGACGTTAGTTCCCCACCGGCTATGTGTTTCTGACAACTTTCTATGTACTATGTACTTCTTATGTGCAAAGCTGGTAATACGTAATATTCCTATGCTATGTTACATTGATTCTTCACAATCGAGGTGATGAAATACGAATGGCGGTCTCACAAATCCGTTCCGCCAAGTATCTGGACAATTACCACCCCATCATCACGCATACCATTGCAGTATTGTACAAGTACATAGCAAGTCCACAGGACGGGTCCAGACCTCTCGATCAACCTCACAGATACTCGCATCATATTGCATTTCGGGGCTCGAGAAGAGTTGTACTTCCAGTGGGGGATTAGGGGGCGCCGGATGTCATGAGTTATGAGAAACCGCGACCGAGAGCCAGTGCCGTTACATAGATAGATTGCCAGTAGGTGTAGATTTCTTGAACTTGAGTGATACCGCGTTTCTTTCCCCATGCACAGGTTGTAGATCAACATTTCTCTATATTAACAACTCAGCATCACATTTAAAAGCAGTGGCGTTAACGGTTTCAACCGTTTCAGAAAATGGATTTCGCAATTTTGGTAGCTATGTACTTACTTTCAAAGATTTCACCAAAAGTTATTGATATGTTGCTAAGCATGTCGTCGCTTTGAAATCTTTCCAGAACGAGGAAGATGCCCTTTCAGGGCAAGGTGAATAAGGTTTACCCGGCTAGTTGCCTTGTCCCGGCTTTATGCGCTTCTAGCTCACTCCGGGGTCTCCTTCTCCATTCGTTTTCTCTTTCATCTTTTTCAGGAACCACGTGGAACAATCGTGCACCATCATCAAGTCTCAGCTCAAGCGCAAATCTTGTTGTTGTTGAGACAACACTCCGAGAAAGCCGACCAAGTTAACGCCAATCCTTCACCATCAGGTCCTTCACTCTAGTTTCGTGTGGCCCCGATTGCCAATCCAAGATGTGGGAGTTTGTGCGGGTCAGTTCAATGGTTCTTCGGGCCATCCAACAGCGTTCGCCAGTCATTGAAAACTCGCAAATACGCCTCTTCGATGCCCTCTACTATCCCTCTCTCTTCTTTCGAGCAATCTTCTTTCTTCTCAGATCATCTTTGAAGCTGGTTGGCATCGCATCCCAAGCCGTTCAGCATCCTTTGGTCCTCCTACTTCAGACGATATCGACAAGATGTCGTACTCCACCAGATGCGCGCGCATCGACGACACATTTGGTCCTCACGCAAAAGAGTGTAGGGATCAGTTCGACTTTACTCTGCTTTTTCATGAGACTATTCTGTCGATTGCCCCTCTAGCAGCACTGCTTCTCTTTGCACCAAATCGCATCATCTATCTGTTTCAAAAGTCGACAAAGGTTGTTTTCAGTGCAGCATTATATGCGAAGATTGTAAGATATTCCTTTCGACCCTGGATTACCTCTCTTTGTGTAGGATCTTGAGCATTTTGGACCTCTTTCTGACCTGTGCTTGCTAGATATCACTTCTAGTGTTTGCTGGCTTGCAACTGGCCCTTTTGATTCTTTGGACTAGTTCCTCGACCTACAAAACGAAAGCTTCGGTTCCAGCAGCGATTCTCTCCTTTGTCGGCTCGATAATCTTTGTTCCCCTCTCATACGCTGAGCATGTCAAGTCGGTTCAGCCTTCGGCGCTCTTCACAACATATCTTCTGTTCTCTCTTCTTTTCGACATTGCGAGGGCGAGAACGTTGTGGCTTGCGGAGTTTAACCAGACGATAGCGACAGCCTTCACTGCTGGCGTTGCTCTCAAAGCATTCATTCTCGTTCTCGAATGCATGCACAAAAGGACAGTCTTACGAGAACCATACAAAGCTTATCCGCCAGAAGCAACCAGCGGAATTATCAACAGAAGTGTTTTCTGGTGGCTCAACCAGCTATTCCGACGTGGGTTCGGAAACTTGTTGTTTATCGAGGACCTTTTCGTTCTTGACAAGCATTTGAAGTCCGACTATTTGCAGAACCTCGCTCAGAATGCTTGGGACAAAGGTATGTCGAGTCATTTTACCCGTCTAATTCAAACTAACCCTCGCCTAGTTCCTAGTAAGAATACTCATACGCTCTTTGCCATTACTCTGAAGATCTTCAGATGGCCATTGCTTGCTGTTGTTCTGCCTCGTCTGGCGCTGATAGGCTTCAACTTCAGTCAGCCGTTTTTGATTGAGCGTGCCATCAAGCTCTCTACTGAGCCTGTGAACGACGTTACCACAAACTACGGATACGGTCTGATCGGTGCATACATTCTTGCATACACTGGAATTGCCGTAAGTTGGCCTTTACCCGATATTCAAATCTCTTCTAACCTTGATAGGTGTCAACTGGCTCATACCAGCACTTGACCTACCGCGCTATCACCATGTTGAGAGGTGGTCTCGTCTCTATGCTCTACAAGAAGACTACCGATCTGAGCATGACTGCTGTCGATCCTGTCGCGTCCTTGACTCTTATGAGCGCGGATATCGAGAGGATCACGACTGGATGGCAATACATGCATGAGATTTGGGCGAACATGATTGAAATTGGTGTCGCCATCTATCTGCTCGAGAGACAGCTTGGTGTTGCTTGTGCTGTTCCTGTCGCGGTTGCCATTGGTAAGTAATGATTCTTTTGAACCCCAAGGCTACCTGCTCTCATGCTAACCTTACCTAGTTTCAATGATTGCCTCTATTTTTGCTACCAGTCTGGTAATGAGCCGCCAGGCGATGTGGCTAGAGGCGATAGAAAAGAGAATCGCTGCAACAACGGCAATGCTGTCATCGATGAAGGGTGTCAAGATGTGCGGTCTCACTGAGGTTCTCGCCAAGAACATCCAGAATTTGCGCTTGCAGGAGATTGAGATCTCAAAGAAGTTCCGAAAGCTTCTGATCTGGAACATGGGTTTCGGTATGTCTCATCTCTAAAATCTTCCACCAATGTCCATTATTGACGCTATTTCAGCCTACATTACACCTGTCTTTGCACCAATTGTCACTTTCGGCGTGTTCTCGGCTCTCGCAAAGAAGAACGATGACACCACGTTAGACATCAGCCGTGTTTTCGTTTCGCTTTCGTTGTTCGCGCTTCTTTCTGAGCCGCTTACTTCGCTTATCATGTCGCTTGCGAGTTTCATGGGTGCCGTTTCATGCATGGACCGCATTCAAAAGTTCCTGCAAGCCGAACCACGCAAGGATTCCCGAAGGAATCCATCCGAATTCTGGGATCAACCCGATGAGAAGCACCTAATCGCAAGTTCGGAGGAGAATAGATCTCCCAGAAGCAGCGGGATGACTCTAACTGCACCATTCCCAACTCTTGCCATCGATGATACGGTCGTTATTGACCATGGTGAATTTGGTTGGGATAGCGAGAAGGAGCCTCTGCTTCATGACATCAGCTTGCGCATTCCGACAGGCAAGCTCACTTACCTCATCGGACCTGTCGGCTGCGGAAAGTCAACGTTACTCAAGGCAATTCTAGGAGAAGTTTCTACCCTTAAGGGCACTGTTCAAATGGGCACTACGAGTGTTGCTTTTTGCGACCAGACGCCATGGCACATGAACGGCACCGTCCAGCAGAGCATTTTGGGTGTGTCAGAATTCGAAGAAGGATGGTACGGAACGGTCATCCGAGCCTGTGCTCTCGATACAGATCTTAAGCAGTTACCATCGGGCGATCAAACGGTGATTGGAAGCAAGGGAATCGCCCTCAGCGGTGGTCAGAGCCAGAGAATCGTAGGTTTGCCCCAAGTTACACAAGACGTTGGCTAATATGGCGTAGGCGCTAGCGAGGGCGATCTATGCAAGGAAGGATTTCGTCATCTTGGACGACTGTTTATCCGGTCTTGACTCTGAAACTGAGAACCGGGTATTCCACAGTCTGCTTGGTGCAAACGGCCTTCTGCGCCGCTTCCATACAACAGTGCTTATTGCCTCATCCTCTGGTAAGTTCGCAACATGAGTACCTCTAGATTAATTGCTAATACTCTGCAGCCAAACGCTTGCCATACTCAGATCAGATTATTGCGCTCGATGCTACTGGCCGCATCGCGGAATACGGAAGATTTGATGATCTTAACTCTCTTGGAGGATATATCTCTGGCTTCACTCTACCTGCGGCAGACTGGACGTACAAGCCAAATGATGGAGACGACTACAACTTGGAACAAGGTATCACCAAGTACGAATATGTGACAGTCGACCATCTGGCAAGCAAGGAATCTGCCGATGCAGAGGCCAACAGGCGCTTCGGCGATCTATCGATTTACCTCTATTACATACGGTCCATCGGATGGACCCCCACGAGCATATTTATTGTTTGCATAACTTTGTTTATTTTCTGTCAATCGTTCCCTAGTAAGTATTTACTCCCGCAGACAACCCACTTCCCCTGCTTACCATGTGCTCTTACCAGATATCTGGGTCAAATGGTGGGCGCAACACAATGCCGAATTTCCAAATGAGAGGCTAGGGTACTATTTGGGTATCTATGTGCTCCTTGGAGGTTGTGCATTGATATTCCTCGTCATCAGCTGCTGGCAAGTTTCCCTGATTCCTGTGCGACTTTTGGATATTAATTCCCCAGCAGGCAAATGATCATCACCATGGTGCCAAGATCTGGTGAGAACTTTCATTGGGAGTTGTTGAGAACTGTTCTGCAGTAAGTACCCTGAGATACTTCTTCCAGGAAACCGAGTTGTTGCTTACCCGGATAATCTTCAGCGCACCCATGTCGTTCTTTGCTACCACGGATACGGGTGTTACTATCAACCGGTTCAGCCAGGACTTACAACTCATTGACATGGAACTGCCCGTTGCCGCCTTGAACACTTTTGCTAGTAAGTTGCCGAATTCCGAGCGTGGGATAATAATGTCAAGAGTATAGTTCACTAACATTGTTAATAGCCTTTGTTTTGTGTATTGCTCAAATGGCGCTCATTGCCGTTGCATCCGTTTATGCCGCCATTGCATTCCCAGCGGTTATTGCTACCTTGTTTGGCATTCAGAAGTACTATCTTCGTACCTCGCGACAGCTTCGTTTCATGGATTTGGAAGCCAAGTCTCCTCTATACACTCAGTTTATGGAGTGTCTCCAGGGTCTTGCTACGATTCGTGCCTTTGGCTGGCAGAAGCAGCTGGAGAAGAAGAGCAGAGAGCTCCTTGATAGATCCCAGCGTCCATTCTATCTTCTCTTTGCTGTGCAACGCTGGCTCACCTTGGTCTTGGACCTTGTCGTTGGCGGTATTGCGGTTCTTTTGATTATCTTGGTCGTCAAGCTTCGAGGAACTATGAGCTCGGGTTATGTTGGCGTTGCTCTCCTCAATGTCATCCTTTTCAGCCAGAGCTTGAAGATGTTGGTCACTTTCTGGACTACTCTCGAGACCCACATTGGAGCCATCGCTCGTGTTCGCATCTTCACCCATGAAGCCATATCTGAGGATCTCCCTTCAGAGACCAATATTCCTCCTCCCGATTGGCCATCCCAGGGCAGCATCTCCTTCAATGGTGTTTCTGCTGGTTACAACGACAAGGACATGGTCGTTAAAGATCTTACCCTTTCCATCACTCCCGGTGAGAAGATTGGTATCTGTGGAAGAACCGGCTCCGGAAAGTCTTCTCTTATGCTCACTCTTTTCCGCATGGTTGAGCTCTCCTCCGGTAGCATTACCATCGATGGCATTGATATCTCGACTATCCCCCGACAAGAACTCCGCTCCCGTCTCATTGGCGTCCCACAAGATGCCATCCTCCTCGTCGGCAACGTCCGTCTTAACGCTGACCCTCATGGAACCAACACGGATGAGTCTATTGAAGAAGCTCTCAGATCCGTTACTCTTTGGGACATTATCGTTGAGAAGGGTGGTCTCGATGCCAACGTCGATGACCTTCATCTCTCTCATGGGCAGAGACAACTCTTCTGCCTCGCCCGTGCTCTCCTCCGGCCATCGAAAATTCTCATCCTCGATGAGGCTACTTCCTCGGTCGACGCAAGGACAGATGAGCTCATGCAACGCATCATCCGTGAGAAGTTCTCCAAGCACACCATTCTTGCCGTCGCCCATAAGCTCGACACAATCCTCGACTTTGACAGAATCGCTCTCCTCGAGAGCGGTCGTCTCTCAGAGGTTGACAAGCCTGACGTTCTCCTTGCTAGCCCTAGTGCTTTCAAGGCCCTCTATGAAGGTGCCAAAGGTGACGATGACATTATCGAGGTTGCTGCCAGTGTAAGTGACATCACTGCTGGCAGCGATTCGTTGACTCTCGGTGTCGGTAGCCCTACGGGCACACCTGGTCCATCGGCGACTCCTCCACTTGGTAGTGTGAGGTCCAGTCCAAGGCACAGTGTAGTATAGTTGCCTTCCCTTTGTTTTCTTTCTTGTTTCTTTTACGACAGTTTTGTTTTATAGAGTGGCTAGTTTCCTTTGTTTGGTTCAAGGTTGGTCATGTCTTTATGGTTTTGTGCTTCTCTATCGAGATCTCCCGATGGTTGGTTGGTTGGCGTATCTCTTCTATTGGATTCCCCATCTTGTTTTATGTCTTCAGTATGATACCTCTTGGGTCATGGGATGATGATTATCTCTCCATCCCAGGCTTCTTCTGTTCTCGATTATGGTTTCGGGTCGTCAGCAATGCAACTCGTTCAGTGCCCCAGCTGGTGATTAACGGGGTTGGGTTCTTGTTCTTTGTATGTACTTAAATTTATGCGATAGGTCTGTTAAGTACTTCTTCATGTTCAATGCGTCAATGTCGTCCATACCAAGCTAATGTGTCTTGCCTGAACCTCTCATTGTGAAGAATTTTTGGATGCACTAACGCTTGGGGTTCCTGAAAAAGTATCACTGGCACGACTTTGAGAATGCTTGCAATAAGCGCAAGACTTCCTTAGTAGAAAGGCATCGCCAAAAGCCCCGAGGGGTCCGACCGAGCTCTTTAAGTTTCAGCCGTCCATAATATAACTTTGGCACAAGACACGTACGAGTACTTGTACTTCTTGAGAGTCGACATAGCTGGGCTTGCATGTTTCAGAAAGCAGGCCCTTGTAAAGATTTGTACCACAAAGTAACTCAAGGAGTAAGAATGTTGCCTTTCCGCATTGCATTGTGCTAAAACTTACCAAGTTACATCTCAAACTAAGGTGCAGTATGGCAGGCACGACTTTTTGATAAAAATCCAAAATGCAAAATGAAAGGTCCTACTGGGGATCGAACCCAGGTTGTCAGAAGTTTCATTTGAGAAGTCAGAATCTGAAGTGATACCGCTACACTATAGAACCATTTCATGCAAATTCATGCAATCTGTGAATTCGATGTTTCAAGATGTACCTGTGTATGAAATCTGTCTACTCGACCGTACAGAAACAATACGGCTTTTACACCAAATACTTAACTCCCTTGAGTAAGAATTTATTAAATGCTTGTACTAAGTAAGTAGTTGACCGGAGTCATGCTCAATGCTCAATGGATACTGGCAATTGACCTGAATCGTGCTGGTTACTTGTTGCTTGAAACATTCGAAAGATGCTGCAAAGCATACAGTCTTGACCAGTGAGAATGTACGAGTACAGTCAGTTTGAACAGCCTGAGATCGGAGACTCGAACGTCAGTGATTTCACTTGATTCTGAGACTGGGCCTCTTGATTTTCAAAACACGTAATTCCATTCTAATCGCCTAGAAAAAACCTAGTTCCCTCGATAAAAATACTATATAGCAAAAACCTCCCTGGTCAAGTTGCAGTCACAAATCGTAGCCATGGTCTCCCTTCGGCATCCAGCGGCGCATATTCCAAATCTGCGGCATTCTCAATTGAATCGGCGTTTGGTCTAACCATCGTTCCTGGAAAGGCTCCTCCGATAGATTGTCGGTATACGCGAGCCTATAACTCTCGATCCAGGAGCTTGCGTCGGAGATATTAAGTCGCGGCAGCCACGCACAGTCGACATGAGTTTGCGAGAGTGGCTTGTTGGCATCAGGAGCTTCAAACGTTCTGAGAGCTCTCACTGTGTTGCGTAGAGCTGATTGCACGCTAAAGTTCGCTCGCGCATTCCTGTCTTCGAAACTGATGAGCAGCTCCGGTAGAGTTTTCCGAACTTTGTTGAGCGAGGAGTTGAATTGATTTCTGTTGTACCTAGTGCATTCCATCATACCACCCAAGCAATGTAGATTCAGGAAGTCTGGTTCGTTCTCGGGAATGCGATATCTGTAGTCCTTGATGTTGATCCGAGCGACTCTCTCCCACGTGTCGCGCAGTTCACTCAGAATCCGGACTACGTGTTCCTGAAAATAGCTTCTCTGGACGAGCATGAGTCGGTCTAGCAGCGGTTAGCTTTGATGTTTCTTGTCGAAAAAAGCAACTTCAACTTACTCAACGCTTCACGCGAAAGCCCATTCGGGAGTTGCATCATTCTAACAGCACGTCCATCTCCGTCGAATGTGATTGGTACTTGTAAAGACCCGTCCTTATAAACAGCGTTGAGAACAGTCCATTTCGCACATTCGTAGAGCTCGTCTCCGAAAGTAAAGATGAACCCGATTGTAAGCCATTCGAGAGGCGGCATAAGCGAACCCTCACACTCGGTGGTGATATTGTACTGACTGCTATTCTCCTCCTTCCACCTTGTGACTTCTTCGTGGAAATACTCAGAGTTGACCACGTACTTGTCTGTCTTCATAGCAATGTTGTAAAGCATTAAAACTTCATTGCTCTCTGCCATACGGCTCTCCCAACGTGAAGTGATGGAATGAAGTATCTCGAGGACAGATAACAATGCTATTCTTTCGTAGTCGAACAACTCTATGCGAGCCGGGAAGTCATCTTGGAGAACAATCCCATTCTCGATAAACCCAGACGAGTCTCTCGAAAACATTCGTTTGAAGAAGACCGAGTTGTTCTTGAGAATCTCCGAAGACACCAGATAAAAGACTGCCGTCCTTCTATTGTCTTCGCCGTATCTCTCATCATCCAACTCTTCTCCGTCCCTCCATCGTATCTCATCAATGTCGTTAACTCCAGGCACTACGTGCACGTGCGGATATTCGTCCTTGTAGACAACGAGAAGTAGATCACCCTCAGAGCGAACAATGTTCCTAGCCGGGAGTTCTCCAGCCATCACGTATTCGGATGTGTGTTGATTCGGCGGCCTTGCGCAGACGTCCTGGTGGCAGTTGAAGACATCCTGGTTGTAAAAGCGCCTTCCGCAGTGAGGCCTGTCGCATACAAACAAAGTCGCTGCCTGAGCCGGGACATTGGTTTGACCTCCAGGATTTGCTGATTCTGCCATTTGTGAAGAGTTTGTAGGATTCGGATCCGGATGGTGCTAATCGACGGAATAGTGATTCTAGTATTCGGTGTGATTCTAAAGGTATCCTCTTCAAGCCAAATCTGCAATGTCAAACTGAGGTCAGCCATGTCCAGCCAGAAAGACGTTTGATGAGTTGCTGCTTACCTGCCAGTTGCAAACTTGGAAACACTACACCAAAGAGACCCGAAACTGTTGTGTTGTAGAGAAAAATGGAAAAGTGGAGAATGGTTGAAGATGAAAGGATCTTTTTCTTCCGTTCGTTAGGAAGGATGTCGAATGTGGTGTGATGCGAAAGAGAGGCGGTGAGGTAGAGGAGGCGAAAAAGGCGGGACCTTGATTCCTCAAGAATTGGTGAAGGTTATGTGAAGGAGATGTTGTCAAAGAAGATTTAATGATGAAGGCGTGGTGGTGGTGGGTCCGCCGGGGGATGAGGGTGGATGAAGAGGATGGAGAGGAATATGTGGGTTTTGGTGGAAAGTTTTGAGGGGTTTTCCGAGACGATGAAGGAGGAAGGTGAGGGTCAGGTTGGGTCCTTGGCTCTCTTGGGCAGAGTCCTTCCTGTTGCAGAGTTTCGTACTTCGAGGAAAGAACCTACCCGATCCGTAACCAGAGAAGGCCACGAGGCACTCTGCTCATGACGGAATTAGCAGCTGGTGTCGATGTCTAGAACCGGATAGGCGACTTTGTGAACCTGGGCTGATAGTGTTGTTTCTCCACGAAAACAACACAAAAACAAGTCTGTTTTTAAAACAATCAGTAACTGCCACTGAGCGAAGAGAATAGAAGGTATTACGTGAAGCCTGTAAAGGTGGGTGACTCGGAAGAGACGTGTACGGATAGTCATTCGGCTCAAAATGGCACCGGATATGATTGGGACGTTTTGAGTGAGACTGGCGAGGAGGAGGATAATGTGGGTGGGACTTGGTAGGAGCTAAGTGTCCGGGGGTATGTTCTGAAGGACTAACGAAGACGTCCTGTTCAATCCCAGTTAATTTAAGCATATTGGTCTGGTATTCGGCAACTTTTTCTGGGTCAGCTTCCGTATAGTGTTGGCATCCTCGGTACGTACTTTACGTATAAGCTCCCTTGCTTCACTCTCTTACTTAATGCGCCACATCTCTGACCTTTTTCGGTAGTTTTCCACTGACCCAAACTCCTAAACCGCATCCTGCCGACTCAGTTGAAGGTCCATGGATGCAACTCCCCAATCATGTGTTAGCATCGTGGCACAAAACTTTCCTTTTCGCACTCTTCTGACCCTACATTAATCAATGACGCTGGCGGTACGAGCTCGGGACTTTCGCTAAAGTAGGAGTAAAACTGGAGAAAAGGTGATTAGTAGGGCATCGTCCATTCCCGGTAGCGTATCGTAAAATACAGAGAACTCGCTCTTCATATGTGAGACGAACTCTGCAGCGGTCTGTTTGACGTAACGTGGTCCCTCAGAATTTAAACTTCACCAACGGCCTAGAATTACCACGAGCGGTGAGGGATGAAGGGAATTGCGATTGTTGGGATGAACGTATCGTAGAGGGGCTGTAGGGTGTGTTTGTCCCAGAGAATGTAGTTGACTTTGGAATTGATGAGAATGGCGGTGGGTTTGCAATTTGGCGACTTGCCCATGTTTTTTCTGATAAGGACGTGATGCGGCTCGAATCACGGAGACAAGGCGTTAGATTAGTTAACCCTGCATAAGGATGACCAGGGACAAAGCTTATCTCAACGACAGCTTTAAAGAGAACACCTCAAACATACAAAAACTAGCAGATCACGCGAGGCCTCTCGAAATCTCGACGAACACTCACAAAATCTTTCAAATTGCACACGAGCTGAAACAGTCACAGGCGCAACAAAGAGAAATATGGAAGTAAACAGTTTTGACTCAATCAACAACCATACTCCGAGAAATCCCTTGCATGCCTTCACATGCCCTCCATCTAAAGGTATATACAAAATCCCTACAAACAGCTCTTCTGTCTCTTTGCTTGTGGCATCTCCTTCGTCTCCCTAAAAACCCCAGCAAAAACAATAAAATCAACGCTCAATCCCAAAAGAAACCTTTTTAAAAGCGCACTTACAAATCCGCAACCTTCAACCAAGCCTTGCCAAAGTTCTTGCCGTGGAAGATATCGAGCAATCCTTGGGCGGCATTGTCAATGCCCTCGGTAACGTGGTCGGTGTAGATGAACGAGCCCTCCTTGAGCCACTTTCCGACGCGTTCCTGGTGATCCTTGTAATGCTTTGGTCCCAACTCCTCGTCGCCGACGATGAATCCGCGCATGGTGATGCGACGCTGAAGGAGCCACAGCTCGTTGATAGAAAACTTGGTCTGCTCCTTTGGTGGCAGGTTGTATTGCGAAATGGCACCACAGATGATGAAGCGACCGTGGAGCTTCATGTTCTCGAGGGCCCACTGAGAGGTTGGTCCACCGACGTTATCGTAGTAGATGTCGATTCCGTCCGGGGCGACCTCCTTCATGAACTCCTCAACCTTAGTCTTCTTGTAGTTGAAGGCGTGGGTGAACTTCAGCTTCTCCTTGAGGTACTGGACCTTCTCGTCGGTGCCGGCAGAGCCAATGACAGTGAGACCCTCATGGAGAGCAATCTGGCCGACGAGTTGGCCAACAGCGCCAGAGGCAGCGGTGATGAAGATGGTTTCACCCTTCTTTGGCTTGCCGATCTCGTAGAGGGAGGAGTAGGCGGTGAGACCTGGCATGCCGAGAACACCGAGGAAGTAGTGCTCTGGCAAGTTATGTGGGTTGTTCAATGGGCGGATCTGCGAGAGGGCTTCCTTGCCGGAGATGATTTGGTATTCGGCGGTGTTGGCCATGCCGGTGACAACATCACCCTCCTTGAAGCGAGGAGAGTTGGACTTGATGACCTTTGAGATGGTATTGTTGGTGATTGGCTCGTTCAGTGGGAAAGCGGGCGAGTAAGATTGGATCTTAGCATCTCTCATACGTCCACGCTGGTATCTGGGCAAGTCAGTCCTTGTCGTGACGATGATGGAGAGGAATTGAGGAATGGAAAACTTACGGGTCGAACGAAACATAGTGGATCTTGATCAAGATACCCTCCTCACCGAGATCTGGGTTCTCAATGTCGATTGGTCTGTCCTCCAATACCAAATGCTTTCCTGGCTCTGGGAAACCCTCTGGGATCTCCTTGAAGATGAGGCTCTTGTTCTGGACCATTTTGGCTTTGTGCTTGGTGGATTTGTTTGTTGATGGGGAAGGTTCTGCTTCGTCGTCTGTTGAAGGGCCGAAAGGGTCGTAGAGAGGGCTGTTAGTTCGTGATCCGAATGTCGATTCCAAATGGTCTGTAAAGATTCCAAGTTGTCGTGCGGATAGATGTGCGAGTGGATGTGATGGGTCTAAATGGAGAGTCTTCTTTGGTGGAGGGGCGGGCGGCATTATATATGTAGGTCCTGGGCTGGTCCAAGGGCTTCTATCGGAATCGATTGGTGGGTGGGTATAACGGGTGGGGACGATAGGATAAAGTTAGAGTGCTTCTTCGTTGGGTGTGGTTCCGGATCGGTTGTAAGGCAGTGCCGTGCCAAAGTCGTTGACGTCTTTGCAGCTGTGTTGGTGTCTAGTGTGCCACACACTATCGTGAAAGAAGGAATGGAAGAGAAGGCCGGAGAATTTGTGGGGTTTGTTGCTTCAGAGTCGTGCTCCATGGAACATGTGGGAAGGAGACAGGCCGGGATGCAGCAAACGGGAAGGTGCAGCTGGACTTGGAAACTGGGAAGGAGCTTTTCATGATGCCGAGGTTGATTGACATGGTGATGGCAAATGGATGAGCTGGTGTTGCTGCGAATCCCCATGAGAATCACCAGAGACAAACATCATCATGAGCGCATTGGAAAGAGTCGCACATTTCGGCTCCCGTTACTTCGTAATTGCTGCTCAAATGAGATGCCACACTAGACTACCGAGGAATTGGTAATCAAGGCCTCTTAACTCCTTCCGTCTTGAAGCTCCGACCGACGGTGGAAAGTGCAAAGGTGAATCGGGGCAACAGACTAGCCGATTGACCTGCGTTAAAGAGAAGGTTCGCGCGAGCAAGAAAATCAATTGGACTTGCTGGTCTCTCCCGAGGCGAAGTATCTCCAACGTCTCAGTCAGAACGGCAATGTCATAAGGGGGGGGGTTGAGGAGGATGGAAGGAGACAGGGGGATGGCGTCATGATTTCACTTTTAGCGACTTTTCGCTTTCTGAGTTTTGGAACGGCTGTTCTCGGCTTCAGATGCGTGTTCCGCCATGATCCAGCCACATTACAAGCCACAGTCTTATCACGATGGATAAGATTCCACGGAGGTAGCCGCAATTCAGGCCGCCTCAACTCGACTCGACGCCGCAATTAACTCCGCTGCATTGTCAGGCGAAACTGGACACATACATACTTGATAGGGCTGAGGTAGATGATGAGTAAGTAAAGTGCAAGAGCTAAATTCTACCAACTCCGCTTCATAATTTCTTCTCGAACTTTCATTGCATATGTCCTGCGTGCCAAACAAACGAGAAGCGAGTGCGAGCCTTATTGGACAGTAGAAAATGTTGATTCATGCTTCTTTATGTACCAAGTAGTTACTTTATAGACAGCAATCGTGAGACCCAAGGTGCTTGATAGGCAGGTACTTATCTGGATGGCAGGCCAACTGTACGGGAAACCCAGCGGTCAGGACACGTGGCGAGTAATTGTATTTATTGAGAACGCTATGAAGCTGTTGAGGAACAGGAGTCTAGGGATGCAGTGCTCCGAGGCATGCCGTTTGGATCCAGAAAAGAGACGACAAGCGTGAGTTTGTGAGAAGAGCATGTCTAAATGAAGTGTTGCAGATATGCACCCAGAAGATCATACTGTCGGATGTTTGCAGCCGTTGCTTGTAAGCCACGGGAAAAAGCAGACGCTCAAGAAGCTACCCGAAAGGGCTGTAGACAACTTGTACTTAAGAAGTACATACATGGTACAAGTATCGTAGATTTTGTTTGCCATAAACCACACACACACAACAATTCCGGAAGCTCAATATCACCATTGCCGTATTTTAGGTAACATGCTTTGGTGCTGTCTTTAGCCTTCGCATGTGTCCGCCAGAGTCGTTGCACTAAACCTTAAACTCTCCGTCTGGAGAATGGGGTCCGAGCCTGAGGGACCCTTCTTGCAACGCTCCGGGTTCTCGAATTCCAGGTCGCGATTTGGGCGAGAAAACTGCCTTCTCAAACAGGCGCCCAATTGATCACGACACTCACATTCACTCAGCATTTGTCCTCATCAGGCACTGGGAACCAATCGGATGAAATCTTAGCATCTTGATCTGTTCCCCACTCCACCTTCCTGTTCTTGCTTGTTCAGGCTTCCAGTTGGTGGCCTTGACATGTTACACAGGCCAGAATCAGCTCGATCGCTTACTAAGCCCCTCCGTGGCGAAGGCTGCTAACTGGTCAAAGCGAACAACCACCAGAAAACCTTTTGGAGAGACGCCCCTTCTTCCATCACCGATCATCATCCCAACAACCACCCCAACACCTAGTACTGAGCTGCATCAACACGGTTCAACGCTTACAACACCCCGAATCTCTGACGATATCGCCCTACGAGCGCATCACCGCATCCGTGACTCGGATTTCACTCGGTTTTCGGAGGAAGTTTCTTGGTTGTTGAACATTGACGTGTTTTCTTCTTGGTCTCGCGTTTCGGTGGAGAGACACACTTTTGTCACCTGGATTCAACCTGTCAACAACGACTATTTTTCGGCATCAATTATCGAGTTTTAAGAACGCAGAGCGGTTTCGACTACAGAAGGATTAGAGGAGCCAGTCTCTCTTGGAAGAGGGCTAGGTAGGCCTTGTCGGAGGACCGGACAGCAATCCGACCTATTCACACGTATTTCCGTTTATTTCGTCTTTTCACGACCTCTTTTCGTTCTTCTTTAAACGGCCATCATTACTCGGCTCACACTTCTTCCTCGATCAATCACACCTGCCGAATAGTAGTCGATATCAAACACCTTCATTATGGCTCTTAACTTCACGCATTCGAGCGCCCCGCTCCGGACTATCAAGGAGATTCAGTTCGGATTGTTGTCGCCTGAGGAGATCAAGAGTATGAGTGTTTGCCATATTGAGTACCCGGAGACAATGGTTCGAAAACCTGCGAGCGATTCTTTCATCATGACCAGTTTTTCTTACAAGTGTTTTCTAGGACGAATCCCGGTTGAAGCCTCGAGATAAAGGATTGAACGATCCTCGGTTGGGTTCGATAGACAGAGGAATAAGATGTGCAACTGTATGTTGATCTTGTTATTGTTTTGACTAGATGGGAACTTGGGCTTACAACAGTCTTCTTAGTGTGATGAAGGCATGTCTGAATGTCCTGGACATTTCGGCCACATCGAACTGGCGAAGCCCGTTTATCATGTTGGTTAGTATCCCAACTCTTTCTCTTTAATACCATCGGTAGCTAACAAGGTATAGGTTTCATTGTCAAAATCAAGAAGATCATGGAGATGATCTGCTTCAACTGCGGAAAGTTGTTGCTCGATGAGGTAGGATTGCTTGTTACCGGGTTTGTTGATCTGGTGCTAACAACTAGTAGAACACACCCGCATTTGTTGATGCTCTTAGGATACGAGATCCAAAGGCTAGATTCAACGCCATGTGGCGAATCTGCCGTGCAAAGATGACTTGCGACAACGACGAGACCGAAGAGAATGATCAAAACGAAGCGGCCGTTACTGGACAAAAGACAAAGAAGCACCCACACGGAGGATGCGGCAACACGCAGCCAACTATTAGAAAGGAGGGATTGAAGCTTGTAGGCTCATGGAAGTTGTCGAAAGACGACGAGGAGGCCGGACAACAGCCGGAAAAGCGTGTCATCAGCCCACAGGAGGTTCTCAATATCTTCAAGCACATTTCGAACGAGGATATCCGGAAAATGGGATTGAGCGAGGATTACGCCAGGCCGGAATGGATGATCATCACAGTCTTGCCAGTCCCACCACCACCAGTCCGACCCAGTATCTCTATGGACGGTATGGGGGGCAGTGGAATGAGATCGGAGGACGATTTGACATACAAATTGGGCGACATAATACGAGCAAACGGCAACGTGCGGAGATGTGAGCAAGAAGGTTCACCGGCTCATATTGTGAACGAGTTTGAGACCCTACTACAGTTCCACGTCGCCACATACATGGACAATGACATTGCCGGTCAGCCTCAGGCTATGCAGAAATCCGGTCGTCCAGTTAAGGCTATTCGTGCTCGTCTGAAGGGAAAGGATGGTCGTCTTCGTGGTAACTTGATGGGAAAGCGTGTTGATTTTTCGGCACGTACCGTTATCACTGGTGATCCGAACTTGTCTCTTGACGAAGTCGGTGTTCCTAGATCTATTGCTCGTACCCTCACATACCCCGAAACGGTCACCCCTTACAATATCCACAAGCTTCATGAACTTGTGCGCAATGGTCCGAACGAGCATCCCGGTGCCAAGTACGTTATCCGAGACACTGGCGAGCGTATTGATCTACGACATCACAAGCGGATAGGCGAGATTTCGCTGCAGTACGGGTGGAAGGTCGAGCGTCACATCATCGATGGAGATTACATCATCTTCAACCGTCAGCCCTCTTTGCACAAAGAGTCTATGATGGGTCACAGAGTTAGAGTCTTGCCATACTCTACTTTCCGCCTCAACCTTTCGGTTACTTCACCATACAACGCCGATTTCGACGGTGACGAAATGAACTTGCACGTTCCACAGTCAGAAGAAACCAGGGCCGAGATCTCTCAGCTCTGTATGGTTCCTCTCCAGGTTGTCTCGCCACAGAAGAACGGTCCTCTCATGGGTATCGTTCAGGATACACTTTGTGGTGTTTACAAGATTTGCCGAAGAGATGTCTTCTTGAGCAAGGATCAAGTCACGCAAATAATGCTGTGGGTTCCTGAATGGGATGGACTTTTGCCCACACCGGCAATCCTCAAGCCCCGGCCTCGCTGGACCGGCAAACAGATTATCTCGATGGTCATACCTCCAGGCATCAACAAGCAGAATTTGGATGGCGACGGTAGCCAAGTCGATAAGCTCTGCCCACTCAACGACGAGGGTTTGTTCATCCATGGTGGTGATCTTATGTTTGGTCTCCTAAACAAGAAGGCTGTCGGACAATCGCATAATTCGCTTGTCCACATCATCTTCAATGAGAAGGGTCCAAACAGATGTATGGAGTTCTTCAATGGTTGTCAACGAGTTGTCAACTACTGGCTGCTCCACAACGGTTTCTCTATCGGTATTGGAGACACTATTCCCGATAAGAAGACAATTGTCACTATTCAGGAGACTGTCAACAAGTACAAGGCTGAGGTTGTAGAGTGTACGCGTAAGGCGCAAAACAACGAGCTCGAGGCTTTGCCTGGTATGAATGTCCGTGACACCTTCGAATCTCTCGTCTCCAAGGCTCTGAACACAGCTCGTGACGTTGCGGGTTCCAGGACCGCAAAGTCGTTGAAGGATTTGAACAATGCCACCCAGATGGCCTTGTCCGGTTCCAAGGGTACCACTATCAATATTTCCCAGATGACTGCTTTGGTCGGCCAGCAGATTGTCGAAGGAAAGCGTATTCCTTTCGGTTTCAAGTTCCGAACACTTCCTCATTTCACCAAGGACGATTATTCTGCCGAATCAAGAGGTTTCGTGGAGAACTCGTACCTCAGAGGTCTCACTCCTTCCGAGTTCTTCTTTCACGCTATGGCTGGTAGAGAAGGTTTGATTGATACCGCTGTCAAGACTGCCGAAACTGGTTACATCCAGCGTCGTTTGGTCAAGGCCATGGAAGACGTCATGGCCAAGTATGATGGAACCGTCAGAAACTCTTTGGGAGATGTTGTGCAGTTTGTCTATGGAGAAGATGGTCTCGATGGTGCTATTTTTGAGCCTCAGAAGGTGGACCACATTACTTGCTCGAACGCTAAGTTTCTCAAGGACTATAGGGTCGACGTGATGGATCCTCGTCACATGTTGGGCCCTGAGGTCTTGGAAGTATCATCTGAGATTGAAGGAAACGTCGAGGTTCAGAATGTACTCGACGAGGAGTGGGAGCGTCTCCAGGAGGACCGTGCCTTCTTGAGAGGCTTGCAACCAATTGGAGAGATCAGGGACACCATGCAGCTTCCCATCAATATTGCCCGTATCCTCGGAAACGCAAAGACCCTCTTCCGCATCAAGGATCGTGGAAGGTCCAATCTTGAGCCGATAGACACCGTCCAGAAGGTCCAAGACTTGATCAACAGATTGGTTGTTGTGCGCGGAACGGATCCACTCTCGATCGAAGCACAAGATAATGCCCTTCGACTCTTCTCCTGCCAAGTCAGGTCAAAGTTGGCGTTCCGAAGACTTGTCGTTGAACACAGAATGACCAAGGTTGCTTTCGATTGGGTCATTGGTGAGATTGAGACTAGATTCGCCAGATCTTTGGTCAACCCAGGAGAAATGGTTGGCGTCCTTGCCGCTCAGTCTATTGGAGAGCCCGCCACGCAGATGACGTTGAACACCTTCCATTTCGCTGGTGTTTCTTCCAAGAACGTCACCCTTGGTGTTCCTCGTCTTAAGGAAATTTTGAACGTTGCAAAGAACATCAAAACTCCCTCTATGTTGGTATACCAGGTTCCCGAGAACATCTACAGACAAGATACCGTCAAGACGTTGCGTTCAGCGGTCGAGCATACCACCTTGAGATCCGTCACAAAGACCACCGAGATCTGGTACGATCCAGATCCAAGAAGCACTGTCATCGAGGACGATGTGGATGCCGTCGAGTCGCACTTCATGCTATCAGACGATAACGAGGACGTTGACTCGCAGTCCAGATGGATGTTGCGTATCATCTTTGATCGTAGAAAGTTGCTCGATAAGGATCTGACTGTTGAAGATGTTGGAATGAAGCTCATGGCAACCTTCAGTGGAGACCTCGGAGTTATCATGTCCGATAACAATGCGGAAGTACCCTGCTTGCGTATCCGTCTAAAGAACCGCGGAAAAGAGACGGAAGACGATGATGCTGAGGAGGATACTATGCTGAAGCGTTTCGAAAACCATCTGCTCGACGAACTTACCCTTAGTGGTGTTAGAGGCATCTCTAGGGCCTTCTTGAACAAGAAGGAAAGAGCTAGAATCGCAGATGATGGTTCGATGACGATGTCAAAGGATGATGATCTCTGCAACGAATGGATCTTGGATACTACTGGAACTGCGCTCAAGGACGTTTTGGCGGTTGATGGTGTCGATACTACTAGGACCTACTCTAACTCTTTCATTGAGTGCTTGGAGGTGTTTGGTATTGAGGCTACCAGAGCTACGCTCATGAAGGAATTGGTGCAAGTCTTGTCGTTCGATGGTTCTTACGTCAATCAGAGACATTTGCAGCTTCTTGTCGATGTCATGACTTCAAGAGGTCACTTGATGGCCATCACTCGTCACGGTATCAACAGAGCCGACACTGGTGCCCTTATGCGTTGTTCCTTCGAAGAAACTGTCGAAATCTTATTGGAGGCTGCCGCAGCTGGTGAGTTGGATGATTGCCGAGGTGTTTCGGAGAATGTCATGCTGGGACAGATGGCACCACTTGGTACAGGAGAGTTCGACGTTTTCTTGGACGAGAAGATGCTCAGCGAGTTGATTATTGACAATGGTCGTCTTGGTGCTCACGCTGGAGTCAACTTCAAGTCGGGCATGAATGACGGAGAGGCTACTCCCTACGACAGCTCATCGCCAATGTACGACAACAACTTCCTAGGATCTCCGGACCCAGATGCTGCTTTCTCTCCAATCTTGTCGAGCGAGACTCAAGAGCATGGTATGGATGGTTACAATGCCCCCTCGTTCCTTGGTGGGATGTCTCCTTCTCCATATACGCCAGGAGGTGGATTCCAATCGCCCATGTCTCCCTTCGGTGGAGCTTCTCCGGGATATGCTCCTTCCTCGCCATCTTACAACCCCAGCTCCCCAAGTTTTTCAATGGGAGCTGCTTCTCCACGCTTCTCAGTTACCTCTCCATCGTTCACTCCAACATCGCCAACCTACTCGCCAACCTCGCCGTCGATGGCTCGTGGTATTGGTGCCTCGCCAACATCTCCCGGCTATTCTCCAACTTCACCATCGTTCTCGCCTACTTCCCCATCCTACTCTCCAACATCACCATCTTACTCTCCAACCTCGCCAGCATACAGCCCAACCTCCCCAGACTACTCACCAACCTCTCCAGCCTTTGCCTCTGCCTCAGCAGGCTTCTCTCCGACCTCTCCAACCTCACCAAACTACTCCCCAACCTCTCCGGCATATAACCAGTCACCGGCTTCTCCAGTGTACTCCCCAACTAGTCCACAGGCCTACTCGCCGACTAGTCCTACCTTCCAGGCATCGCCGACGAGTCCCAACATGGCAAGTCCCGGATGGGCTCCGTAAGTTTTCCTGCTCACAATGAATTCAGAATCAGAACTAACATGTTTCTAGAACCTCTCCGACCTACTCGCCGACCTCTCCACGTCAGTAGTTGGTTACTCTCCTTTCTCCGTTGGCTCGATATCCACCCCCGAGCCTTTGGGTTTTTTCCTTTCCTGTCATGAATGGGTGATATAAAAAAACCGGGGTTCTCTTTTATATTCGTCTTCCTTGTTTTCTCACTATTCTTTTGCCGTGTATTCGTTTATTCATGTTATCGGATTGTTATTTGCTATCTTTCTTCGTTGTCTTTATTATTGTCTTTATGTTTATTGTTTGTTTGGCACCCATTTCTTATTTTTTATTTCGTGGGTGGTTGAGATCGGATTAGGTTAAATAATAATGCACGGTATTGCTAACTGTTTCACATTTGTTCTTATTTGCGTTGCGTAATGGCTGTTTATTATTAACTGGGTTTCCGAGGTGTAAAGGATATCGGGATAGTGGTGGTTGTTTTAAGTAGCTACTTGATAATTGTATGGGATATCTTGATTTTGTACCAGTATACATGTGCCTTGAGATCTGTTTGTTTTGCGGTGCACCGGTGGAGTAGTGTGAATATCAATAGTGGAGTGTTGGGACCGATGTTCCGCGCTGGTTTATGCCTTTGCATGCCCATGATACTTCTCAGTGATGAGCTCTTAGCAACTTGAAGTGGAGGACTAGATTATGTGTTCCAGTATTTCAGACCAAAGGCTTATTATTATGAACAAGTACCGATATAAATACCAAACTGCTGTAATACCTTCCATCTAACGTGAAACCACATTACTAATCGGATCACGGCCTGAAGTAACTAGCAAACCTCAACGCACACTCCTATATTAACGGCCATATCAAGCCAATGGACTTTCATCCTTTCCAGACAGATTGGCAACGCCAAAGTACTCCTCCCAAGTTTCTCCATCATATGCCTCCTCCTCGTCCGTATCCATCCGAGCCAGGTCGTCCACATTCGAGTACAATTTCTGTCTCCGATGGGTCCCTTCAGCTATGCAGAGCTTCAGGTAATAATCCTTATTTTCTGCGCTCAGATTATCTGCGACATCCCTCATTCTCTTTGGCAACTCTTCGATAGATCGATATTGTCGAAGTGCATCTTTCCTGTTGAATGCGTACATTACAACCTCGTTCCAAATGTAGGTGCCGAATCGACGCAGTGTAAATTTCCTTCCACCGTCATCGCGATCTTTGATTTCACCTTCATTCAGGCGCATCATGCTCAGTGCCGAATCTAGAATTCCAGGAAGAGTAGGACGAGCGACTACCCAGCTCGGGCTTTCTTTCTCTTTCGAGAGCCTGACCGTGGTGTGTTTGATGTAGCTTGGTGTATCGAAGGAGAAATTCACCAGAGAAGCAGGGAAAAGAACGATCTCGCGTGGCTGCAAATTCTCATCGCGCTTTGCCTTAGCACCTAAGAGTCTGAACTCTTGTGGAACATGGTACTCGAAGATAGCACATTCGGGAAACTTGCCGTAACCGCTGTGCGTGAGGGATCTCATGAGGCCAATATTGACTTTGGACTTTTGCACATATGAGTGTTGCTTCAATGTCTCGATAGCAAGCGCGAAGTCCTCGTCGGCAACAATAATGCTGAGCTGCTCTAGGATCCAGGTAATCTGAACTCGAAACACTAGCGCGAGAGCATGATGGCCCCAGAGGACGTATTTGACCTTTGCGTTGTTGAGGTAGACGGCGGCAGTGGTGTTGGGCCCGACAATAGAATGTGCGTTTTCCTTGGACATCTTGCCCTTGAAGTCTTTTGGCCACATTATGAGCTGTTTTGCGTTAGCGAGGGCGGCACGATGGTTCGTAGTATTGTCGACACTTACAGTGAACTAGAGTTTTGCTCTCGAGGTTTGCTCGCAAGTCTGGCAGTAAAATATTGAACCGGGAATAGAGGTTTGTGGATGGTTTCTTGAAATTGTTCGTTGTTTGTTGAGTTTGTGTCGGGTTGTTCAAGTTGTTTCGAGGTGCCCTACAATGGAGGTTCGATCCTTTAAAAGAAGAGCTTTGCAAGGATTTCGTTATTAAAGACAGGCACTTTCGATATTAGCGAGTGGAAATACTTCCGCGCGGAGTCCACGAAACCCCAACTGTACAACTGCCCAATTAAGATGGTTCCGCCATGCTGTTCGGAACTTCCCGGCCTGCCAAGCCTCTCGACCCTTTCAACAAAACGTTACCCAATAAGGAAAGACCAACCTAAAGCAACACTAAAAACGCGTCGCTTGGCGGACAACGTCACGTCCACCCACTCGATGGCGCCTGAACCCTAGAACAAGCCGTCGTCTTTCAGCGTCCTGGCCATCCAAGGCCTCAAACTACGATAATAGTACGCCCAACCCCTCTCCTCACTCCCTATCCCATCACCGCAAACCCTAACTCTCGATCTTTCACAGTGCCGAACCTCCTCTCCCTCCCCTCCCTCCTACTCGCCTCAACCATCCTCCGCATAATCCTCCTACTCTACGGCCTACACCAAGACGCAACATCACCCCTCAAATACACCGACATCGACTACCTCGTCTTTACCGACGCCTCGCGCTTCCTCGCCCAGGGCCTCAGCCCCTACACCCGCGAAACCTACCGCTACACACCCCTCCTTGCGCATCTCCTCCTCCCCACAACATGGCAACCGCAATGGCTCTGGTTCTCTTTCGGAAAGGTTCTCTTCGCGCTCGGTGATTTGCTCGCGACATGGGGCATCGTCAAGCTTCTCGAAAAGAGAGTCGGCACGAAGAAGGCCGTTATCCTAGCTGGCTTAGTCTGGGGCCTTAACCCCATGGTTGCAACCATCTCCACAAGAGGAAGTAGTGAGGGTTTGTTGGGTGCTATGGTTGTTGGACTGCTGTGGTTGGTCGAGAGTGAACAGTGGGTTCTTGCGGGAGCCTTGCTGGGCTGGAGTGTTCACTGGAAGATCTATCCGGGGATTTATGGACCTGCTGTGGTGTGGTGGATGGGACGGAAGAGGGTTGTGAGGAAGGAGGCTGGACTGGTCGAGAGAGTGCTGGGATTTGTCATGTGGGAACGGGTGATATTTACAGCGAGTGCTCTTGCGGTATTCGCGGGCTTGAATGTGTGGATGTACAAAGTGTGAGTACCCTTTCGGTTTGCTTTTGTATTTCCTTTCGACACGAGATGAGTAGACGAGACACTAACGTTGAACCTAGCTACGGCCATCCATTCCTCCACGAAACCTACCTCCATCATCTCTCCCGTCTCGACCACCGTCACAACTTTTCCCCCTACAACATCCTTCTCTACCTTGCCTCAGCTTCAGCATCAGCCGGAATCTCGCCCGACTCCTTCCCCTGGGAACGTCTCGCCTTCTTTCCCCAAGTCCTCCTTTCCTTCCTCCTCCTCCCGCTCGCCTACGCCAAGCGATCTCTCCCATCGACCCTCTTCGCCCAGACCTTCGCCTTTGTCACCTTCAACAAGGTCTGCACCAGCCAGTACTTTATGTGGTACCTTGTGCTGCTACCGTTCTACCTGACCGAGAGCTCGTTCGTTACTTCGCCGAAGAAGGGTGTGGTGGCCTTGCTGGCTTGGGTGCTGGGGCAGGCCGTTTGGTTGAGTCAAGGGTATAGACTCGAGTTTCTTGGAGAAGCGGTCTTTGTGCCAGGGTTGTGGCTGGCTAGTTTGTTGTTTTTGGTGGTGAATACTGGAATTCTTGGGGTGGTTTGCTCAGATCTTGGGAGATTACCGGCTGAGAGGGTGGTGGAGGTTAAGGTTGAGAAGAAGAAGTTGTGATGAGGTTCGTGGAGAGTTACGCTGTGAACAATGTAGTGGAGTGCTGGATACCATTTGTTTATCGTACAGCGAGATTGGTGTCTCATGTTTTAGAGATTTATTGGACATTGGTTATTTCATGTATAGCGTTTCTATGACCATACTAGTAGGGTTCGTTAACCTTTCTTGTGTGTCTTGATTTGTGCCAGTTATCTGGAATTCATTCGTCACGTCCTGGTCTTGCAGCTGCAGTTTGTAGTTCGTATTGTCATTTGTGCAATCGTCCCCGTTTCGGTTGACCGTTGTATCGTTCGAGAGAGTTACTTCAATCATGCATCTGCTGAGACTCGTGTCGATGTTTGTTCTTTGTTCGATAACTGCCAATTGTGAGAATCTTCTCTTGATGGTGGTTCGTAGTTTCGTCTCTTCCAGCTTGTTACTTTTTACGGTCGAGCCCGAATGGTACGTAGTGATTTGCCTTGTCCTCTTGTCTCGAGTCAATTTCTCGTGCCTGATTTGCGCTCATTGGCCTTCTCTTTCTTTACTTTCTCGCACGAGATCTTTCTGCTTGGCCAGTGCGGCGAGGGGAGCTTTGTTTGTCTATATTGACCAAACATTCTTACTACTGCTCCGAGTCGTGTGTCCTCTTTGTCGCTGTCTTCTTCAGTCTTGGTCATATGATATTGACGCATCGTGTTCTGCTCTGCAAGCGTTTTTTTTGTCCCAGTTCAAGTTTCTCGTGCCTTTGGGCCGCCGCGATCTACGAGACCCGTGCCGATTCTGCGTGTTACAATGTTGTTTGTGTGTCATTGTTAGGATTTCGGCTTCGAAATTGACACGTAATCGTGGTTGACGACAGTCCTTCTGGTCTGGGTTTCTGCAGGGATGGCGGCTTGGTTTGTATTCTCCCCATCCGGATGCTACGTACAGCTGTTGGGAAACTCATCGTGATCCGGAATAACTTCTCAATGCACTCGTATCCTTGAAAGTGGTATACATGCTGCATGATTCTCTTCTCGTACCTCGTATGTCGGTGAGAAGCGGATATGGGTTATTGTTGGCGTATCATGTATGGGGTTTACTTTCTCGTACGAGTGTCTTAGGTTGTTCTTTATTGGGCTTCGGCTGTCGATATCTACGGGCCGTATTAAAATCATCTCGGATTGGTTCGTAGTAAAATTTCGCGTGCGATTCGGGCTAGTACCTTAGGTTCTAAGCCGGCAAGATAGAGCAAACTCTCGCCAGCCTGTTATCTCGTGCAGGGTGCGAAGACTTCTTCAAGTTGGCTGGTTGCTTCGTGTGGCTCTTTCTTTTTGTTCTCATTCGTGGAGTCGACATGTATTTGTAAAGGCTGCAAGTGTTACCGCGTAATCCCTCTCTCTTCCTGCGATGCTCTATTACATAAACGTTACGCATTGCATGTAGAATAAGGTATCCTATAGGGGTTTGGCTTCTCGTGATATTCCCGAGAGCTTCAAAATTTCGAAAGAAGGTCGGAATTTTTTGTCGTACGTCGTTCAGGTCAGACTATACAGTGCTGAGTACTCGTGGTGATAGAACTAGTACTATGATTTTGTACCATTTGGAGCTTGAATTGAGAACTTGTACTCGTATCCTGTTCAGTGCAATCGAGAGATGTCTCTTTGCAAGTGGACGTGCGGAGGTGACCCCAAGCTGTCTGTTTGTTTGAGCACACTGGATTGGTCCATGCTCGTGTTACTTGTTCCGAGCCCCACAATCTTTAGAGAAGAATGGAAAGTTTTGCTTCCTTTAGGTTCTCACACTTGCCAAACCTCATTCCGTTTATTGATACATGGGCGAAAAAGAGATGGATACTTGCAACTAGTAAGTTCATAATCCGTATGCCATCGGAGCTTGCTTTCATGAATACTCGTGCGATTCTCTCCATTTGGTGTGCTAGGATCACCGTGCGAGGATGACTATGGTGAAAGAAATCGAGATAAGAGTGCTCGTTTCTTTTATACCGGAAAGGGACTAGCGCGGATGTTAAATGTGTGACAAAGGGAAGTGGGTGATTTAGCCACGACATGACTGTTGAACCTGGAACAGGCGTAGGTGTTGAATCAATATGGACTGAGCCGTACCTTTCTTCGTAGACGTAATTGAATTCATGTCTCATCTATCGTCGATTGAAGAGCCGCATACCACTGTTGAACTGGTCTGAGCAACTTTGATTTGTCACGCCTTGTCATTCTTTGGATGCTTTTACTAAGTACCTACTAAGTAGGTACTTCTAATACCGCTTATCAGATCTCGTACGTACGGAGTAAAGTTGCATCGGTAGTAACTAGTAAATCAATCTCATTATTATAAGTAGTGTCGAAAAGCAAAGCGCCGCACTAGCTCGAAGGGGCCCATCGTTCGAATTGCATGTTGCTACTTCTTACTAAGTATGTATTTGACTTCCGCATTACTTTTGTAGCACTTCCTTCCCAAATGTTTAGGTGCTGCATTGACTGTAGCAAAAATATAAACACTGACACTCTCCCGAAGTACTCGGATGGGGGGTGGAGTGGGCAGCTTAGCAGGCTTGAACGTGAAATTATCATGGTATGATCAATGCATCTTTTCGTACAATATCCATAACACATGAATGTTCCACTGCAGTTTCTGCTTGCTAGCTTCCCGATTCCAACATCTCATAAGGACCAAGTACGTGCATCGTAATACCGGAGTCTTCGGTTGATTAAAGTAGCAGGTACTTCCACAAGACGCATGATTTGTTCGTGGAGAAGCTTGTGGTAATAAGTATCAGCCCCTTTTATCGCTCTTAAGCCCGTTCGAATCTGATGGAGATACAGCCCACTCGTATGTACATCCTCTTAATCTTTATTTCTCACTGAATTCACCGTTCCATATGCTTCACGAATGGGTTAATCAGATTCTTCATATGCATTCGTGCGAACTCACCAACTATTGCTTCGGAAGACTTCTTTTCATAACAAGTTCTCGTGTGTAGGAGTCTGAGATTACACCAGTAACTCGTATAAGCTGCTAGTTCTTGTATGAAACATGGTTTTCGGATTCCTTGTGCACGTTTCTCGAAGAACTGCTCCTGCAGTTCTACTCGTTCGAGCGGTATTCATTCTCGCTTGTTAACATCCCCGTTCATCTGTCTCTTCGGTATCAGGCTGTCGAAATGCCTGTAACCTTAGTACTGCGTGCAGCGATAAACATAAGGTCGTATTCCAGCCTAGCTTGGATATATATGCGTTCCCAGGGCCAGAATCTGTCGACTGATCTGATCGATCGCGATGCTTCTCCCGTTTCTGAATCTCGTGCTGTGATTATTCTAGCATGTTTCTATCTCTGTACTTAGGGTATTTCTGCGTACTAAGTCATTTTCCACATCCTTCTTTGTATGGTGAATGATGCCAGTGTTGCTGAAGAGACAAGAGTGCATGCCGGTGAATTTATACACAAAGAGGGGCGTGTATGATACTTGCGGTCATGTGATCGTTGTGTAGTTAAATGGTTGTGATCAAGACCTGTGCTGTGGGTTCGAAAAGGAGCCAACCGTATGAGAGGAAACTCCGGCGCAGTTAAGCTCTGTGTCTTTGCAGACGTACAGCTCCCAGTTTGTTCCACAATGTGTAATGGATTCCTATTGTAAGGTGTTTCGTGGCGATGTCCCCTTACTTTCTCGTTTTTAGCTGACGATACCACATTCCAAATTCTACTTCTCGTACTCTAACCGAAGTCCTGATAATGTCCATGAGCGTACGTCAGATTCCTTCACGCCGGTGATTTAGTACCCGAAAGGGACTAGCGTGAGGCGAATTGTGGTGCGAGAGGTCCTATAATTTGCGTACAGCTGAGTCGAGGTGGTATTAAGACCTTTGCTGTGAATTGCAATAGAGTCTACTTAGTAACCGTGCAAGCGGAAAACTCTGTGAAATTTAAATCTTTATCTTTGTGCGCCTTTCAGCTGAGTGCGTACGCACTCCTTTTTGCATCGAATCTCGTGAATAGGTTTTCAACATGTGATCGTCGATGCATTTCGTTTCATCGGCTGACGATGTCATTTGCATATCTACTTCCTTCGTGCACGCTTGGCCTGCGTTAAGCGTTATAAACATCCCCACACTATCCAAACGTACAGCGACTTTCGTCTCAGTATCTTCCTACGTGCCTGGATTCCGAAATTTCGCACTGCTATCGTACTTACCTCTTCTCGAGATCTCGGACTGTTCATACTATGCATCGTGGCAAGAGTTTGCGTTGGTTTCGGAAGAAGCCTTTAGCTAAGTATACTATTCGTGTGATCTCTTTCTTGCTCAGGGCTGCCGAAAAGGCCAAGCTCTACTAATACGTTCCAATCGAATCTCGCAATTGCTGTGGCACATAAACATCCCCATAGAAAAAGTAAATTCGTTTAAAGTTAGCACTCCCTCTTTTAATGCACGTAATGTGATCGATTGGAGTGCTTTGTACTTCTTGAATATCGAAAACTGTTGCACTGACGAGCGTGCGAAGATATGAGGGCAACTTCTAGGGTTCTGAATGTCGTGCATCCATTCCTCCCATCGACTGTACTTGCAACACTTCCGTCTTCCAGTTCCACCTGCATTATGTGTGATGAGAAAGGTTGATAAAAAGAATGAAAGGAGAGTCCGTGAGAGAGCAGTGCATTTATACCCAAAGAAGACTAGCGTGCAGGAATTTGTGGCTGTACGAGTACAAGTTCGATGATTCTCGTGTATCGGCATGATAGGGCAATGAACTGCTATGCATTCGTACATGAGCCGGCAAGAGAACTTATTCTGGAAGAGTTATGTTTTGTATCTCGTGCAGATTCTGGACCACCATTTTTGGGAATGCGAATATCGGAGTTAACGTTCCTGTCGTTAAGTGTCTCGTTGCATGTTACTCGGAAACTGTATCACCATCAACACTTATCGATGGCATATCTATTCTATTCGTGTTCCTTTGGCAGCAATATCTTTGCTCCTAAGCATCCCCATAGAAAGTATCCATACGTGCGTCGAATTGCTCTTTTTGGTTTATTTTTACGTACTCTGATCACCGAACTTGTAACTGCTTATCGTACTCCCTCTCCAGGCCTATTGGAATATCGTAGCAGCTTTCAGGTGTACCGGTGTTGAAAGAAGCAGTCAGCTGCACTCGTTCCGAATGTTCTTGCACTCATACTCCCAGGTTTGTTTCACTGGCATGGTCGAACAAATCAGCTCGTTTGACTCGTATGTGCCTCACGAATGTATTTTCCCTTGCACGCACTGGACATCCTCATAGTAAGAGTAAACTCGTACCATGGCTTCCTCGTTGATGTTCTTTAATTCCTTTATATCGTGCCTGGATCCGCTCTTTGCTTGGAGTACTTCGTATCTGAAACTTGAAGCGTGCCGTTTTCTCTTGCAGCTCAAAGTTCTGAATGTCGTGCTCTTTTTCTCGTCTGTGTCTGTACTTGAATCCCTTCCCCGTACCAACTTCTGTTCCCCTCCTTGTGCGCTGCCAGTGAGTGTTGTTGATGCAAGAGAGTTCGAGAGGACTGAGGGCTAGAGAGCGGTAAATTTGTACCCATAGAAGACTGTCGTATTATGATTGCGGCCATGTGATCGCCGGCACACAGCGGAGTGTGTCAAGACCGTTGTTGTAAACGTGAAGCTCAAGAGGAGTGACCGTACGAAACCGTAGCCTATTCTGCTTACGTTGTGTGTCTCGTGCAATTTTTGCCCAACTTCCCCCAAAAATGCGTACGAGCTTCAAGTTCCTGTGTGCTCGAGAGAATCTCGTGTAATCTCGCTGAATACAGCCTCTCGTGCCGATCTAGTTGCCCGTACTATTCCACTCGTGGTCTTTTGTCTTGTCTTCTGTTCTAACTCTACTAGACATCCCCATCATAATGTCCATACGTACGACGAACTGACTTATTTGGCCAATTGGTACATTCCTACGTGCGACTCTTTTCTTCCAACGCTTGGCACCGCTACCGTACCCTTCTTGGTTCCAGCTGTAAGTATCGTGGCAGCCGTTCCATGCTGGAAAACGTAAGAAGCTTTCTCAACACGTATCTCTTCATTGTTGATCATTCGGCTCCGTCGTGCATTTGAGCTCGAAGTCGAGTCTACTCGTAAGCCGTAATCACTAGACTCGTATTTTCTCGTGCATACCAACATCCCCATAGGAAAGACAAATTCGTGCATTCCTGAACCTCCCTTATTTGATGCTCTTTAACTCCTATACCACGTACCGCCGATCCTCACCAGCTCTTTTCTTTGTACCTACAAACTGTAGTAGGCGTGAGTCGATGATCTTTCTTACACGTAAGCGGCTTGAGAAACTCGTGTCAAAATTTAAACTGATTGTCTTGGTTGGACTTGGAAAAGTTCTGCGTGAAATCGTTTCATCCTTTTGAACCTTGTGTTGTAAGGGTTGTTGATGAAGAAAGGAATGCGAGGGAGAGCGGTGAATTTATACCCAAAAGAGTTTGGCGAGTGAGAAGGTGTGGCTTGTGGTCATGTGATGCAGCTGTAGCTGAGTTGGTACCAGCGCCATGTAAATTCTGGGATGCGAGGAGACCCAGAATTCCAGTGAGCTCCAAACCTCGGTGTCATGTAAGAGCTAGCTCATGGTGATCGCTCATCAATGAGTGGCCCTAACGTCAAGTTTGAATATCGCGATCTTGACAAAATCAACACCACAACCCGATATCGCGAGCCCGAAAAGAACGAGCAAGCTCGACAAGTTTGGGGGATAACACTATTAAACTTTAAATTCCAGCTAAAAATTACTCCACGAAAACACCCTAAAAATGTGTAAAAAATAAACAAACCCTCCAACACACAGAAAGTAACAAACGATATCCTCCACCAATCCCCAACCATAAATAAAAAACCCAATAACAATAAACAACAAATCCCATAAAGATAGCACCCTCTTCATCCTCCTGATCAGAAACAATAACAGTCAACCACCTACTTCAACTCCCTCACCCAATCGACAACCCTCCCCACATCCTCCCTCAACCTCTTCAACAACTCAACCCCCTCCTTCCCCCCCCTCTCCCCACTCCTCGTCCAATCCCTCCTAAACCGACTCACCAAATCATCCACCTTCCACCACCCCTTTGCCGTGCTGGCATATTTGAATCTGAAAATGATGTCGTATTTCGGGTGTCGTTTCTGCTCATCCAACCACATTAGCACACATCCCAACCATCTTCTCAAACCCAACCAAAAACAAAAACAAGGACAAGAAGAAAACTCACCCCATTCTCCGCCGAAAACCTAACCTGCCTCGCCTCCGCCTGCCCAAACCCCCCCTCCCTGAGCAGCTCCTGCACATCCCCCAACAACCGATCCCTCTGATCCAACAGCCCCCTCGAATTCTTGCTCCTGTCCGTGCGGTGGAAGCCTCCGTCGCTGAACGTCTTGGTGATGTATCTGTACGGGTCCTGTTTTGTGCCTCGATGATGCAGATGGCTGCCTTGCTTCTTCTTCTCCTGCTGTTTCTTCTCCGGCGATGTGGCTTCGTCTTCGTCCTCGTCGTTGTCGTTGTTGTTGCTGTTGCTGTTGTTGTTCTCGAAGCGTGGAACCTTGCCAGCTACTGCTTTGTTTGTGCCTACTACTACTTCGCCGGCCCCACGGATGGAGGGAGAGTCGAGGTCGTGGTAGCCGGGCGGCAGCGGCGCGCGGATGAGAGAAGCAATTGCGTTTTCTGCGCGGCCGAGGGTGTAGACGGGGGAGTTTTCTGGCTGGGGTGTGAGGACTGTGCGGGGGTGGTAGGGTGTTAGGCGCATTCATTGGGGGTGTGGTGTTTTGTGGGAAAAATTGGAGCATGTGGGGAGTGGAGAGTGGAGAAAGAATGGGGGTGTGTGGGAAGCGAGCGAGCGAGTGGGTGGGATGGGAGTGGAGGTGTGATGGAGCGGAGGATTTCTCCGGGAACCGATGTTTTTGGGGGATGGGGGGGAACGTTACCTTGGGGGGTTGAGAGGGGGCCTTTTACGGAGCGGCGAGGACGGGTGCCAACCACTGGGGCGATGGGGGCTTTGATGGTGGCTTTGCGGGCGGGTGGTCGGGCGGGGCCTTTGGGTGGGAGTTTGCCTTGGGGCTTTGAGGCCTCTTCGGGCTCGTCATCTTCGGAGTCGTCCTCGTCTTGGGAATCGTGGTCGCCATCGTCAGAGTACGAACCATCGTAGTCATCGTCATCATCACCAGCAACACTCGACTCTCGGGACTTTTGCGCCCGTTCAATCATGTCCTCCAGCATTGCACGAGCACTGTTAAATGTGCCCATGACGGCCTGGTCGAGCATGGCGCCGTTCGTACGCATCTCGCTGATGTTGGACATCATTTGAGCCACAGAGAGGGCGCTTTTGCCGCCGGTGGGACCGGGAAGGAGAGAAGTGGAGGGCTCGTAGTCATCGAGGTCGGCTTCGTTGAAGGCTTCGGAGAAGTCGCTGGCATCTGGGAGGTCTGAAGCTTGATGTGGTAGATCCTCGTGGTTGATAGGTTCTGGGGATGGTGATGGCCGAGGACGTGGATCAATTGTCTTGGGCAATGGTTTATCTGGCTCTGGAGCGACATCGTGTGGAAGATACTCTTGAGACTCTACCGATCTAGAATGCTGTGGTGCAGCTGCCTGAACGCGTGGACAAGAAGCGGCCAGTGTTTGACCTTCTGGAACTCGTCCATACGTCTTCTCGAAATACTCCTCATG
The DNA here is from genome assembly GCA_003788565.2 of Ascobolus immersus RN42. Taxonomy (NCBI): domain Eukaryota; kingdom Fungi; phylum Ascomycota; class Pezizomycetes; order Pezizales; family Ascobolaceae; genus Ascobolus; species Ascobolus immersus. The sequence continues at coordinate 23,702 of ML119715.1, read as the reverse complement.
AGCATGTGGCGACAGCGGTTCATACTCTTCGGAAGAAACAGTAATCTTCCTAACAGCCTCTGCAGTAGATGCATCCTGATGGACACCTTCGACAGTCTGGAACTCTTCTGAAGAGACAGTAATCTTCCTGCTAGCTTTCGAAAAAGACGCAGCTTGACCAACAACTTCAGCTGGCTCATACTCTTCAGAGGAGGCAGTAATCTTCCTGACGGGCTCGGAACGAGCTGCAGATAAACCAACAACCTCGACTGGTTCATACTCCTCAGAAGAAACAGTAATCCTCCTGCTAACCTCAGCAGTAACTTCCAACTGGCCAACAACATCAACAAGCTCATACTCCTCCGAAACCGTAACCTTCCTCCCAGCCCCAACCTCACCACCATATCGAGCCAAAAACTCACCCTCAACAGGTCCATCCTCCTCCTCCTCCTCCACCTCCTCAATATCCCCCAACGTCCTCTCCAACACCCTCCAATTCTCACTCTCCCACTCCTCAACCTTAACATCGAGCTTCTCACCAGCATCAAGGCGGTCCTATCCCATTCCTTGAGCTTCAGCATCGAGTTTGTTCTCCCCCAAATCCATACTCTCCTCCGCCTCCTCCTGAATCACCGCCAAACCGCCCTTGGACACGGGGACAACAACATCCTCCCTCGACTCCTCCGCAATCGGAGCAAGCTCGGGACCCAGCACGAGCTCGCCGGACTCGTTGGGCTCGCCCAACTCACTCTCGGAGTCAGAGGAAAGGAAGTGGCTAAACACCTCGTCGTCGTCGGAGACGGTGGAGTAGGGTGCGCTCCTGCCATCAGGTGTAGTGAAGCTTTTCTCTTCCTCGCTTTGGAGGCGGAGGAGGGAGGCGGTGCTGGTCTTTGGGTGGGGAGTGGGGCTGCTGGAACGGCGGGTGCGTTTGGGGGAGGCGGGGACGAGACGGATATCTCTTCCGGCGAACTTGGTGGGGGAGAGGGAGCGACGTTTGGCTGGGGAGACGGGGACGAGGACTGTATGGCGGGCTGGTGAAGCTGGGCTGTGGGTACGCTTTGGGGATTGCGGGACGAGGCGGATGTCGCGGCCGGCAAATTTGGTTGGTGATCCACCAGCGACAGATCCAGTGGTGTGGCTCCTCTTGGTTGGAGAACCGAAGATCTGCTCGCCTCTTGTTGGTGTTTCGAGGAGACTGGGACTCAGGCTCTTACCTCGCGGGAGCTGGCGGGGGAACCGGGGGGTGAGTTTCTTGACTGGTGAGTTCGCGAGACTTGTTCCTGCTGGGGTCTTGGGCTTGCGAGTCGGTGTCTCATGAGGGTCGGGAAAGGCGGTGGAGATGAGATGTGGGGGGGTTGTTTTTGGCGGTTCTGGAGTCGAGCATTCTGGTTTGTGCTCTGGGGTGTGAGGCTGGAAGGGTGGGTTAGTGTTTGCTCAGGAATGTACGATGTAGGCAAAGGAATGGTGCAAGAAAGAATGTGTAGATGCATGCAAACATGCTGGAATGGTCGGGAATGTAGGCGTACTTACAGGGCTTGCCGTCTCAGCTTCTGTAAATGCGGGTAGAGCGCGAGTACCGCCTCTTGTGGGAGTGGTGAGAGGAATCATCTTGTGCACTTCTCTCGGACCAGCTGGTCTTGCCTTCTCTCTCTGCTTCCCGCCAGTCTTCTGATGCTCCGACATCTTCTTTCCGTCGATAATCAAGCGAACCTTCTCCACTCGTTTCTTTGCACTCTGCGTCAACTGTTGATGCAACAACCGTTCAAGGTCGTCGTCCTGCTCGATGTCTTCACCGACAGGCACTCCGATAAGCGGCGACGAGAATCCAAGTGTTGCGTTTGGTGGTGGGCGGAGTGGTGGGGGTGCGTGGGGAGTGAGTTGTTGGTGGAGGAGAGTTTCGAGCGGGAGGTCTTGTTCAATGTCAGAGTCTTCGGGACAGCCGATCGGTGGTGGGGAGAAGGTTGCGCGGGCTAGGTTTGTGGCTGCGGTGACGGCGGCGAGGGCAGTGGCGGCCGAGGTGAGAGCTTCGTGCTGGAGTTGGAAAGAAACTAGGTCGTTGGTGGGGTTGCGAAGTGGGAGGTAGTCAAAGTAGGATCTGGCGGTTGAAGATCGTGATGGGGTGAGGTGGTCCGCTTCCTGGTTGGGGGTGGAAGAGTCGGTCCGGATTGGGAAGAGTTTGAGAGGAGGTGTCTCGATTGTTTGCAACGCTGTACGTCGAGGACTGCGATTGTCGCCTGGTGTATAGAGAGGGCTTCCTGTGTGGGGTGCCATCGCGTAACGTTAGGGCACCTAGAAAATTGATATTGAAGGTTTGCTAGCCCAAAGTGGTGATGTTAAAGAGGCCGAGTGAACAGAGCAAACAGTGAAAGCATTTTCCATAGAAACTTGGTTGGCCATTTTCTGCCTTCAGTATTATGAGCTTCTGTAGGTAAAAGAATCTGCTGGCTCATTCTGCGGTGTTCTTCCATTGCTTCCATCGTTTCCATCCGCATTGTCCCACCTAGTCGTTCTCTTGGTCGCACAAAGTCATGGTGTTTCGCCAGACTGCCTTCTCGTTTGGGAAGCGCTTAATCATCGCTTATCAAGCCAAAAGCCGCAACGCGTTTAACCGTATCAAGGCTAGGGCGCCAAGCTGCTCGCCTTCTCCCCACTTCCCAAGGCCCATGTCTCTCAGCGCCCTTGTCAGTGCCCTCTTGCTTTCTGAGTAACCTTCGTAACCGCCCTTGAGACCTGATACAAGTCGAGTACAACCACGGTAGGAAGGAAGCGATACCACTGAGACTTCACCACACGACCGATTTCCCGATAATCTTTAGATGAGAACGTTGGCCTCTTCTTTATCTTTGTGCCATCTGCGATAAGTGAAACAGCCTTTTCCCCCCGCCTTGCTTGTTCTTTCTCTTTCCATCCCGCCCGCCTTCGCCGCACAAGTCCCATTTCTCGCCGCATCCGCACGCACCAACTCACAACTCATCACCACAACCTCGACATCCTCTTTGTACAACACTCACATCCACCACCACCCAACATCTCACACGTCCCGCCACACACTCAAAGTCGAGCGAAACTCACAACATTTCAACACCATCTCGCTGCTTTCTCGGCCCCATCATCTATCGAACTCATCTCCCACCGAATCTCACAACCCATCTTGAACAATAGTCTGGTTCAAGCCTCCCAACCTCTTTCGGCTGCTGGGCCCAAGCCGTACAGACACAACATCACCCTTCAAGATGCGGACCAACTGCGACAACCCCCTCAAGACATTCCTCCGAGACCAACCGCGGAAACGTGGGTACGTCTACAATGATGAGGCCCGGCTAGAGCTGTTACAGGCACTGTTCACATCCATGGCGGCCAACAACGACGACTATCTCCGAACGTTATTCCCGAGGCCGGCAGAGGCGGTCAGGAATGCTTGGAGTCTTAGCAAGACCCAGGGAGGTCTCGAGGGTGCAGAGTATACGGAAGGAGCGAGAGGAAAGGCCTGTGGGCATATCTTCAAGCCCGGAGAGGCGAGTTATCGGTGCAAGTAAGTCCCCAGTCCCGTTTGCTATGTTTCATCCAAGCCTTTGCGTTGCCCAGCACTTCCGCCACTTGGAGATTGTTACTGACAACCTCTTGTGTAGACAGTGTGCTACAGACCCCATGTGTACGCTCTGCTCGAAATGTTTTGAAGCCTCCGACCATGAGGGCCATCAAGTTGCTGTCAGTGTCAACCAAGGAACACCCGGTAGCTGCGACTGTGGAGATCCCGAGGCTTGGAAGGTGCCGCTCAAGTGCGCCATACATTCGGAACTCGAGCCGGAAGATGGAATGGACATTGACCACAGCTCGAAACTCCCACTCGACTTTCAGCAGGCCATCAGGGACTCAATCTCGACTGCTCTTGACTACGTACTGGATATCATCTCGTGCTCACCGGAACATTTCAGATTGCCCAAGACGAAGGAAGCTATATTGAAGGATGAGGAGATGAGCAGGCTTACGTCAAAGTACTATGAGAATTCAGCGGAGGATGCGGACGAGGAGATGGAGTATTCCGTCTTGATATGGAATGACGAGAAGCACACCATCATCGCCGTCCGCGATCAGGTTGCTAGGGCCTGTAAGAAGACCAAGGCTTACGGCATGGCAAGGGGTGAAGAGACCGACCGGATAGGACGCGCTTTGGTCGAGAGAGGGAAGGACATTGACAAGCTGCTCAACATCTCAAAGATCATCGAACAGATCAAGTTGACGGTCACCATCCGGTCGAGCAGAGACACGTTCCGGGAAGAGATGTGTGCGACCATTATAGAGTGGCTCCTAGACATTTCGAGTTGTGCCGTTGGCCCGGATAATCATATTCTGCGACGGACAGTGTGTGAGGAGCTGCTGCAACCTTGGAAACCTGGGAGCAAGGCTGGCAATGTCGAGATTGGCAGGTACGGCATTGACGATCATTCACTTGGCGAGGGTATAATGAACGTTGGCCACTATGATATCGTCATGCAGGACGACGATGATGATACTGAGGATGATGATGATATACCCGGCCAGACCACAATCACCATTGAGATACCACCTGCCCTTAGATTACCACCGACAACAGAGCCGCCTGCACCTGAACGACAGCCTCAACAGCAACAGACTACTGGTGGAGGAGATATTGCTGTCGTTCATCATGGCGACGATGTCGAGCTTGGACCTGCTCAGGTGCCCCCTCCAGTACCGCCTACGCCAGCCAAGAATAAGCCACAGCGACAACGGAAGAACCAACCGCCCGCTCACTGGCTCACGAGGCCTAGCAATGCAAAGTCACAGAATGGCTTGCCGCCATATGAGGACCTCCGACAACGGGTTCGTCTGGATTGGTTGATTCTGTTTGACCTGAGGTTTTGGAAGAAGACACGTATAGACATTAGGGACTTGTTTATCGGAACTGTAATTGCCATTCCTCAGTTCAAGAGAATCATTGGACTACGCTTTGCTGGACTCTACACCATCCTCAGTCAGCTTTTCCTCATTGCCGACCGCGAGCCAGATCGATCTATTATTCACATGTCGTTCCAAATGCTCAGTGCGCCTTCAACAGTCGTCGAGGTGGTGGAAAAGGCAAACTTCATCACGGTACTGATGGCAATTATTTACACATTCCTCACAACTCGTCAAGTCGGCTACCCAGCTGACGTTGATCCTGATGCTCCGTTATCTATGGAAACTGGTACTTTTACTAGCAGGAGGTTGTTCAATATATTTCACAGCATCAGGATTTTGTGCGAGGCAGATTACGTCCGGGAATGCATCAGGACCGACGCCCATTATCTCCTTCAATTCCTCGACATTGCCCAACTTCACCATGGTCTCTGCCCAAATACTCGTGCCAAGGATAAGCACATTGAGTATGAACCGGAGAGTTGGATTAGTGCTGGTCTCATTATGAGAGAGATCAACAGGTTGGGCATGCAGATGGCGCAATCTTTTGCTTTGCCAAATGGAGACTATGCTTCGACTTTGGAGAGAGCCATCAGCCAGGCTTCCAGCGCCGGTATCCTCATGTCGCTCGGTCTCGACAAGCGGGATCTTGAGGAGGTTGATTCCGTGCCAACTATTGAGTATGGTAAGGTCAGTTATGAATGGGAAACGCAGGATGGCAAGCCTTGGAAGTTCAAAGTCATCAAGTACAATGTCGATTCACAAGCTATGAGCTTCCACCATCCACTGCACTACACGCTTTCTTGGATGATTGAGATTGGCCGGGGCATGCCAGCTGGTCATCTCTTGTCGTTGATGAAGCGGGATGTCATGGACTACGATATGGACGATAGCGATACCGACTCTTCCGACCGCACCAACATGTCTGAATTCGACCCGCAGATCCTCGCCTTCTTTGACTATCCTCTTAGAGTCTGCGTATGGCTTGCCCAGATGAAGGCAGGCCTGTGGGTTCGAAATGGCTTCAGTCTTCGCCATCAAATGCAGACTTACCGAGGCACGTTTGATCGCGACTATGGCCTTAACAGGGACTTGTTCATGCTCCAGACGGCACTCGTGACGCTGAACCCGTCGTTGGTGCTGGCAAATATGGTGGAGAGGTATAGCTTGAGTGACTGGGTTGTTGGTGTCTATGATGCTCCTGATACGTGGGAACAGGCGCAACTGCTGGATGTTTGTGAGGATTTCTTGCATCTTTTGATTGCGCTCTTGTGCGAGAAGAATGCATTGATACCGAATCAGGAGGAACCGAATCTCGAGGCTCTCAAGATCCAGAGAGAGGTTGCTCATGTCCTTTGCTTCAAGCCCATTACTTACTCCGAGCTGACTACGAGGCTACCGGATAAGGTGACAGATTCAGAGAGGTTCATGGAGGTGTTGGAGGAGATGACGAATTTCAGGGATCCGGAGGGCATTTCGGATTCTGGCACGTTTGAGCTGAAGGATTCGTACAAGGACAAGGCGGACCCGTACTACATCCACTTTACCAGGAATCAGCGCGAGGAGACGGAGACTGCTTTTAAGAATAGAGTCGCCAAAGCCACCGGGAAGCCGCCCCAGGACGCTGTCTATCAGCCTAGCATTTACAAGATCAAGACGGGCTTGTTTGCGGGCCTGCCGAACTTTGTCAGGACTGGCATCTTTGCGCAGATTATCTTTTATTCGCTGAGGTATGGTATTGTGGCGGAGGAAGATGACAGTATCCCTGCTACGAGGGTCGAGTCATTCTTGCTTATGGCGCTGCATCTTTGCCAGGTTGGTGTGCAGGAGGATGCGACGGCGGAGGATAAGGAGAGGGGCGAGGTCAAGGCTTTGTTTGTCGACTTTTTCACACTGCCCGCGAATAATCATGGCCTAGCTAAGGAGGATACACCGACGACTATTGCCGGTGTGCTCAATTATCTTTCGAACTCGAAGACGTATCCGGCTTGTGGACCAAAGGCGAAACATATCCTCGCGCTCATCAAGGAGAAGAATCCGTCCGCCTACGCCGGTATTGCCAAGTTCCTCGACATGCCGCAGGAGGTGGAAGATACCCGCAAGAACGATGAGGCGGAGAAGAAGAGGCTTGCCGAGGAGAGACGCAACAAGATCATGGCGAGCTTCAAGCAGCAACAACAAACCTTCATGTCGACCGCCGGCTATAACTTTGACGACATTGACATGGACGACGACGAGGACTACGAATTCGTTGAGCCCGAAAAGAAGGTCTGGAAGTATCCCGCGGGTACGTGTATCGTGTGCCAGGAGGAAATGGGTGAGGAGAAACTGTACGGCAACTTGGTGATGGTGCAAAAGAGCTCGATTTTCAGGACCACGCCGATGGAGGATCCGGATTTCCTCGGCGAGGTGTGTCAGACGCCGGCGAGCTTGGACCGCAATGCAGATCATCTTAGACCCTTTGGAGTCGCGGCAAGCAACAAGATCAAGAAGACGAGTCTGGCGACTGACGGGACTCAGAAGGTTAGCTATGTCACGGGCCTGGGTAAGGGCTTTCCTAGCAAGAATAATGTTGCTGGACCAGTCGCCATTAGTTGCAACCATGCTATGCATTTCCAGTGCTTTGAGCAGTACTATGAAGCGACCAAAAAGCGTCACCATCAACAGAACTCCCGGAAACATCCAGAGCGCCTCGACAAGAAGGAGTTTGTCTGTCCGCTGTGCAAGGCCCTCGGTAACGCCTTCTTCCCGGTTATCTGGAAGGCCAAGTCGGAGGCGTCGATCGAGACGGAGATTCCGTACGAGACGTGGTTGGACTCGACGGCGCCTGTGTTGAAGGAAATGGCGGAGCGTCAGAGAGGCGAGCCGAAGAGGATTCTGGAGATGGGAAGTGCGGCTATGACGGGTGGGTTGTCGACCAAGGTGAAGGGCTTGCAGAAGGCCATGAAGGAGGTGGCCGAGGGAAGGGAGTGGGCTGCTTCGATTGCTGCGGCGACGGCTGTGCCGACGGTTGTTAGTTTGCCGATTGGACCGTTGATTGGACCTACGCCTGCACCTACGGTTACGCCTGCGGTTGTACCTGCTGTTGCACCTGCGGCTGCCCCTCCGGCGGTGCCTATAGTGCAGGCTCCGATTCCCGAGCAGAAGGCGACGCTCCAGGAGCTGGAACTGTATAGGATATATTTGCAGCTCAAGGATAGCTTTGTGGCCAATGATATCCGTAGTAGGATTACGGGGCGGCAGGCACTGAGTCTCGAGCTGGGGAATGTCGATACGTTGGTGTATTTGCTTGGGTATACAATTGAGTCGGTGGAGATTACGCAGCGAGGTGTGGCGGCGGATGGAGAGGCGACCTTGCTGGATAGTGTGCCTGAGCAGACGTTGAATTTGTTGCGTATCTTGTCGGAGACGGTTAATTCGTACATTACCGTTGGCGCACTTTCAAACTCAAATGTCGGCGAAAACGCAACGATGAGACAGTACAACCAGGTCGTCGACTATCAGATTGGCCAGCTCTTCCCTAACACGGACAAGGAGGACAATATCAGCAAGTGCTGCGAGCCCTTGTTCCAGGACGATATGTTTGTCGTGCTCACCAAGGCATCTGTCTTCCTCGGGCCGGCAAAGGAGATTGACATCCACCATCTGCTCAGATTGCTCTACACCGCCGAGATTCTCAAGTTTGCCTTTGCCTATGTCCGCACGGAACTGCCCGACGACGAGACGCTCAATAAGAACTACGTCTGGCCCGGCAGTGAGTTCCGTCTCCTCTCCGAGCTGCTCGGCTACATGGATGAGCATTTTGCGCAGTACACCCTCAAGAAGTCCAACTACTACCCAGCTTTCTTTGGCACGCTGCTCGAGAAGTACGCCCTCATCTTTTTGCGGAAAGCCCTCATCCTCCTCCACGCCCGCCACGGTTTTCAGCCTCTTCCAGAAGCAAACTCAAACGACACTGAACTCAACCGCCTTACCCGCCACCTCAACCTCCCCTCAATCCCAAGCATCATCAAACAATTCCTCGACGAATCTCCCTCCAACACCACAGGAACCACGCTCCGTACTCTCCTCGACGGCTGGGTGCAGCACTTCCTGTTCATCTCCACCGCACCCTCAAAGGTCGATGAATATGTCAAGCCGACGGAGACGGAGCCGCAGATTTATATGCCCCACCCTGCGATCTATGAACTGGTGGGCCTGCCCGATGGATATGGCGTGCTGATGGATGAGGCTGTGAGGAGGAAATGTCCGACTACTGGGAAGGATATGACGGAGCCGGCGCTGTGTTTGTTGTGTGGAGATGTGTTTTGCTCGCAGGCGGTGTGTTGTGAGAGGGAAAAGAGGGGTGGGTGTACGCAGCATATGTTGAAGTGAGTAATTCTCTATTTTTCCTGAAGAGGAAACTGGGAACTGGGAATTTGGATTTGGGTCTGACAAATGTGAACAGGTGCGGCAAGAATGTCGGCGCGTTTCTGAATATCCGCAAGTGTGCGCTCATCTATCTCCATGGCGATAGGGATAGTGTCAATGGCACGTTTACGGCGGCACCGTATTTGGATCGGTATGGTGAGATTGATCAGGGGTTGAAGTAAGTCCTTCCACTTGTTGCTATTTCCTTCTCACATTTGCTAACACCCCATAGACGCACTCGCCCTCTCTTCCTAAACCGCAAGCGCTACGACGCGCTGCTCCGCAAGGTCTGGCTGAATCATGGTATTCCCGCGATTATTAGTCGCAAGTTGGAGGCGGAGACGAATAATGGCGGGTGGGAGACTCTGTAGGTGGTGTGTGTGCATGTTGGTTATGAAGGGCATGGATGGTGGTTTACTTGGTAGATTACTTGGTACTTTAGTAAGTGGTGTTTGGGAATGGGATGGTTAGGGTTAATTATGAGGAGTGGTAATAGAGTTATGTTTAATTGAAGTGTGTGTTTTTGAGAATTGGATCGAAGTGTGCACGAGTGATGTTGCCTTGGTGAGAGGGGTGGGGTTGGGTGCTTCTTTCTCCGGGGGGGTGAGGTGGGGTGATGAGGGGGTATAAAAGGAGCTTCAATCCTCTCGTTGGAAATTGACGAACCAGCAACATGAACGTGAGAAGAACGCAAATGGGGATGGTCATGACAGACATACGAGAAGAAATACACAAAACTCTTGCAAGACTACGGCACGACTGCACTGGCAGCTGTAGTATTCCTCCGAGTCATCTTTCACGTTTGTGGCTGAAGTAGAATACAACTTTCCTATCATGGACTTCGACACGAGATCGATAGATGGCAAGACAAAAAGAGCCTTCTTCACGATTCAAGTTCCAATGAAGCGCCGGAAAGTTGTATGCTCCAACAGGCCAATATATATATGTATTGAAAGCGAGCAACGCACGAGAAATTCTAGCGCCAAGTGGACGAGAATATCTTGCAATACGAAGGTTAAGCATGAATATCGTCCGTCAAATCCCCACGTTCACGATCACCAGAGAATCACCAGAACCATGAGTCTAAGCCAGATTTCTTCGTACGCCCACACGAGCCACTTGCAAACTTACCACGCATCTTCACTCATATTTAGGTAGCTGGTGCAACCTCAAATTACGAGACAAGAATATTAATATTCTTGCTCCTCGAGAATCCACCTTGACGTGCAACTCGATGACTCAGGCTGAGGCGTGGAGTACTAATGGAACGAACATGAACAACGCGCCACGTAATGCATGGCGATGGACACAAATGATGTGCCACGAGATACTCTTGTTACGAGGTCATCTATATCGATAATATTTTGAGTTTTGGTCAAAGAATGGTCGTTCAGGAGGCACGATACATCACCTTAGGCTGTCTGGCAGCTATATAAGTAGGATAGAGCATTGAAGAATCGAATACGTGATTAGTGATGGTACGTACGCATACGTGTCAGGCAGCCAGAAAAGTAAGAATACGCGAGGAAGCATCCTGTTGGATTGCAATAATCGCTTGCGAGTCTGCGATGAGGTTACTATATGGGACAGCTCAAGTAGGATCCTGACGGAACATAGCCAGCAACCCCCCAAAAACGCCACTTGTGCGCAGCTCTCCAGATTAGATTGATAATAATTCCCACTCTGAGCCAGTAGGAATTGTTTGAGCTATGACCCCAAACATCCCAGAATAGGTAGAAATGGCTCAAAACACGTGATTTACTCAGAATCTCCGAATAATTTCATCATTCTGCATGGTTTTACAAGTTAGCAGAAAATCCCCTTATTACAGACGTATTTCCTGGCTTGTGTAGTATATTCATACTTTTGAGGTATCTCATGCAAGCCCACAGAAGCTGGAATAACCGGCTTGGGCAGGGGGGTGTGCGGCATGAAGCAGGTTACAGGGAAGCTTAGGGGTTCGTCTGTTTACATGATATGTATCTAGACATGATGTTATGACCAACTTAATTAAGAACATTCCGCCCAGTTCAACTTCCCCATATCCCAATCAGGCTTCATGGCGGACGCGTGCGGTGTGCGACTGCTGTTACAGCAAGCAGGAACTCCGAATGAGCTCACATAAGAAGCGAGTTGCGAATGTTTACAATGAGCTCGAGTTCACCTTTTCGAGATCTTCGGATATATTTATTTGCCAATTTCAATCTGTTACTAGTACTAAGTAGTAAGTATGTAATTGAGATGATTTTGCAGGATCAAGCGCCTGTCTAAATAACAGCAGATGATCTATACTTCTCAATAGTACACCACTCGAGCAGATCAGAGTCAACCTGGCGGTATATACGTATATACGCGGTCTAGCTCACTTATATATGCGTAAGAATTTGCTTCAATACAAAGCTTAGACCTGGTCACGGATTACTACTACTCGGTTATTCTAAACTTTGGCTTGTCATTTTAAACGATTCCTCGAAACAGGCAACAGGCCCCGTCATGACGTCAAGCTTAAGCATGGGCGGAGATTGATAGCTTATCGCCAAGAACGGTTCGCCTTGTGAAGGCGTCAAGCGAGTTGTACTTATCCTCTGAGTCCACATCTTCGCACCGACCTTCAACCTCCACACCTCACTATCACAACACTGAAGACCGGCAGAGCGTTTGTGATCCTATTTGACGACACAAAAGCTGACGTTGCCAGGATTTGACACCCATTTGTCTCCGCCATTGCACTATTAGTGTCGACCTCGCCTTCGCCTTTCTTTGAGTCGTTTCGCCCTCTTCGTCCCGTCCCCTCACCGCCGAACTGCCCTCTCTGCCTCTCTCGACTTTTTTGCTTCCACCAACTCTTTCTTTCTCACCTGTTCTCGATCTCACTTTCAACAATCCTCCACTTCCGATGACTGAACTGCCTGCATAGAGCGCTCCATTCGCCGAGTACCAGATCTGGATGGAAGCTGCTGTCAAGCTGAATACCAAGGAAGCGGTCATTGCTTCCCTCTCAACCTTTACCAACGGCCTACCCATCAATTCGAGGGACCCTCGGGTACTCGATTTGAGGCATCTCAACAAGGTCTTGGTGTAAGTTTTTCGTTCTTTCCCTTAGGGAGTTGCTTTGATCATGATGGCTAATACAAGCTTGTGCAGTGAGAGGAAGTTCGCCAATCAGCTCCTTCGTACTCGGCACGGTATACCAGCACCAGTTTACCTCTTGTCGGTACCCATTAAGGTCCCAGATACCCTTTCGGCAATGCTATCAGTGCTATCTCTGCGAATTCCAGCCCCATCGATCGAGGAGGCCTCTCTGGGTTCACTGGAATACAAGGATTGGCACACTTCAGTTACTTTCATTGCACTCCGATAGGGTCGGTTGTTTACTGGTGGTAACCGAAGTGCAGCAATGACATGCTGCATGGTATCAGATGAGGCCAGTGCTGAGGAAAATGATGAGAGGACAGGCGATGATTGGGAAGTGCTTTGGAAGCACTGGAAACAGCTTCAGAGAGAGAGAGCAGAGAGGGCAGAGAGGGAAGGAGATTCGTTGGGAAGAGAGGAGGCAGACGAGGTGATGGAGGTCATGGAGGGCGCAATGGAGGATGAGCTGGCCGCTTAGCAGCCGGAGGCTCAAGACATGTCTGAAGAGCGCCCTGGGGGCTGGGGATCCGATCAGAGCGAGCCAACCAGAAACTACTGGTTAGGGTCCACCAAGCCATCCTTTGTGAGCGGCTCAAGCCGGAAAGACCTTACCGACATGAGACTCTGGGAAGCTAGCCGTCTTCCCCATGACCTTCTCCTTTCCGACATGCGGGTGCCCCGTTTCAAAGATGCTGAGAATCTGCGGTCAGCCCTCATGGCCATCCCGGCCGATCCCTCCTTACTAGCTCGACAATGCGATCTCCTCCGCCGGTACCTCGACAGTAACCCGGAGTTGACGAACGCAACAAACCCGATTGACGTCCCAAGCGATGTCATTTTGTCCTATCAAATACCTCTCGCAGTCCCCCACATAGTGCCTTTGAGGGCTACCTCTCAGTGCCTCGGCCTGTGCGCGGAGACGACGCCCATGCTTTGCATCTTTCGAGACAAGCATCGCCGCAAAACTGTTACAACCTTGTCGATTCGCATTACAGAGTTCCTGGCAGATACACCAAACTATCGCCGCATGTGTGCAACTTGCGAAGCTACCATGATCGCTCTCGTCGACGAATCGAATGTGAGCATGTATGTGGATCTGGCCAAGGAGTTAGCGGAAGATGCAGCAGCTCGTGAGCAGCAAGCAGTGGATTTGGAAGGCAATGTCTTGGCTTGAGTAGACAGGTTCAGTGAGGTTTTCTTTGTCTGGCTTTTTGGTCTCAGGTTTTTCTCCCATGCATAATTCATTCTTTCGAATTAGCCCTTGGGTTTCCTGTGACGTTTTTTGCCGAGGGGTTTATGCCACTTCCTCTTTGTCCTTTTTTCTTTTTTCTTTTTTTTTCCTTTTTTTTCTTATAGAAGCGTTGAGAAGTTACTATGGATCGATCCTTCTTTGCATCTTCATAGAATACAACTGCATTCTCCGCTCCTGCTGTTTGTGCTCCAACTGAACACGTAACTGCTGCCTGAACCTGGGGTTTTCGTACTAATTTACAATTGTCGTGAGGCTTTGGAGGACCCATGAGCATATGCACCCACTATTTAGAGTCCGGGGACTTTCCCAGACCGCTGGCATGATTGTTGAAAGTAAAGTTCGCCATTTCGAGCTCTCTCGGACGTGGTCGACATGGCCTTGCCGTCAGGCATCGGGAATTCGATGCTCACCACTACGTACTTCAACATAACTAAGAAGTAATGTAGGCCAAGGTATATGAAGACGCCAGTATTATTGCAATTTGCCGCAGTTCAAAACTTCTTGAATGGCGTTAGTAGCTCCACCTCGGCAAGCTCGAGCAGTGAAAGAGCTCAAGCAAAACATGCGCACCATGCACCTCCGGACGTCTGCTAAAGTAGAATCATTGCATAATCGCTTTAGTCCCCGCTATGGAATCTGGCCACCGACGCTATTTAATGACTCGACATCCCCATTTTAGAGCACTCGAGTACTCGTGCACTTCTCAGTACGATCGAATTCAAAAATTCAGCACGATGTCCTCTCTCTCCTCTTTATCCACCAGCACTTTACCATCTTCCTATTCTATACCAGCGATCTATCCAGCGGCCACCCTACAAACAGAAGAACTCTCCACTCAAACTACTCAACCATTATACCTCTATATCACACCCTCCCCAGATCTATCTGCTCGCCCTTCTTATGCAGTTCCTTCTCGTTTTACACTTCCACCTCATCCCCACGGGAGCGTAATTGAGGCAATCACTGCTTCTGACGATTTCAAAGTTCGTAGAGATCGCCAACCGCCTCTTAAGGACTATCGTAACTGGTTCAAGGTCTATTGGGATATAATTGCAAACCCACTGGCGACCTACTCATTAAGCCCAGGCCGCAGCACTCTTGTAGTCTGTGATGAAGGAGTGTGGGAGATTAATGAAGATATTGATTACTGTCGGTTCAGGGGCAAAGAAGATCACTTAGAGGATGGGCCGTGGATTTATTATGATCATTATCTTTCTCGGAATGAGGATGAAGAGGAGGAAGAGGAGGATATTTATTTTGGTTGATTGGTAATATACTTAATCAGATTCTATTGTTCTTCACTGACATTTTGCAGGTACTTACGTTTATATGATTACTTAAGTATGAGCTGCTAATCACATTCATAATCCCATACAACTTGTGTCTGAATGTGGCATATTTAATCATCATCCAATGTAACATTTTCTAGTACAGTACATAGCGATCACCTAATAATTCCCTGAAGGGCTCGAAGTAGTACTTTTTGACACAAAATCTATGATTATCAACACGACTTTACTACATAGATCTCACCTCATAGTAAGTACCCTTCCGAGTCCATTAAAGATTTGTGGAAGGAAGACATTCAGCTGTCTTTCATGAAAACAATCGGGCCAAGAGAGAAGGACAGCAACCAGTAGCGAAGGGAATCTGTGAGACCTTCAGGGAATTCTTAGGTGGGTACCATGTATCCAATGCACGAATGTCGCACCAGTTTAGTTCCATCAATGCTGTGCAATGTGCGAGGTATGACGAGCGCCTTAAATGGTACGTTTTGGGATTCATGTACACTGTATATACGTATGCATAGAGTAAGGCTCGGAGAAGACCGTCCTTTCATGTTTCAAGAGCCCCATTCGGTCGACATGTCAGCCAATCAACGATCGTACCTGCACTTTGATCTTTCAGAGATCTATGAGGCATTCAATCCGCGGTTGAGTGGGCTCCTAACTAGGGTCCGGTCCGCATAGGTATGCATCATGCTTCCTTTCTTCCATAATCCAACAAGTGCTTGTCAAATCAAAGAGCTTATCCATGCGAAAGCTGAGCCCTCCAAGTTTCTTTCGACTTGCACGCTCGCGAAGCCGCTCAAAACAGCAGTTCCGCCATTACTGATGTACCGTACACCTATCAGCACTGTACGACTGCATACTTGGTAGAGAACCATGGTATTCCCCGCGCTCCCGTACAACGCACCGTACCACGTTGGCTTCGTATTCGCTTGTACAACTTCGGGAAGCCACATTAGATACACAAGCCATCGGTCTGCTCCGTCTTCTCATGAGTCTCGACGTCTCGTTCAGTCACATCCTATCGATTATCAGCAAATCAAAGCAATGTCATCCGGAGGAACCATCGAAGCAGTCCCCCAAATGAACTAGGTTATTATATTATACCTCCACTTCCCACTGGCACTTTCCAAATAGCCATCACCCATTTTACTTCGAGATCCAACAAAGACAAATACTCCAATCACAACAACTATGAAAACCTTCTACCTTCTAGCCCAGCTTCTCACGATCGCAATCGTTCTCCCAAGGTACACCCCCATCTCCCGCGATTCCCCCATGCCTTCGCAGTTTTAACCGATTTCCTGCCAGCTCCGCTGCCCAGTTGATTCTTTACAGACGCTGCGAATGCCGTGACCCACATAATGGCCTAACAGCAACCTGTTGCAACGAGCCTGGTGTATACGGATCTTGTCTTCCTAGCATGCCGAACGTCGTGACCTTCTCGGGGGGTAGAAAGCAGGTAAGCACGCGCAACTGGCCTGCATGTGTATGTCTCTGGTACTGGTGTGCTAATATGGAATTCGTTTCTGGGTAGTGCGTTGCGCCGGCAGGACTAGTTTGCTTGAATTCTTATGAGTTTCAGGAGTGCTGTAAGAGGTTAGGGTTTGTGACGATGATTTGCTCGAGGACTTGAGGGTGGAGCGGATGGAAGTGGTAGAGCTCGTTTATAATTAGGGTGCACTCGACTTGAGTGCATGGTGCCAGTGGTTGATCATATCATATGTTTTTACGGTTCCAATGTGGATTATTTTGTGAATTCGACCAGTTCTTCTTTCTCATGTCCCAAGGTTCAAATAGATAAGCCTGTAATCAACGAGAAGCAATTGCGCAAAAAGGATCTTGAATTGACAAGTATTGAATTGAGAAGCACTGATAGTAAGCTCGTAAGTAAGTACTTAAGTACGGTCAGGCCTTCCCCCTAGATTCAATCGAAACCTGGCCACATGCGGGCAAGATGAAAGCCGCGTATACTGACCACCATACTACCGAGGACTGATATGCAATTTGCTCCACTTAATCAATCATATTGATAGTGGCGGCATCTACCATGCCATCCAATCAAAAGCCTCCGTCGGCGTCGGCATGGTCTCCCACATACACTCTTCCTCCACTATCAGCCTGTCTGGGCAGTACTCCACCCGATCAATACAAGCCCTATCCCAATACGTATTTGTCGCGTGCCCCGGTGTCTGCTTCCTCGTATTCCATTTCATACAATCAAAGTCCTCCGTCTTTGGACACCACGGACAAGGTGGTGTCGTTGCCGAGGTAGCAACCGGACACAGCGTCGTGTATGGAACAGGCCACTCTGTCGGAAAACTTTGGTACCAAGGATTTCCGTTGCAGGTGATCCATTCAGTTGCGGTTGTGCGGCAATATTCGGGACACATGCCGGTGGTCCACATTGGACCACGACCGGGACCGTAAACCCAGGTGTAGGTATAGTTGTTGACGGCATCGAAGGAGGTAGTGCTTGTGATGGGACGAGCTGTCGTATCGTACTCGTAGGGGCCACACTTGGTGGGCGTGCCGGATACGGTCCAGGTGCCGGAGGTGGTGCAGGGTATTGGGGGTGGTAAGTAAGGATAGCCCAAGTAGGTTGTGTTTGGCACTTTCGTGATTGTCGATGTTGTATCTGCAGTTGTGGTGGCGATGGTAGAAGCCGAGTCGCCCGTCGTTTGAGATGCTATTGCATACCCATAAGTCGTAGATGAACTATTTTGCAGGTTAGCGTTCGAGGCCTACATACAGTAGGAAGATCGAAGCAAATTAATTCTTACCACAGTAGAATCAGGAAGGCTCTCAAAACCGCATTGAAATTTCGATGGTATGAGGCTAGTGGTGGCATCGGAAACTGTTTATTTGCATGTGGAATTCGGAACTGCCGCCATGTCATTAGAATTCGCGGGGCAGCCATGGACTATTTATATAGTACCAGAGGCCAGACTCTTTCAACTTACCGGCCTACTTGAGGGTTCGTATGCACTTTCCAACTCCTTTCGAGCTCTCTATAAGCTTGGTGACATGAAGTGCTGACAGCCTATTGCCTTGTGGATTTAAACGGGATGACAAACGTGATAGTAGGCTGCATATGTACGATTCAGCACAAGGCGTTAAATTACCGGATGCACAATCGTTGGTTTCCGTATGTACTCGAGTACTCCAGGCCAGCTAACTGAGCATATATGTACTCAGGTACCAAGTACATCATGATGCATACATTTTGCGATGCTTTCGTAATCCATATTTCCTTGCAAATCCCGACACACATTCTGCATTGGTCTCCGGATTGACGTAGTGGCAGAATCCCCGTTTGTCCTCGGTCTTCTGATGCGATCCGTGTTGGCTCGGTGATGATGGCGAAGGCGTTTACTTGTATGGTGGCTGCTGTTGGCAGATCTGGGTACTGGTGCGGTCTCGTGGGTTGGGGACTGAGCTCCGCGTAGGTCGTGCTGAGAAGGGGGTAGTCGGATGTCTTTGGTGTGGTGGAGTTTGTATAGCTGGTCGATTGCGAGAAGCGGCCGATGTTACTCCTCCATAGTTTCCGCAAGGAAGGAAATTGTGGCGTAAAGTCCTGTGCCCGAAGGAACTGGGATGAAAGCGGCCCTTGGAAATACCCTCGCATCTGTAGCCTGACTCTAGCTGATTATGGCTGAGACGTGCCTGTAGCAGTCTGCCTGGTCTACAGCTACTGCCAACGCTCAGAATCTTCCTCTCGTGGCTCTACCCAGAAGCCCAATCCGAAGCATACTCCTCAAGAGGACGGAATGACTCCAACTTATCCATAGCCCCCTCTACAACAACCGGCACATCAATCACCACCACTTTCCCGGCTCAATTTTCACTGCCATCTTCGCATCTTTCCAAACATGGCTCGTAGAGAGTCTCAACACCTTGCCCGATAAACTCGATAGAAAACAAGTCGACTGTGGACTGAAGAGCTAACTAGCGACAGTCGTGTCGGCAAAAGAACAGTCGTGGTCGTTGTCCATTCGCAGCTTGTGTTGCCTTGCAAACTCATCGACTCTCGTGAAGAATGCACTCGCCAACCGAAGCCTGATTTCCGTGGTAGCAGTCGGGGAGACTCTGCATTGGTCGACTTCCGGAACACCTCCTGAGGGCTAGCCAGACTGAAGCAGTCTATCGCTTCGGTCGACGGCCCTGGATTCCGAGCTCTGAGTCCATTGTTGGATGAAGCTGGATCAAAATGAAGCGGGAGTTGCGCGAAGTTGAAAAGTACGAGACTCAGCAGTGCGGTGCTATATTGAATCAGCTGATGGCACACCGAGCAAACTGGATGGCGGTATTGGGGATATCGCAAGGAGTGAGGGGCATGTACCGTGATGATTGCATCAGGTGCAAGGAGGTCTATGGATGAGCTGATAAAATTGTTGATCGAAGGAATAGCTGATTATCATCGCCAATTTCGACTACTTCTGTGGGTTGTTGAAAAGGAAAGACGAGTTCAACGGTAGCCAGTTGAGGAGTTGCAGGAGTGATCTTGGCAGCCACAGCCAGTAGAGCCGCATTCTATGTACGTCATAGCGACGGCCATCTCCGAAACTCGAAAGGACCTTTGTTTATACCTTACAGCTGCTGCAGGGTCGTCACGGTTTCAGGCGAACTTAACGTAAAAGATGAAAATAATTTCACTTAATTGACAAGAAAACAACTTATTATCCTACTTACACAGTTTAGCCAAAAAATATATCCTCCTCTTCATCTTCTTCATCCTCATTCCGAGAAAGATAATGATCATAATAGATCCATGGTCCATCCTCCAGATGATCTTCCTTTCCCCTAAACCGGCAGTAATCAATATCTTCATTAATCTCCCATACCCCTTCCTCACAGACTACAAGTGTATTGCGGCCTAGCAAATAGGTTGCCAGTGGGTGCGCTGTTATATCCCAATAGACTTTGAACCAGTTGCAATAATCTTTAAGAGGTGGTTGACGGTCTCTATCAGGCTTATGATCGCCTGAAGCATTGATTGCATCAATTACTCCATTATGGGGATGAGGTGGGAGTGCAAAACGAGAAGGAACTGCGCGGGAGCCTGAGAGACGGGCAGGTGGACCTGGGAATGGTGTGATATAGACATATAAAGGTTGGGTAGTTTGGGTTGAGAGTGCTTCTGTTTGTGTAGCAGGTTCAACTTGTGAATAGATTGATGGTATTTGATGAGGTGCTGGTAAAGTCCTGCCAAAGAGAACTAGAGAGGAGAGAGATTGCAACATGTTGGATTTCGCACGCAACTGTGGAGCGCTGAGCATGACCACGGGGCGTCAAATCATATCGATATCATTTAAATAGCGTTGCACCGTTGGTTGAGCCAGATCTCGCAGCTGGAATCCAAGAAATATCGCAAAATCTCTCTATACTTTAGCTGGCGCACGGAGGTGCACGACGGACATGGTCGCCACAGCATGCCAATCACAGCAATCTCCACCGGGAAGCAGAAGGTGCGCATCTTGACGTTTTTAAACTGCGGGCATTTCAAATGGCGTTCATTCAAGAGTCTTTGGCGGTTACTCTGGGCCGTTCTTAACGGATGGTTATGTACTCGTATTCGACGTCTGGCGAGAGCTCGAGAGATGCTACTCAACGCTTACATGCGAGTGGGGGTTTGACTCAATGTACCCGACAAATCAAGCTTCCCCGAACTTGAAACCATATGGTGGGGGCCCCTTTGTGCGGCCAAATAATCGATCTTATGAGAGCCCCCACGGAACTCCGAAACTGTGCCGGCTTGCTCTCCTTCTTGTATGCTTCGACTGTCCTCAGAGTGGGTACCGATCACGACGCCGACAACACGTTCCGAGTAGAGACATTATCAGGCACATATATATATGACATGCATAGAACGTTCGTTGTCGGAGATAAGCGATCGTGAATTACAGAAGGCTGTGTCGGTTGGCATCCTAACTCAATTCAGGCTGCCGAGATCCGCACCAGCCCTATGATATGTAGGATGACGGCCTATGTTTGAGTGTCAGTTTTACTCCGTCAGGAATAGCCCTATGCAACCAATCACCTCCTTCGAGTGGGGTCCACGTGGGGGGACAACGCCCTGAAGTTGTCGCTCAATCGAATCCCGAGCTCGAAACTTCCTTAATGCGAGTCTGGCTTGTGATGCTTACTTTCTTGATCATGGCTGTCCAATGGCATTTGCTCGAGTTAGGCTTGTCTTTCAAGAATGGAAGCCAGAAGCTACTTGGATGTACGGCTGCACCAGATACTACTAGTAGTATGCAATACCCTGTGTAAATGCTTCCGACTTCACCCTCTCTGACAGCATCGCAATTTTCGGACGTCGACCTCAAAGAAATTCTGCTGCCATAATCGACACTATAACGACTCAGCCGACCTTCTGCGGCAACGATTTTCGCGAGTAGATCTAAAGAAGCCCTAGTTGAGAAGAGTGGAGTCGCCAAAAGCCGCTAGAAGCCACCAAAAGAAGAATTAGAAGGATACAGCTTCCGATCGCATACTAAACTGGTTTGAGATAACCGAGCCGTAATCATCCCTGCGATTCCAAACGTTGGACCCCATTACGTGCAGTCTTGGCGCTTCTCGACAGCGGGTAGGTTTGCGATGTAAGTCAGCCGTCGGCATGAAGTTCCGCAAGATTCTCTGTGGAAACACCATATCCAACATACCTTAAGTAGCTAGGAACCGGATAATATAATGCGCCACCCAATTATGGGCCGAGCATTGGAAATATGACTCCAGCTGCCAGGCTCAATTCTCTGTTCGTGGACCACTTCGCAATTGGGAAAACCGCAAGCCGTTACAACATTCGTACTCAATCTTGGATATACAATGCGGCAAGCAATCGTGGAATAGTCCCGGATACTTTACATGCGAAGGCTTCTTAGTATCGTTAAATATCTGGTAACTGGCACTCATCTGATCATCTTGCGTCGTGGTAATTGGAGATACGTATATACTAGGTGCCAGTCGGCAGTCGGATCATACTACCCGTGATAAAAGCCCGTGATGATAGTCAGCACCGCAACGCCATTTGATACTAATCCCGATCCAGGCACTCCACAAAATTTAACTTGCATGATACCGTTGTCCTCGGCTTTCTCCGGAGGTACTAGCATGCGCCCACGCCTGTTTCGAGACATGCCAATTCTCATGCATCGATGAGTTCAACTTCACTATTATGGCAGGGGTAACGGAGTAGATAGGTTCATCGTTCCATGACCTGGATGGTACTGTATTGTGAGGGGTTTTCTTTCACCGCACCAGAGCTTTCGGATGCATGTTGCGCCGCGATAAACGAGTGACAAGAACCACCTCCACTGAGGCGAAGAGTTGATCTTGCAACCCTATAAGGCCTATTTCTTGGATTGCTACTCCACATACGTGCTCATGGCTCTTGCAAACGTGGAAAGGATTGACTATTCACTTTATACCATCCCAAACAACATACGGACGTGCACAGAGCTTGTACGCACATCGCCATAAGAGAATCCAACTTGCTTGTACCGTTTTCTTTCTAAAACCGGTATACAGCCCTGAGAACTCGTGCTTAAAGGCTGGTAATGTTGATACAGCTTATGCTAGATGGGGCCGCAATGGGGGCTTAGCACGTTGTAGTTGCCTCTCACCATGTACACTAGCAATAACTCTGATCAAATTACATCGTGAGTCTGCAACTAAACCAGTGATTGCTCAAAGCAGGACCGGCTGTTTACTTCAACCGAATGGTGTCTGAGCATATGCATTTCAGGGCTCAAACCAAGCCGGTAATGCCCCACTCAAGGTGACTGAGGGCTAAGCACGGTATGGTGTAAATCAGAGCTTAGAAATCACTAATCTCCATCGTCGAAGCTACTAAAGGCAAGAAAGTATGTACTGGTGAGTGAGCTTAACACTCGAATCCGTGTTCTTTCGGTCATACTTAAGTACTCATACGTAAAGTAGTAACATTCTTGTATCATTCGAATTCTTGTTGAGGTTCGTCTCTGCACGTACGGGGAGATTATCGTTTACCGCAACGAGGAGTGTCTACTCCGAATGTTCTGGCGGAGGAGAAAATGACGTGCGAGATGTGGTTCTAATCCGGGCGTCATCCGGATTCTCCATCGCGATATCGACATCCGGTATGCGTGAAGCTTCTTGCCGCTTCTCATTGCAATTCTCTCATCCCCGTGCCGGCCAGCTAGCTAGCTGCCAGATAATCCTGCACATGGTTTTCCTGAACTCGTGTGGCGCTGTTCCGTCTTCATGGTCCTTCTTCGAATTCGTGCCATTGGCTACTCAGTTGCTCAGGCTCTTGCTTGTTATGGATGGAAATTCTAATACATTATACGTGCGACCGACTTGGTCATATTTATTACTATTTCATTGAACTCGTGTCTTTTGTTTTTTTTTGTTTAAATCATAATCGCATTCAGCCTATCTAGCTATGGCGAGGAAAGAAATCGGACAACTATCTACGAGTAAAGGAATACTAAGTGATAAAGTAGAGGACAGTATAAGGAGAGGTATGTTCCGTAGTACCAAGTTGATATAAGAAAAGCGTAACTTGTTCGACAAAGGAAAATTGTGCTGATATGACTTGTTGGAGTGTGCCTGTATGGACCCTGAGTATACGAGATACTACTGCCATCCCCATTTCCATCCGCAAGAACAGTATTAAAATACATGTTCCCATACCGCTTCCTATCATCGGTATGTATATCCCCTTCCGCCCTTCCCCATTT
>ML119714.1:175191-244971 GCA_003788565.2 Ascobolus immersus RN42 | reverse complement strand
GAGGGTCGGAACGCAAATCTGCGCTCCGAAAGAGAGTTTAGCTCTCTCGGAATTGCATTGTGCTTTACCGTCACTCTGCCAAAGGTTCTCTTCAACGATCCCGACGACGAAGTCGAACTTCAAAACATTCACTGCACTGGGACGTTTAGCTGGCGTAAAAAGCAACATTCTGAACCCCGAAATGATTGCATCGCCTACGAGGGCATTGGAAGATCGGAAAGGCAGGATTCTCATCTCGGCCCAGACGAAGTAGGTCAACTAAAGGCACTTTTCCAGCTAGATTTGCCTCTCTGTCCGGGTCAGGACCGCGTTCACCATGGAAGATACGCCGCCATCAGACCGATGAGAATCGTCCCTCGCCGCAACAAACAACAGGCTGTTAGAGCTTTCACGGTTTTCGAGTGGGCAAATCGCAGGGATGAAAATGACTTGCTGGTTATTCGGATCGAGTCTATCACGAGAGCTGTGTGTTTGGTCCCTATTCTCCCAACTCTTGCCAAAGTCGACCGTATACCCAAAGGCTCCAGCAGGCACTACGAAGCACCCGCGGGTATATTCGCATCCGCCGAAAGGTTCATTCTCAACAATCGAGTTGACCCGGAAACTTTCAACACATATTACGCACACACTACCCACGACGACATTATTCTCAGCGATAAAGGCTCGTTTTCTGATGCCGAGTTGGACGAAAACCACTCGGATAGTAACGAGGACCCAAATTCGTCGTAAGCCCCTGGGAGACCATCAAAGTCGAGCCCAGATCGCTATAGCCGACCTTCGCAGGGCCCAAAATTTCGAGCGGAACGATCTTAGGTTCAGGGATTACTATAAAGTTGAAATCTCCGCCCTTTCTTTCGAGAATGAAACCCAGTATATACATAACGATAGTCCGTAGTTACACGCACGAAACCGATCTTCAGTTAAGTAGTTGCTTAGTAGTCAAGTAGTAACCCAAATAGATAAGCATGGAGTGTTGCAAGATGTTAGGCTGTCAAGGAAGGTGATCAAATCGCACAAAGCGCGACCGCTGCACAATCATGAAGATCGCAAGAAGCGTGCAACTCTTTAGCAAGATCGCCCTAGGCGTGCCACGCACTAGTCTCGGTAAAATAGCCGGATTGCTAGTGCGCACGGCGTGGGGAGATCGTGCCACGCGCCCACGCTCCCACGCCTCCCCACGCTTCCCCACGAAGTTTGCGGCGTGGCACGGGGGGTCCTTTCACGGTGATGCGGGAGAAGTCCTCTGGTGGAGCCTCTGCTCCCAAGGATTTCTCAGGTTCGTCTGGTAGCATTCTGCGGGGCAACAAGAGCAGGCTCTGCAGAATCCGTAGTGCGCGGGCAAAGGCTGCAGAGATGGAGAAGAAGTCAGGAGTACGCTTTGCTCCCTGGGGCGTTGACTCAGGCACAAACGAGCCCATGACCAGTGATCTCTCTGTCTTTGACGCTGGTACCTTCAAACGCTTTCAGAAGCCTGTTGGTATTGAGCTGGCAGACAAGTCTATCATGTGGGCTCAAGGCTGGGGTACAGTCACAATCAACTCCAACCTGGTTTACAAGGAGGTCTTATACGTCCCTGTCCTTGGTGAGAATCTCTTGCCTACGTTCCGTGAGTGTGGCAAGAACAGAGACCTGATGTTCTGCATGGTGGACCGTACCTGTGATATCATACGGGATAACCAAATCATTGTCACAGCAACAAGAGATGATGACTTTGGTCTCTACATTCTCTACCAGCCACTGCCAAACGCACAAGTTCCTCTTACAGCAAACTTGGCTACCACTCGAAAACGGAAGGCTGAGAGTCCACCTACCTACGCACAGGTACT
This sequence comes from Ascobolus immersus RN42, assembly GCA_003788565.2. Classification (NCBI taxonomy): domain Eukaryota; kingdom Fungi; phylum Ascomycota; class Pezizomycetes; order Pezizales; family Ascobolaceae; genus Ascobolus; species Ascobolus immersus. Next base: position 243,145 of record ML119714.1, on the reverse strand, counting down.
CACGTCTGGTATACCTGCAACGCCAGCCACTCTCAATGGTCTATCTGCCCTTGCTGCCCGCACAAAGCCCATTGAGATGAAGAAGGAGGAAGCACGACAATTGCTCTCTTACTGGCATGTGCGGCTTGGTCACTGCAGCATTCCTCGCATGCGTCAAATGGCCCTGGAGAACCTGGTGGAGGGAATGCCAACGAAGCAGATCATCACTGCGTCTGGCTACAACCTACGGATGGAGTGTGAGGCGTGCAGGCTAGGGAAGGCTGTACAGCATCATCATACGAAGTCCGCAGGGAAGAATCCGCCAGCGGAACCCCTTCAACGCCTGCATCTGGATGTCTGTGGTCCGTGGAAGGTCCCAACGCTTGGCTCCTCACGCTGCAGCTACAAGAAGTCTGGGATTCCGCCTGGAAGTAAATACTTTCTCAGTATAATGGATTCCTTTTCTGGGTACTCTTGGGTCTATTTCTATGCGTCTAAAAGTGACTACTATGATGTGATCCTCGGTCACTTGAAAATGCTCAAGACGTCCTACCCGCACTTCCACGTAGCCAAGATCAGATGTGACCAGGCAGCAGAGTTTGTCTCTGAGCCTTTCCAGGCGTATTGCAAGGCAGAGGGCATCTTGCTAGAGCTGACGTCTGCTTACGCACATGAGCAGAATGGAGGAATTGAGAGACTGCACCGTACACTCACTACAATGGCCAGAACCATGATGTTGACATGCGGGTTACCAGAAGCGTTCTGGGGTTTAGCAATAAAGGCAGCATGCTATATCCGTAATCGTCTCATCAGTAAGAGCGTTGTCAAGAAGGTTGGCTCAGCTGTGCCATATGCGGTCCTCAACAACCATTCACCAAATATCAGCAATCTGATACCCTTTGGGTCCTTGGTCTACGTGACTATCCCAGAGGAGAAGCAGGTGAAGACTGTCTCTGAACCCCGTGCTCAGAAGGCAATTCTCGTTGGTTATACAGAGACTACGCACCAGTGGCTGGTCTACAACCTGACGACTTTGACTGTGGACCTTGTCCGTGACGTCACACCTGGAGAGGGATTCCCGGCGTTGGACTATCTGAGGAAGAAGACAGCGTCTAAGGTATTGCCTTTCATGGGCCTTCCTGACGTAAGAGAGTCAGAGAGGAATTCAGAGGGTGAAACCCTGCTCTCCCTGGCCACGGCAATGTCAACACAGCCTCAGCTGCAACAGGTGGAAGTCCAGACCACGCAGCCTCTACAAGAATCTACCACTCAGTGTCAGAGTCCCAGTCCACCTCCTAGATCCCTGTTTGAGGGGGGATGTCAGAATGATGTCAACCAAGGATCCAGTGCACGTCAAAGTGCATCTCCTAGCCCTGCACCTCCACAGGAGCAGCAGCTGGAAGATGAGGAGGAACCTCCTGTAGGACAAGCGCCTACTGACGAAGAGGACCCTCACGTGGAACATGCGTCCACAGATGAGGAGTACGACTCAGACTGCATTGTGGTAGATGCTCCATATGTGCCAGGTTATTGGATTATGGCAGACAAAGCCGTAGTCAGAAGGAAGTCGAAGAAAGCTCGCCGTCAACACTGGCAGTCATCCGTCCAACAGCCTATCCCCCGCAAGGACGTCCTGGAACCTCTACCTAGGCGGAGATTCAATGCACGAGTGCACAAGGCGAAGGTTCGTTTAGCCACACGCCTGCCGGAGCTGGACCTTGACGACCCACGCTCCTACAGGGAGGCTATGGATTCGCCATATGCTGAGCATTGGAAGCAAGCCATGGACGAGGAAATGGGATCTCTGGGGAAGACTGGCACATGGACAGGCGCCAATCTGCCTAAGGGTAGATCTGCGTTGACTGTCAAGTGGGTATTCACCAGGAAGCTCCAGGTGTCACCAGACGGAGAGGAGTCCATCAGGTACAAGGCTCGACTGGTAGTGCGTGGCTTTGAGCAGAGGTACGGGATTGATTTCCACGACACCTTTGCACCTGTCATTGCCCACAAGACCATTCGGATCCTACTGGCAGCCTCTGCAGTAGAGAGGTACCATGTGCACCAAATGGACGTCAAAACGGCTTTCCTTAACGGGGAGATAAAGGAAGAGATCTATATCCTTCCACCTGAGGGCTACAACATGCATGAGCTGCCTAACGTGGGCAAGCCGGCAAAGCAGAAAGTCCTACGACTCCGAAAGTCCCTCTACGGCCTGAAGCAGGCACCACTGGTATGGAATAGTACTGTCACCAAGTACCTAACTCAGCGTCTGGGGTTCTACCAGTCTGAGGAAGATCCTGGTCTGTACATCCGTCCAGATATTGTGCTGGCTCTCTACGTAGATGACATGCTACTTTTCAGCAAGTCATTGGAGACGATCAAGGAGATCAAGGATGCACTCAGCAAGGAATACCTTATGAGTGACCTCGGGGAAGCTCGCCGTTTCCTAGGCATGGAGATAAGTATATCTCGCACGGAAGATGACATGAGCATCTCTGTTGGCCAGGAGAGGTATATCACAGATATCCTCAACCGTTTTGGGCTCCACGACTGCCGTGGTTCTGACTCACCAATGGCAGAGAATGGGCGTCTGGAGAAGGCGCCTGAGGGATTTGAGCAAGATGAAGACAACGTCAAGGTATACCAGCAAATGCTGGGTTGCGCCATGTACGCAATGACCTGCACAAGGCCAGACCTGGCGTTCAGTATGTCTCATCTGAGTCAGTTTAGCTCAAATCCTACGTGGGAGCACCTTAAGGCCCTCAAGCGAGTATACCAGTACCTACAGCGTACAAAGAACTGGGTCCTCAAGTTCAAAGGTCCTGGAGCCAACGAGGACGCGGAACAGTATAGGCTACATGCCTACTGTGATGCGGACTGGGGAGGAGATAAGATGGAGAGGAGATCTACGTCAGGGTACTGTGTGTTCTTGGGTGGAGCGTGTGCTGTGTGGGCGTCAAGACGTCAAGCGTCAACAGCAGCTTCATCCACTGAGGCTGAGTGGATGTCATCTGCCCTGGCTACTCAGGAGTTGTTATGGATACGGCATCTGCTCCTTGAGCTGGAGTACTTCATTGACCCAGCACACCCAAAGCCTAAGGCCCCACGCCTCCACCACCCGAACTCACAACATTACCTTAACCCTGCGGCTGACGAGCTTTTGCCGATTTCTGACAGAGACCCATGGCCTACAACTCCTCTCTACAACGACAACCAGGGTGCGTGTATCATTGCACGCAATCCAGAGCACCACAATAAGTTGAAGCATATTGACATTGCTTACAACATAACCCGCAAGCGCTGCTGTGGTCCCCTTGGTACTCACGAGCTGGATATGATCAAGATTGACACAGCCGTCAACACTGCTGACATCCTGACCAAGCCCCTGGGCCGGCCTCTACACATCAAACATACTGAGGGATTGGGCTTAACCCCTATATAGAAGACACCTCAGTTGAGGGGCCGTAGCTAGCAATTTATGGGGCCGTCGCTGTCATTCTTGAAGTTCTACTACCGGTCACGTGACCTCATAGAATGGACTGGCCGTAGGGGTCATCAAGAATGGGAATTGCCAAGGCTTGGCAGTCCCCTGATGATCTCTGATTATCTATTTACACTAGTCTAAAAGGGGCAACCACTGCCGCACGTGACCACCATCACGGCATGACTCAGGGGGTTGGGAGCTACAGAGTCGGGGAAATCTCCGCACGGGGTCCTCGGCAGCAGCCCATCACCCTTGAGTCACGTCTGCACACCACCATACCACAAGCTGTGTCAAGTCAAAGAGTGGGGGATATCTCCACACGGGGTCCTCAGTGACAAAGCGACAAACAGCCAGGCACCAAAGAGTCGGGGATACCTCCACACGGGGTCCTCAATGGTGTTAGTGGTGGTGAACGACAGTGATGACACGGTAATGGCGATGTTGTTCTGGTTGAAAGCGCGACGCGACAAAGTCGTGAGCGCCAGACTTTGTGGGGCGCTGACTCACCTAGGGCGCTAGCGCTAGCTTTGAATCTTATCTGGATAATCACCCTTGGTAACCTGCACTCACTCGGGCTCGGTAAGTATCCATCCACCCCTTCGGCATTCCCATGGAATCAGCATCGTCTCGAGGGGCCGTGTTGGAATTCGATCCGACAGCCTGTGGGCGTTCCACGGCTTCCAGTGGCCGAGTGCCACCTTCCATGGTCGGGGGTTGACGCCACGACGTCCCTGGGGGATATAAGGCCGTAGTTACCACCTTAGATAGACAATACATTTCAACGTTCACTCATATTCTTACACTAGGTGCGAAGAAAGGAGATAGACGATCATACTCGTACGTGGAGCGTTTACCATGAAATTGCTCAATTAAGAACCAAAGAACGTAGCTTGAATGCTACGGACATCATGATAGCTCCAGATCATCCCAATTATCGTACCTAATGGTCTCTCATCTGCATTGTGTCTTGAAAGAAGAACGTAATCCAACCCCTCGAATAATGATAATCGAGCTACAATGTATCGTACTTTCAAGTTGCACCTTCAACGTGCGCTTTGTGTTGTCGAATTGGTGAGGAATGCACTCTTTGTTGGGGAACCTCCATTCTCGTACTTAAGGCTTGTTGCCGGTGTATGTGAAGAACTGGGTTAAGTGAAGAATGAACGTGGCCCAGTTCTGATCTTGTGTACCAATCGTTGATGTCTGTGAAGTCCGGGCTTAGAAAAGCAACAAAATAGCCATCCATGGTGCTCGTCAGCATCTGTAAAGCGCTAGATTCAAACACATTAAAACGTAGACCGATGGGATCCTTCTTTTATGAGTCCCGCTTGTATTTTCGTTGCCCATTTCAATTTGCTGATGCCGAGCGAGCGATGTGAAGATGTTTCTCAGTCCACGTGCATGTCCCCTTTGTCAGATGCACCTGAAGGTCTCTTTCGTCGAGACTGGCTGAAACTGCTTCGTTTGGTATTCTTTGCTGGCTAACGCCTCTCGTAGGGGAACCAGTTGTTGAACGATGCTACGGACGGATAGGAATGCAGATGGGTGCTTATGAGGTCATTATAATACTTGGAATGACGAACAAACCTTGAATTGACTCACTTCCGATGAACATCCCCATTATCGTACATCGTGGTTGGTTTTTGCGTCCTTGCCAAATAAGAACGGGAAAGTTATGCTTTGAGGCTCGTTGTTGAAGGAACTTGAAGGCCGATCAAGAACGAAAGCGGGTGGAAGAAGGTTTATATAGACACAATTCTGCTGCTTGCTGTGATGCCGCTCTTTTGGACAGGTTGGGAAGGAGCAACCAGAAAGTGGCCGAGTGGGTACGTTGTAAGCAAACTTGCATGAAGCATGAAGGACGAATCCTTGGTGATGTTTGCATGGATGGGAAAGCCAAAGAGGCGTATCATGCGAGAGTGAAAGACGAAACATACATGACAAGCGGATAATAAGCAACAAAAAGCATTCCAATATTGAAGTCCTTCAAAGAGAAGCAGGTGAACGAAAGGTCGACGGTCAGGTCATGAAATGTCCGTGTAAAGTGAGTATTGTAAAACCTAGTAAACTTTGGAGAAATCTTTCGGTATGTAAGTACACTGTAAGACCAATAAGTTCGTCTGTAACAGTTACTTCACTGCCCATCCCCTTTATCCGACACTTAGTAGTTTGAAATTTCATTGACATGGTGTATATTGGAGAAGCTACATCGTTCTGCGCAATTGCCCCATAGTCAGTCTAAGGGAAACGGTTTCTTGTACGTTCACCAATCTTTGCTCACCAATCTTCCTCCGATCTTTTTCATTGCCAGTTTGTTTTGTACGTGTTAAGTATCCGCCATTGTGTATTGAAAGATCTCCATGGCCGACACAGGCGCTGTCAGAGTGATGCTTCCAACATAGAATATTTTTGTGTTGAAATGATCAACAAGCTAGAAATCGCTTGTTTCTCTATAACAATATGGTTTTAATGGATATAAACATGGGTTTGACATCTAGTATAATGGTAAAAGACATTATGGATAGTAATTCTAAACAATGATCTGTACAATCTGAGACACAATATAATTTTATAATGCTAATGAGTTACGTTCATCATCCTTAAAGAAGCATAAGAAATCCTACTGCAACAACACCTATTTAATTTCGGTTTCGTTATAAGAGATAGTATAATTCTCTCTTAATTTCGCTACTATATAGCTTTTCTTTATAATGGTCAGATGGTAGCTTAATTCTCAAGAGATCATATTGAACTGGTTTCGAAATCATTTCGAAATCATTTCTCACGAACACCAATGGTTTTCAGGTAGGATCATAGTTTATTGTCGGCCCCAGAAGATATAAATTGAATGATTGGTCTTGTTGGTAGCATTTCAGTTATCTTTCTGGAATTCTAGATCCAATCCAAAGATGCATGGTTTCGAGTCCTGGTATGTGAAAGGTGAAACATTCTTTTTGGGGGTTTGAAAAATGGCCAAAATGACTTCGAAATGATTTCGAAATGACTTTGCAGCATCTAGCCTATCCAAAGAAGATATCATAAAGACAGGCTGAAGGGAGACTGAAAAGACGATCGACCTCTTAAAATCCATTATCTTACTTCAAAATGCTTACAGTGTGATTGATCTTTCCCACCTGGTGCCGGCCATGTCCGTGCCCACTCAACCGGACGATCAATATAATACATGTTCTGCAGATTGACCTTAGCAATCTATCAATGAGTACGGTCCGCGCACTTTCTTGCTCCCAATCAGCCTTGAGTAATTCATGCTCGGAAGGGTCATACTGCTGAATGTTTCGTAAGTACTGTGTATGGCTGACTCGTTAGTTTCGAGTCTTTCGAGTAGGTCCAAAGGGTTGCCGGTAAATGCTTAAGTGGTTTTGTGCCCGTTATCGATATATCGCAATCGAATGCAAACCTCTTCGTATTTAAAAATTTAGATGGCTTCTTCCCGTGATAGAACGGACACTAGTTGCTCGACCGATGGCAATACAGAACGTAAATGGTCTGCAGTAATCTCGTTATTGTGTTCTGTGAACGTGTTCTTCCTTGTTGTGGGTTACCGGTTTCTTCTTCTCGTGGCTCCGGAGGTAACTGACCCTACCAATAAGTATCAGTACGTGGACTTGACCGGACTTTCGCACCGATGGAAATCCTCGTGATTGTTCTTCAAACATTTCTTCGTACTTCCTTTCGTTGCCTCTAGCTATACTTCCTCTCGCTCGGTATACATCCCGGCCCATAATCGTCAGATCAGCGATTGCAACACAAGAGGGACGTGTCCAGATATGGCTCCATGTTCGTCTTCGTGTCCTTGCGCTTAACCATACTGGTTCACTCAATCCTCGTGGACGAGCGCTACCTGCTCTGTATTCCCAGTATCGTTCCAATGAATGAGACTCAGGGAAAGGAATGAATAACGTGAGAGATGGTCGAATCTTGAGACTTGGTTACTAGAGCAAACGTAAACAAAAATGGCCTTCATGGATACATTTTCGTGGCGCTTTTCCTTTGCTTCTTTGGTAGATTAAGTAAACAGTCGTGGCACAAACCTTCTTCCTCTCCCACGGCTAAAGAGCGTGCCTGGCTGGACCGACATGGGATATGTAGCTCCAGAACATCCCCATTATCGTACATCCTTGAAAACGAGAATAACTTGACTGAGAGAGGAATTTTCTTCTGCTTCCTTCAACCCAAGTACTTAACGCACTATCATCGTGCGACGTTTGGTCGTTTGGATATCTGAGACGGACGTTCCTCAGACTCGGAGCTCCAGTTCGCTCCCTTCGTGTAACGAACTATCACAGCGGATGTGTATTCTCTGAAAGTGGACACGGAAGAAATGCCAGTGCGATATTACAAGAACGTCCATTGTGTGTCTCTCTGTCTCTTTCGTGCCATCGTGTAACTGTGATCTGTGAGTCACGGGCTTTGCCTAATCGTGTCGACTCTAGCTGCACTTAGTACTCGATATCCATCCCCATTATCGTACAGTTGAGTGGGCCTACTCCTTACAATCGAACTTGGGGCGACATCGTCCTACCTCTTCCATTCTTCTTTGACGCTTTCAAACTGAGCTCGTTCCTCGAAGCGATCCGCCATGATATGAAAGAATCAGAGCACGGCTTGCGGACGATTAGCTCCATGTAGACGTGAAACAGCTTGGCCGGAGGTACTTCTAACTTAGTAGAAAATACCAGCTTCCGGTGAACATCCCCATTCTCGTTCTGCGTTGGTCGTACTGTTTGGAATTGAACCCATACCGCGAAGAACATGGTAGACCGTGCAAATCTCGAGCTTCCTTGGGAATTTGCTTGTCTTCCTCGAGAGTGGTTTTTGAGAGAAGAAGGTTAATGGTGAAGAAAGGTGGGAGGGAAGAGGTTTATATAGGCAAGTTTGGGGGATGGTGTCTCTCTGAGAAAGGAAGGAGGTTATAGTTACTCGAATTGGGAAGGGCCAACCGTTACATAGGTCGGGATGGACACAGTAAGAAAGCGGAAGCGTAAAGGAGCGGCAGTGTGCTTGTACGGAAGTGGGGAACAGGATCTTCGATATAGAATGCGCATGCACGGATATCGAGAACAAGGGCCGATAACAATATTGCGAGACGGCGAGAAGCGACATAATTCATTGAAAGACCTACAAAAGGAAGTAAATAGCCGACCGTAACGCCCATACCAATAATCAAGGGTATCATACACGCCCCAACTTTTGAAAATGCTGAAGGAAGAAATCCCAAACTAAATCATTCCGTCAGGCCAAACCCGCACCAAAATGCGGACGTCTTCCCAACTGGCATGCATACTCGAACCAATCTCTTCATGCACCTCGGCCCACCCACTTCAGCCCCTTCAACCCCTCAAATTCTTTATTCAGCTGCTTTCGATACAACATCTATCCACTGTTAGCTTCAACCATCCCATCATCCTAACCCAGCGCAGTCAAGAAAGGGTACTCTTACATCTTTATCCGCCTTCCTCCTCTCCTCTCTTAGCTTTGCCGACTCTGCCTCCTCCTTATCCTCCTGTGTCTCCTTTCCCTTTCCTTTATCAACCTTGACCTCCTCCTCAACCCCCTCCATGACGCTATCTTCAATCCCCGTTGACTCACCAGCCGGTGCTCCCAGCGTCGAGTCGCCTGTCGCGGTGGTGATGTTGAAGCTGAAGTCATGCGACTCTTCAAACTTCATGGCTTGAGTGGGTTCTTCGGTAGCAGTGATGAAGGTGTCGTCTCCATCATTGTCAATATCCATTGTGCTAGGGGGTTGCAAGGACCAATCGATTGTTTCGCCGTAGGTCGACTGGAGCCAATCGTTGGCTTGCTTGAAATGGTTGCAGGTCAACTATCAATGTCAGTCTGGGAAACTGTTGGAAGAAAACGTAGACGTACGAAGGCGCGATGAGAAGGATGTGAGCTGGTAAGCACTATGTTTCGCGTCGAATCGATTCCGGCACATCTGTTAAAAGTCAGTCACAATCTCCATTTTGCTCATATCCTTCTCCGCCTCGAAGCGAACGAACACTTACCGTCTCTGCGTCTCCACACCCCACGCCATCACTACAACCCCATTCCCACCATTCTCACTCGACGTCACAACCTCCAACACCCTCTTGGTCAACACCTCCCACCCCTTCCTCGCATGTGATCCAGCCTCACCCTGCCGTACCGTCAATACATAATTCAACAGCAACACGCCCTTCTCCGCCCATTGAGCCAAGCTCCCGCTTCCATCCTGCGGTACGGAAGCCTCGGAGTAGTCATTCTGCAAGCAAGCCAGTATGTTTCGGACCGCTGGCAGCGCTGACGTCCCCGGTCTCACCGAGAACGCCAGTCCATCCGCCTGCCCTTCCTCATGATACGCCTCTCCACCTACCACAACTACTCGGACCTTATCCGGCGGCGTCATTCGGCTCCAAGCATAGATGTCGTTTTCTGGTGGATAGACGGTCTTTCCGGCTTCGAGTTCGGCGGCGAGAAAGCGTTTGAGATCGAGGAAGGCGGACGTGGTGAGAGCATCATGCACAAACGGTAGCCAAGAGGGATGTAGCGTCCGTATTTCGAGGTCGAGTAGCGTTCGTTGCTCGTTGGTTAACGTTGAGATCCAGATTTCTTTGTCGAAGGTTGATGGTGAGAAGGTGGGTGCGGACGGGGAACGACTCGGCGGTGGGGTTGAGCGCTGACGTTTGGAGCGGGTGGAGGGTGGGGCGGCTTTGCGTTTCGAGGACATTGAGGGAGTTCCGAATCTGATGGGTGCGTAAAGGCGCGGTGGGGTGTCTGGGTACGGTGGTAGCTGATGCGAAGAGGCTGCGGAAATCGGGAGGATGTTACGGAATACGAAAGCGATGTGCGAGCAAACGTGACGAAAGGTGTGTTTACTTCTGGCGGGACTGCGCTTGTTGCCTTTTTCCTTAGCGCGATGGTGGTGAGATAAGATTGGGCGCGGAAGATAAGGAAGGCCACGAGGAGGAATTGGGAAGAAGCAAAGAATCGCGGCCGCGAGGTTGACAGAGTTTAGTTTAACTACGCAGGTTTGAGTCGGTTGGCTCGCCGGCTCGGTGCTGATGATTCTAGGACGATAGGACGTAAAACAAAAGAGTGTGTGGAGTAAAGTCTTCCAACATTAGGATGGAGGCACGCTTGGCATGCGCTGACCCGTGAAGCTTCGTACTCGTGCCAGTCAGAGGGACATTAAGAAGTACGAATCGCAAAGAGGGCCTAAGTGCAGTGCATGTTCAGGCCACAAATGAGCAGTAGTGTTCCATTTGACACATTATCGAAAAGACTCACATTGTCTCACCAGCTAACGGGATCTCAGCTCAGGCTGAGTTTCTGCCACTGGCAGGCCTTGCAACAATTCCAAAGCCAAAAAAGTTGCCCATGTTTAAAACTCTAAATTCAAGAGAAACTATAGTATCATCTAGTACAGTCTAAAAGACAATGCGCTGGTGACTACGTACGCTGAGCTGATATCCAGTACGATAGCGAACGGTTGCGAACCTAGAAAAGTATCGACGTAATTAAACCTCTCGAGTCAAGTCACGGTTGTTCGAAGCTCTCCATCAAGCTACTTGCACTGGCAGTATAGATCAGGACTCGGAAAACAACTATACTTCTAAAGTACCACTTGTTACTACGTTGAACATGTACTTTCATACGAGTTCCCAATGACATTCAATGCACTCCCTCAGTAAGACTCATGCAAGTTGGAGATATAACCTACCAACTGCCAGGATGTACTACACGAGTATTCCTTTCAAACATACCTAGGCAATCCCTTCCTTTTACGAGTTCCTAGGAAGGACCTTCATCAATCTTACAAATATCATCCTCACGTATATCTCAGAGATACTTCTCTACTAGTACTGGTGGCTACTACGAGTGTTCATTCCAAAAGATACGATAACAGCTTTCGACACGAATTCCCAAAGGCCTGCACCAGTACTACAAAGTCCTGACAAATGTCGGCGTCATGTCTGCGCTTAGACTTCACGTAGCTACCACGAGTATATATACTAGCCTTTCGAAATGAAAACGACCCGCTTTACAAAGCTGTATTACGAGATCCCTAAGTAACGACCTGCAAGAAAGATCGAGCGGCCTTACGCATCTAAGTCTAAGCAATACCCAACCAGCAGCTACCACGAGCACTCCTTTCAAACCACGGGAGTTAGAACACTGGCACTTCAAACCCTGACACGAGTCCCCACCACCCTCAACCATAACAGACAATCGTTCTGCATGTCTAAGCTATACTGCACCAGCCTCAACAAACACAACGATTCGAATTGTTTCACGTGTCTGATAAAGCATTGAAACATCTCTTCCCACGAGTTTCCGAGCCCAATCACTTAATAAATCAACTGCATCAAACACCTCACGTATGCATGCATGTCCAAGCTATACCCAGCAGCTATCTCCATGCATGTCAAGTCCAAGCTATGCCCAACCAGTTGCCAGGATGTCCTACACGAGCATTCCTTTCAAACAATACCGACTACAGACTTCGTCACGAGTTCCCAAGAATCTCTACCTGCAACTACTTAACCAGACAGTCCTTACGCATGTCCAAGCTGTGCCCAAGTACCAGTTGCCAGGATGTACTACACGAGCATTTGCTTCACACAATATCTCCGACACAGAGCTTCTTGACGAGTTCCTAAGGGCCGCAACTCACCAGTCAGGCTTACGTATGTTTAACATACCTTAAAAATGTGCCACTTTACGAGAGTTTGTGTAAGAAGATACCGAATGAATAAGCTTTCACATGGGTTCCCACTATGTACTTAGCTATCACGTCGTACGCTACCAGGAGTTCATCACGAGAAATCCTTCCATCTGTGTCCGAAGCAAATGCTTCCACACGTGCTTGCTTCCTAGTACGTGGAAGCAGGGAGGATGTTTCTACGCATCTCACAAGAATTTTGCAGCTTCAACTCGCAGAACGAGAACCACTTCCCTGGTTACAGATCCACCGTAGGAAGGGGAATTCAGCTACGACTTGACTTCCTATAAACATCCTTGCCGCCTCAACACGCAAGACCTTTTCAATTCCAAAGGCGGGGCAATGGGTAACTGCCCACGCTCATAACGCATTGGCACGTTCAAGGAAAACATTGCTATTCGGAAATCCAGCAGTGCACAATAGAGAACCACGAGATTCCCGACGCAAGATTACGATATACGAGCTTGCACATTCGATCAAAGAACTGCCCTTTCAAGTCAAGTCCAGTAACAGTATAGTATCGATCAGTCCTCCGATAACCACGCCTAGTAAGTAAATCCTTACCATTCGCTCCGAGCCCTAGCTGCTGAACACATACCTCCATACGAGTTCCCACTGAGTGCACTATCCAACATTACCAAGCCGCACGCAAGTCAGAGATTCACCGCACCACTGGAGTACTGCACGAGTACTATTCCTTTCAATCGTACACCGGCTATGACATCGTCTTACGAGTTCCCACTGCATTGAAGGACCTTCACCAATCTCACAAAGTAACGGTCAGGATCGACCCTCACGCATGTATGGCTCAGAGATTATTACAGTACTTCCAATGGCTACCACGAGAGTGATTCCAAGAGCTTTGGTACGAGTTACCAAGGATTTGCACCGCCGGTACTACAGTTTGTCTGCGTGGCTGCGCTACTTTACGAGTACTACTTGAAGTTAAGAAATGGCAAGTACGAAGTACCACGAGTATAATAACTCTCGAGAAAAAACGAGTTGCTTTCCGAAGCCGCTTAAGCGCTTTACGAGATTTTTTAAGTAACGAGGTGCAAGAACTTGAATGATCGGACAGTCGGCCTACGCACGTGCAAGCTATACCGTACCAGCATCGTCCGAGTATGCTACGAGTATAAAGTTGCCACTAGAATCGCTTTCACACGAGTTCCCTACTTAGCAAGCGTGTTCAACTATACACGCAAAGCCCAGCGAATACCAGCTCCAACTCGCAACGCAACGCAAGACAATCATCAGGTACTGTACTGCCCAAATCTTACCTGGAAGCGGGATGTCTGCCACGACTTGGCCGCTTCCATGGTCTGTTCAAGAAGACGCCTACACGTGGAACTTTTTCAATTCTAAAGAGCATGCAGTAGATTGAGATATCCTAAAATACAGCATAAACAACCAGGAAAAGGAAATACGGAAACTTGAACAATGCAGAGTCAAAACAAAAACGCCGGTCCCAATATATACAAATACAAGCAAATGCATGCAACCCCCAAGTCTTCTCTCTTCCCTCCCTCCATCTATCTCCTCATACCCACGAAATCCCCATCCCCACCACCGCCGCCATCATCACAGCAAGACTCATGCCCGCCAAACTCCCCACCGACTTGCCCCTCGTCTCCCCCGCCCCACTCTCCACAACCGTGCTGTTGTCAAACACTTCAAGTTTCCCATTTATCGTCTTGTCCGCATCATTGTACGTACTCCACCGCAACTCCGTCTCCCCCGTACAATTCTCCCGCTCAACAATGCTGGGAATGTTGTTACTCGTCTCTTCATCCAAAAACCCCACAAACTCAAACCTCAGGTCGAAAAAGCTAAGCCCCTCCTCCTTCGGCTCCTCAAAAGTCGCGCGGTTGGCGAACCACGGGTTGGTAAAGTTTTCGAACTCCGCCATGCGACCGTAGTAGGCGGTTTCGAAATCGGTTTCGGCAGAGGCGTTGTACGCTATCCTCCTGTCCCCGGAGAAATGGAGCCTCATTTTCTTCTGTTGGAGGTTGCGGCCCTTGCCGTCCATGATTCCTTCCGTCGAGGCGTCGGGTGTATACTCGTAAAACGCACCCGAGTCGAAACCGCTTTTCTTGTCGGACCATTTGCCTTTTAGGGAGGGATCGATGCTGACGGTGGTGCGGAAGTTCCTGTCCCGCCGCGGGCAGAAACTGCGGTGCAGGATGTGGTTACTCATCGCGTCGGGTTTGAGCATGTCGGTGTGGGCGAGGCCGAGGACGTCTTCGTAGGCTTTTGTGGGGGTGTGGGGGTGGAGGGTGAAGCGGTAGCTGCTGATATTCAAACCCGGTTCGTCCAGGCCGGCGAGGGGCAGGTCCGGCGACTCCGGAGCTCCGGCGGGTTGGTCGGGAGTGGTGAACTCGGAAGTGGAGGGGAAAACGGGGACTTTGTCACGGATCAAATAAAGCTCCGACACCAGATCCGGCGGCCCCCCATCCGATCCAAGGTCCCACCCATAAAGTGACGTATCATACTCGAACGGAAAGAACTTCAATACCTTCCCCTCGAGCTGCCCACTCTCCAAATACTCCCTGCGCGCAATAAACTCCTCGGGCGGAAACCTCATCGCCGGCCTCGTCTCCTCCTGCACCGCCATTTCCAACCCAGGCACCGGCGTCGTCTCCGGTCCATAACCCCGCTTCCTCAATGTCGGATCAACCCCTTCCGGTAAACTCTCGTTCGTCGATTCCCCCGGCCATCCCTCCTCCCGCATCCGTTCCTCCAGGGCCGCCTCCGGCGGCCACGCAGCGATCCACATCCCCCACGGATTCTGCTCCCCAAGACTACCCTGAGATGAGTTCGCCGGCGGTCCGACCCACGCGAGGGCGTGCCATGTTTCGAAGCGGTGGGCGTCGGCGGGGCAGGCGGTGGTGTTGGGCGTGCTCCAGGTGAGCGTGATGTAGCCGGGGAAGTAGGCGCCGGTGCGGTCGAGGTGGGGGTCGGGGAAGTGGAGGTGGGACCAGGTGGTGGGGGAGGTGCGGTCGAGGGGGGGGAGGGTTTCGCGGAGGGCGTGGGTTAGGGGGAGGAGGGCGAGGAGGGCGAGGGGGACCATTGTGGTCGGGAGTGGCGAGGGCGAGGGCGAGGGGGGTTGTTGGTGGTGGTGGTGATGCTACGTGGTGAATTGAAGCCGAGTTGGAAACGATTGATGCGATTGATGCGAAGGACTGGCGATGTCGTGGGTTGTAAAGGAGTGAAATGAACGGAGGTGTGAAAGGAAAGTCTCGACTCGTATCAATTCGACGGCTCGGACGAAAGCAAGGAATGAACGACGGCGCCGCGCTGGTCAAGAAGTTTTTAAGCCCCCCCTACCAAGGGCCCGTAAGTACCAAGGGGCCTACCAAACGGTACCAAGGAGATGAGCCACGAGAATGTCTCAACCGCCACGAGAATTGGGCATGAATCCTAAGGAAAAGGCGAAAAATACGAGGAAAATCTTGGAATAATATGAAGTATGTAGAGAGGAGGGAGTGAAGGTTTAGAAGAATAACATGTGGGCTTTTTGGTGAGTGCCGAAGTGAATTGACAGGGGAGCTTAAGTAGCTAGTGCCACTGGCGTGCAGCTGATTAGGTACTGTAACTGGCCTGGGCATCGACGTCGAGAACTTCATGAAACAACAGGAAGGAATTGCTTCTTCTTCTGGTGAACGGGTGGCTAAAACTTGTGGGGTTAAACAGGCTTCGAAAGAAATTGCGACCCACACGAACGAACGACGGACGGCATGGGAATTGCAACGGGAAGGAATTGGGGAAGATGAACGCTGAGGAAATCACAAAGGGAAGATGCATCCTTCTTAGTAGGAGGCTACTAGGAAGGTCATCTAATCAACGGGATACGAGCCACGGGTATGTAAGGGCAGAGAGGGGGAAAGCTTATCAGATGGGTTCGTTTGTACGGACTGTATGATAGAGCTTCCGTCCTTCCTCCTCGTCCAGTGGCTAGACATCGCGATGATACATGATATTGCGAGTCTCTGCCATCTTCAATTACCGATGCTCTCTATTCCCACGTTCAACGCACAATAACCTGCAACCTTGGACGAGCGGCACGGGTAAATTCCCCTTAGGATCGTCGATATGTACTAAGGCGTTTGTGGTGGGGCTGCAGGTGGAATCGAGGGAAGGAAGTTTGAGTTGGGTGCAGGATCGGTGGGTGACGGAACATCGAGATGCCGATTACGATAAGATTGCAATTATCTTATCGTTTTTGGCAGAGAGATTTAATCCGATAGCGATAAAGACTCAAGATTATCGGTACAGATAATCATCTTGATGGGGCGATAAGAATCGAGATCTGGTGTCTCCAGTCCGCTCGAGTCGAGACCTCGTCATACCTCACCTGTACTGTACTCGACACCGCTCCCGACGGAAACGATTCGCACTCCGAAGCTGCTCGTATTCCTACCGCAAATGTATGCAAATCACTCCACTGCGAGAAACTCAGGCTAATTGATACCTCATGTAGATCTCAACGGTCGAGTTCAACCTCCGATGTCCGACTCGACGCGGCCGGTCCAACGGAGAGCGACTGAGCAGTCTGCTCGGTCGCTGCGTCTTCTAGGGTTTGTATCGATGGGTTGAATAAGCCGTTGATAACGTGCGTGGCTGTAAGGAGAAGCTGTGATGGCAGTTGTTTGGAGTGTCGAGGGCGGGGAAAGTTTGGGCGCCCCTTGATCCGAGGCCAAGTGGAGATTACTAAGCCCGTGGTAAGCATTTCCTGAACGAGCGGGACTGCGAGCACTAACTTCAACTACAGACTTTTCGAGGGGTAATGAACCCTCACCCTCTCCGTTGCACTCAAGACATCTTGAGTTATGGCTGTGTCTCCCATCTTTTGCGGCGAATGGCATTCCGATGCCATTCCTTCGCACTTCGCAAAACTCGATTCCCCACTCGAGAACAAAGGAATCGCTGTGGAAACCGAAACCGGTTTCTATGGCATTCCAGACAGACTCAACTCACCACCACAGTTTGGCCGAGATCGAGCCTCACTCGGCCCTCTATCCACCTCCATCTTCACCAGTTTATCGCTCTCGGCTACTTTTACTTACCCCTCACTTATAACTCCATCGCGTCCACCTCACAAATCACGTCCGCACAACAACATTCCCATGCTTTCCCGCGAAATCATCGAAAAGGAAAAGTTTATTGTCATCCCTGGACTTATCATCTTCTGTTTTATCCTCATAGTCAATCCAATCCACGTCTCCCTCATTGCCCTCACTGTCACCTCCTTTTTCTTCCTAATCCTCCGCTTCTTCTTTCCAACGCTCTCTGACTTCTAGTCGTTGCCCAATCACTATCACCGTCAACTTTCTTTCCTACATCTGTTGTGTCCTTTTTTCTCTTCCCTATTTCCAACTTCCCCACTTCTGACTTCCCTCACCTCCTGACTACCGCCACCATCACCACTTCTCTCATTGTTTCTCTTTGTCTACCCAAACATCCCTTACCTCCATCAACTAAATCACAATACCCACTTTTCTTGATCCTGTATGTTCCCTCTCCTCCCATCCTGCCTCTTGGAAGGGCCGAGCGTCAAACTAACCACCTGCTCTCCCTAGCACAATGAAGATCTGCAATTTCACCTTTGGCGGGGCGATGCAGCGCAGCTCCGATCTGCCGGCCATTACGCATGATGCCGCTGACCTCACCTACGACACCGTTCCGCCAACTCCCTTCCCCTCGCCTGCCGACAGCCCTTCTGACAGTGATGCCACGCCTGACGATTCTCCCGCTGACGAAGCTGTTGGACCTGCTGAAGCCCAACCGGCTCGTCGAATGATGGTTCTTGCTGTTGAGATTCCGTTTGTCGAGATCGATAGGAGTGAGTATGTGGTTGAGAGTGCTTCGGAGGCGTCGGAGTCGGAGGGCTCGGACTGTTCAGGCGGATCGTCTCGTTCGGGATCGCCTGGAGGTGGATCGAGACGGTCGGCGAGTAGGGATGGAAGCGCTGGATCAGATGAGAGCGTGGCGGAAGATTCCAGGGAGGATGAAGGCGGTGCTGTTGACGGTAAGTTGGATGGATGTGAGGAAGAAGATGACCTTTTGGAAGAAGGGCCGAACGTCGAGGAGGATGAGGAGAAGAAGAAGGACGATCTGGAGAGGAAGTACTCGCCATACTTTGTCCCGAGAATGGAGATGTACAAAGAGTTCCAGGCCAGAGCGAAGGAACAAGGAGAGCGGCTCCTCGATGTAAGTTCGCACCATTCCGTCCCATCAAACTCCCATATCTTCTACTTGCTGTATTGTGGTCTACTCTTTGCGCTCGTATGCTACACTTTCCTGCCTGTGCTTCTCCACATCTCTATCTGCCTTGCCATACCCAAATATCCAAGATACCCCCAGTTCCCCCTCCCCCCCTCCATGCCCCTCCCCAAAGCCGAGTGAACCGTCCAGACCACCGTCTTCTAACCGTCTCCATGCTGCTTCTAGTCCCACGCATGGTTTCCCGTCCCTCTAAAGAACATTCCAGCAGAGCAAGCAAAGTTGTTCGCCGTGGCTATAAGAACTCCACTCCCCCCGCCAATCTCCACATCCTCTTCTTCTTCTCCACATTCCGCACCCCCATCTCTCTCTACACAAACTCGTTCCTCACCACAACTGAGCGAACAAACTCCACCATCAACAAACGACGAAATGGTCAAGCGTCGCTCGCTCCGTCCCGCAAAGTCCACTCCCGTCCTCCCCTCCTCCTCCGCCGCTCGATCTTCCACCACAGTCCCCACCTCTTCCGCCGCCCCACCGCCAGGTCCCAGCAATGGAACTCCCGTCCTCACAAGAGGCATGAAGAAAATCAGCTTCGCCGAAGCCAACGCCTACATCAGCATGATGGACGGCATCAAGATATTCTCCGACCACGACGTCGCTGCTGGAGAGAACGGCGAGGGGCAGAAGGCTGGGAAGACGATTCGTCCTAGTAAGCTTCGACGCAAGGCGACGCGGGCTGCCCTGAGAGAGGTGCTGGGGGAGAACGGCGGTGGTAAGTAGAGATTTCTTTTGTGTGAGATGCTGGGAGTTGCTGGGTGCTTTGATGGAAGGGTGCTGATACGGGTGTTTGCTTGCAGGTTCGGTCAACAATGAAGTCGAGAAGAGTGGCGAGAAGGTCAAGGAGGGTGGTGAGGGTAAGTTTGCTCCTCTTCTCTGCAACAACATGGTGTTGACGGTGGTTGTAGGTTACGACTGCAAGGATGGTGTCAAGGTCGTCAAGGATGAAGGTACGTCTCGTTCTGCTCTCCTCTCGATGTGTTGTCTTCTAACATGCACCCAGGATGCTCCGCCGAGGATAAGAAGGGCAAGGCCAAGGAGCCGCTCGGTACGTTGTCCATGAAGACTAGAACGGAGGGCTGCGCTAACGTGGGTAGTTCGTGACATCACCGACCAGCTTCGCAATGCTGGAAATGGAGATTTGGCTGCTGAGTTGGCGGTCGATAAGATGTTGAACCCAGTCCTGAGAGCTGTCCGTGCGAGACATGATGAGCAGGGAGGGGTTAAGGGTGAGAAGGAGGATGGTAAGTCTCTCCACTTCCAGTTCAGGCGACCGCTTGGGGTGATGCTGACTTGGGTTGTAGAAAAGCAGTCCTATGTTGATGCTGCGGAGGAGGTCATTGGGGACTTCTTGAAGAGGGGCGAGAAGAAGAAGGGTGCTGGTAAGATTCCCTTCCCTGTTGTTTCAGTTTTGCTCTGAGAGGTCTTGCTTTTTGGACCTTGCACTGTACTACATTTCCGTTGGTTGTTTTCTGCTCTGGTCCAGGCAACTGTTACCTATCTCATGGTTGGAATGGCACATTACTGGCGCTTGTTTTCATCTTGCTGGCGTTTTCATTGCTCGTTTCAGGCTTGTTCATTCTTCCCTTGTTGCCACATTCCGCAAGCATTCCTTTCCCAAAATACCACGATGGTGATGCTGTTTTTGCATCGACATTCCTGCATGCCCGTTCGCATGATGCTGGCATTCTTGGTATCTGTTCTCGACACTTTTTTTATCGTTTTACGTGGTTCCATCACCACAGCGGCTTTTGCCTCGCCGGTGATATATACCCTCAGCCTCACACCTTCCTGAATCCCTTGTACCTTCTTCTGTTCTCATTTGCACATCACTTCTCAAATCATTTACATCACCATCATCTTTCTTCATCTACCCACTCCCATCACCATGAAGCACCCCAAACCCTCCAAGACCCCCAGAGCCCCCAAACCTTCCTTCACCCAGCTCCTCTCCACCTCCAAGCCCGAGCTCCTCTGCTCCTGGCTCATCTCCATTCCCTGTCTCCACCTCTTCTTCACCTTGCCAAACTCGTTCCTCCTCTCCATCGTCTTCATCATCGTACTCATCGCGATGAACTACATCTACTTTTCATTCTCCCGCACTCGTCTATCCAGGAAGATCTCCAAGTTCCTTTGGAAGTTCCGCGCCTTTCTACTCCAACAGTTTCTACTGGCGTTCTTTGTCTTGAGTTTGATGCGGTACTCGTTGAAGGGGTGTTTGATTCTTAGTGCGGCGTTTATGGCGGTGTTTGTGCCGGGAGTGTTTGTTTATGTTCAGGAGACGGGGGTTGAGGAGTTGAGGTTTTGTGCATGGTTTTAGCTGCTCGAGGCTGTGTTCTGGTGCTGTTGCTTGTTGTTTTGCGTTTCTTCTTGCTTTTCGAGCTCTGTGATGGTCTGCTTGCTGGCCAGGTTGGCTGCATCTCATCTGTTTTTCCTTTCTTTGCCTTTATCACTGCCCTTCATTTTCTCCTTGCTTCCATCTCACTTCCTTATACTCTACTTTACTTTACCTCTTTTTCTTCTCAAATACTAACCTCCCTCCAGCCCCCAAGAAGACCCCAGAGCCATCCATCGGCCCCGTCCTCAACCACGCCAACCTCGAGTCTACTCCACTGGTCATGACTCTCCTCCAAGACCCCGCCGGCCGCGAGACCCTCGCCAATTTCCTAAAGGGCCACACCGGCATCACCCTCTCCGAAGCCCGCGCAACCGTCGCCGATCTCGTCAAGGCCCAGGAGCCCGCCCCAACGACCGAGCCAAAGACCGTCAAGCTCGAAGACGAAATCGACGAGGACGACCTCCCTCTCGTCCGCAAGTACATCCCCAAGGCCAAAGACACCCCGACCATCGCCCCCAAAGCCACCTCACCACCCCCCGTCCCAGCCAGACCAGCCTCCCGTACTCCCCTCGAAGCCCCCAAAATCGGCGGCCGTCGCCGCGCCCTCAAGGCAAAGAAGTCAACCGCCACCCTCTGGCCGCCCGCCCCCGAAGTCTCCCCCAAGCCGGACCCAAACGAACTCATCCGTATCAAGTACCTCGACCAGCTCACCTCCAAAGTCACCATCTTCTTCACCCCCCGCTGCACCATCCAAGCCAACCTCGCCGCAGGCAAGGCTCTCCCATTCCAGCAAAAGGGCTGGGTTTGTGACGGGATGAAGGTCGTCGGTCATGACCTTGAGGCGGCGAGGGTTGCTGCTAGGGAGGAGTTTGGGGATGAGGCGGTTGATGCTGGGGAGAAAGGGAGTGTGGAGGAGAGGAAGGTTGAGGGGATTGCTAGGTTCAATGAGTTGCTCCGTGGGTTGCCCGAGGAGGCGTTGAGGGCGGCGCTTGAGGCGGCTGGGAGCCAGGAGCAGGAGAGCAGTGGGAGCTGTAGTCCGCTGAGTGAGCCGCCGAGTGATATGGATCTGGACGATGAGGAGGGGTTTGTTGCTGGGGTTAAGGCGAGTTTGGAGGAGGTCGTTGAGAACACTGCTGCTGTCAAGAGCCGTTCCGTTGCCGAGGCTGCTGAGAAGAGCCGTGTCGAGGGTGGTCAGGCTAGAGAAGCCGCCCTCGTCAAGGCCCGTGTCGAGGCGAAGGTTGCGGAGAAACTGAAGGAGGCTGAGGAAGCCGCTAAGCTCGCCGCTGAGGACACCGCCGCCGACACCGCCCGCCGCAACAATGCCGCCAAGTTGATGAGCCGCTTCTCCCACCTCATCCAGAACCCCGAGAAGTTCGTCGCCGCCGTCTCCGCCCCAACCGAAAACCTCGGCCTCATCATCAACGAGCAGACCACCTCTGCCTCCGGCTCTGGCACCAAAGACTCCCCCATCCTCCTCTCCGACGACATCGCCCCCCCAATCACCCTCCACCCCACCAACCCCTTCATCGACCCCCGTCCCGCTCCACCACCTCCCCCACCGCGCAGCACCCGCTCCGCCCCCTCCCCCCTCACGACCCCCCTCCCAAACCCCGACTCCCTCCTCTCCTCCCGTCCGGTCAAGCGCACCCGCTACACCGCGGCCGATATCGAGATGCTCCTGGACGTGCTCTCGGGCCGCCAAGCCGTCGACTGGGATGATCTCGAGGCGAAATTCGTTGTTGGCGCGTTGAGTGAGCGCGAGGAGAAGGTGTGGGGTGTGCGTGGGCTTAGGATTGTCGTTGGTAGTCGCCGGTCTGAGCTGCGGGGTGTGCTTGAGGGTGAGGGGTTTGTCGAGGGGGGGGAGGTGAAGGTCGTTGAGATTGAGAAGGAGGATTTTTAGATTATCAAGCGCTGGTTAGAAGAAGAAGGTTACTGGAGGTGAAGAGGAGGGTTGGTGTTTTGAGGTGGGCGTTGGGGAGGATTAGGGAGGCTGGGGGGATTCTGGAGGAGGTGAGGGAGGTGTTGGGCGGTGTTTAGGCGGTGTTTTTTTAGGATGGAACGGGGGGGCGGGTCCTGTTGCATGCTCGCCATTGTACTAGGTGCGTGGGACAGGAGCGAGGGCCGGGGACGTTGGGGGTGCTCATTTTGATGGGCGTGTTCGGGCGGTGTTTTGTTTTTATATGGTTGCTTGTTTTTACTTCTCTATATGGGTGTTCTTTTTATATGGGTGTTATTGTTACTTGATATCTTTACTTCGGGTTCTGCGTTAATGGAATTTGTTGTATTCGGGATTGATGTTTATGTCTGTGTGTCTGTATCTTCGGGTTGGGTGATGTGTACCGTATGTGGCTTCAGTCTGCTGTGATGATTGCTTTAAGTGAGTCTCCGACCGGAGATGGGTCTACTTCCGAGCCCAAAGATGTGGCTTGTCATTCCTTCTCCCTATAAAGTGCTAACTACAGTCCTTCCGACTTGCTTCAGCCCTCTGACTCCACCAACAACTCTCTCACAGCCTAAAAAAATAAGAGAAAAGAATGGAATGTAGAAACACGTATCTCACACGACAAACTCCTTACATCAACACTACTCCAGATGGCTCACGAGCAATGGGGATGAAAAGCAAGAACCTCCGACAAGGCAGATGCAGGTACGAGTACGTGCAACAGCGGCAACTGAAGAAAACTCGGCCTTCGAAAGCGACCTACGAGCAGAACAAGCAATCTGGCGCGACGTCGGTGAACGGCTTTGGCACGAAAGAGAAGAATCAACGCATGAAAAAATAAGCTCGCAACAAATAGATCTACGAGTAGGAGAGATATCCCAGACCAATCCCACTTACGTACTGTTATTCATCGGTAGGACGTTCGACATATGGTTGGTACGAGAAGAAAAACCTCACTGCAAAGGAAACTTCTTGCCTACTAACGGAGGAGAAGATTAACTACGAGCAGAGCCAACTACCAACGGAGAGACCGCTACGTTTTATGTACGTCTAGCGATGATTGTGCGTGTCCTCTGGCACGAGCAGAAGGGACTCACAGAAAAGGAATCGGAGCACGTCCACCGCATAAACCTACGAGCAGAGTAATTAGTCATCAGCTGGCTACTTACGTTTGTGCACTGCGCGTCATTTGTAGATCTCTACTAGACTCCTATACGAAAAGGAAGAGCTGGCTGAAAGCGACGAGACGATTGTTCCAAACGCACTTACGAGTGAAGCAGACATCGACCCCACGGTCATGTCTCGTACTGCCATCGGTAGAGCCAGTTTTCTGCGCAAGAAGAGGCACATCGGAAAGAGAATCTCAATTGCTCTCGAAAGGCCGGCTACGAGCAGAGGCACCTGTCACCGAAGAGCGGCCACGTTGATGTACTGCGTGAAACTGTTGACACTTCGCCCCTTCACGAGCAGCGGGAACGTGCCGAAAATAAATCACGATCACGACACGGCCACATCGGAGTTCGGAAGTACCGATGGACATACGAGTACTAGTAGCTGCACAGCAGGCGTACCAGTCACAGTCATATATATCTCATGCTGCGCTGCCTTTGGTGGAACTAGCTTTCTGCACGAGAAGAAGAGGCCCATCCGAGTCGGAAAGAACAACTCGATCGTTACCAGTAAGTACAGAGGACGTTACGAGCAGAGTCACCGATTCCCGAAGGGCAGTCACGTTTATGTACTGCGTGAAACCACTCAATACTCAATTCTACACGAGAAGAGAAAACTTGTGGTAGGAAAGAGGAACACGATCACCATAAATAGACATACAAGCAGATGCGGATCGGCGGAACACTGGCCGTACGTTCACGTTAATGTACGTACTACAGTCATTGATAGAACCGACTTCTACTACGTCAAGAAAACGAAACCCAAAGCAAGAAAGACTACGTTCGCTCCCCAAGATGTACGAGTATGTAAAGCCACCATAGAAAGTTCACTCATTCCCTTCCTTGAATATTTTCTGCTTTACCACGACACTACTTAACTTCTGGCTTACCAACAACGCATGTGAGAAATAAGAAAAGGACAGCTGCACGCTCAGCCTACGGCACCTTCTTCCATCTATACCATCCAAGTCCAAGCAATATTACTGGGATGAATCAAAGACAACGCCAGAAATCCCACGAACCAACTATGGTACGTGCAAAGCAATTATATATTCAGACAAGATGCAAGACGATTGTCGAGAGTTCAGGAAGACCTACGAGTAGATCTATGGATCAAACACAAGCCTTACGTGGTTGAATATCATTACCTTCCACGGGAAGAAGCAGCCCAAAGCAGGAGAGAATAGAATACACTCACCGCGCATGCAAATTCTGTATGGGTAGAGCCAACACAGAAAGTTCAGGGTTACGTTCTGCCATTGATTGGTACAAGTGGAAACAGCTCTATTCACGAGAAGAAACAAACTGCTGAAAGAGATGATAACATGATTGCTCTCATAGAAACTACTACAAGGGGCCACTAAAGACTTTCCCCGTCTACATACTTCTACTGGCAGAGACAATTCCCACGGCCACCACGGGCAGAGGAAATTCGCAACAGGAGAGTTTCGAATTCGACGAGTACACACTCATTACAAAAGAAGATTCAGACAGAAAGAGCCAAGTTGAGGTTATTCACGTTTATGAAGTACGATCATTGGCAGCAGCAGAATACCGCACGAGCTTGTAGAGGGAAAAGACCGTGGCTATATTGGATTGAAAAGCACAGTCGCTGCATAAAATCTACGAAGTTTCAGAAGGCGCCATCATGCATCGCTTGCCAGTTACGTCACGCCTCCGCCGTACTATTGGAAGAACCAATTCCTCCTACGAGTAGAAGAAATAGATTAACTCGTTACAGATGATGACTCGGAATAACGAACAGAAACTCTGCGACTACAGCCAGTCACATCCACGTACTGCCATTGGTAGGATCTAGAATTGCTGACCAGTTATTACCTTTACGAGAAGAAAAAACCCACGGCAAGGAAGAACCCGTTCACATAATATAATGCTACTACGAGTAGAATTACTGCCGACCGCAAAATATCACGTCTATGTACGAGTACTACCGTAGGGCGAACAACTAGATGTTTGCATCACGAGATCTTAGAAGCTTTCAGCAAGTAGATACGCGATATGCATGGCATGATGACATTGCAAAAAGGAAGAAAACTGCCACTTCGATTGACTGTATGAAGCATCGGTACAGCAGTCCTGCAGTTTACACCATACGAAGAGTTTCATTTCCGATCCGACCAAGAGCACGAGTAAACTCACTCAAGCATATGCTGGCCATGCTCCCGAATGCACGAAAAGATTGTGATGGGTGAATTTGAGCGTACAAAACTACTTAACAATGCGGACCGAGAACTCGAACGTGAATGTTTCAAAGCAGGCTGAGAAAAGCTTTTTGGCACGATAGCAATGAATATTGGCTTTATAATATCTACAGTACATCGTAACTTTTGCCGTCTAATTACTTACGTGCACTGTGTGTCTTGATGAGTGGACATAGGGCTCAATTAACATACTTTGGCAAATCCGAAAATGCATATGAACCCAAGGAAAGCGATGGAAGGGATTAGAACGTGCAGGCAACCATTTCTTCCTTGCTTGGTTGAGTATGGGGCAATTGCGGGGAACACTGTTACGTAGCTTCTCCCAATCTATACCGTGAAGTGGAAGATGCCGATACACGACAGTACAGGACTTACACCATGGTACCAATTACAGTTAAACCCCTTAGAAATCTACACCCTTTAAGATTACACCATTCACATCTAACACCTCTACCAGTGAGTGGTGTTATTTTACCCCAATTGATGGTGTAAATAAATTACCCCTCTTACTGCCACATCATTGCTACTGGTGTAAATAAAGACATACACCTGTAACCAATAAAGGTGTAAACTGCGGTCATACCATGTTATACCAGGTCGTGCCATTCTAAACTTTCTGGACAGCAAAAGAAATAATTCTTTCATGAGGCTCGAACCCAGAACCTTTAGTAACTAAGACTAATCCTTAACCACTTCGTCACGAAGGCATTTTATAACATTTATACTGAATCCTAATCTATATAGTGGCACAATTAAACCCGCTACCACTGTGCCGGGAAAATCACGAAGATGATAAGTTATTTCGAAGAGCTTGCACCTTAGGTGGTAGGGGGTGTAAACTTATACCATTTGTATGCACAATACACCACTAACAATTAAGGTGTAAAAATTACACCATGTAACTATAAAGAGTGTAAACATTACACCTCTTGCGGTAAATGGTGTAAATATACACCCTTTTGAGTAAATGGTGTAAAGTTAAACCCATTCGAGTAAATGGTGTAAAGTTACACGCCTACTGCTTAGCAGTGTCACGAAGGCATTTTATAACATTTATACTGAATCCTAATCTATATAGTGGCACAATTAAACCCGCTACCACTGTGCCGGGAAAATCACGAAGATGATAAGTTATTTCGAAGAGCTTGCACCTTAGGTGGTAGGGGGTGTAAACTTATACCATTTGTATGCACAATACACCACTAACAATTAAGGTGTAAAAATATTGCATGTAACTATAAAGAGTGTAAACATTACACCTCTTGCGGTAAATGGTGTAAATATACACCCTTTTGAGTAAATGGTGTAAAGTTAAACCCATTCGAGTAAATGGTGTAAAGTTACACGCCTACCGCTTAGCAGTGTAACATTACACCCCTAACGGTCAAAGGTGTAAAATAACACCATTTGTCTTATTAGTGCTCGAGAAGCCTATGTACTGTCACTGGTTTAATGACTACACATACACCATAGTTGTGATGTAACTACGCCATTTATACACCTTTCAAAATTATGATGGTGTAAATCTCATGCGACCCATACAAAGTTTGTACTGCCGTGGATATACGAGATCGAAAAGGGGGTGGACACTGAATTATCTTCTACGAACGAGCCTGTTGGATCTGGAAACGTACGAGGATCTTCGGAACCATTTTCGCAATGGAATTGATCACCAGGCGTTGTACGTGACAACTTCATGATATCATTATTTCGGAGACTCAAAAAGATCTAAGTACGAAAAGATGAAGAGTATTTCAAATCAACACCACCGTACGGTCGACCGTTGACGGCTGAGCCTAGAAAGCGGATCAATATCGATCGGAATGAAGCATGATTGGACAGCCAAAAGTTCATACGAGCTCATCAATTCAATCCAAGATATTGCAGCCTTTCTTACGGCCAATGTACATCGGACCTAGCCCCCAGAAAGCTTGGAAACCAGAAAGCCCACACGTTGAGTACTTATGAGTAAGAATAAGCGTGCTGTTACTAAGTACTTCATCAAGGTTGCACTGAGTTTGATACGGGGATCCGACTCGGAACGTGCAGCAGTACACGAGAGAGCATGTACGAATGCAGGCCAAACGCTGTAGATGGTATGGGATTCGAAATGCAAAGCTAGAAGACGACAATTCACGGCATTTGTACGAGCTCAAAGGTAGCAGAAGTATCAACCACGTACCATGCAGCCCGGCCCCGTCATCGTTCGACAGCACTTCCGAATCTTGCAATAGATAGCAAGGCAATTAAGAGCGGCTTAGAAACACTTACAACCTGCACACGCCTTAAAGATCTTAGTTGCATTTTCCATTAAGCTTTGCGTTTTCCCTAAATTCCATTCTTTTTGATACACGTTGATAAAATACTCTTAATGGGGATGTAGTACTTCTTATTACTATCCATGCTCAAGGAGTCATTACAAAGTCGATGCTAGGAGGGAGCAGCAGTGGGCCTTACGTAGTAGCAGGCGAAATCTTGGAACTGTTGTACGGCATTGGAGATGCAAGCGGATGACCGAAGGGGCGATTACAATGGACGCTTCGGCCATTGAACGCACTGATTCCACCACCAATTAACAGGAAACTGCGATTGCCAGATTCCCGTCCATTTCAAGTTCCGTTCTTCTCTAAAGCCGCGTCTCCTTTGATGCTTCCGTTGAGAAGCTTGCCCACGTCACTGGGAAAATATATATATTATAAGCATTCTCCAGTGAAATAGAAACAAAAGGACATGGTACAAGGGAATGATTGATGCACGAATTGTGCACGTCAACTACGGCGTCTGAACGAGTCGATGACAAGTTCAATTCTCACTCTTTCTTACATTATTATTGCGATGTAAAAAGTTACAGTAGCTTTGATGCCATCTGTCCGGTGCAGACTTGAGCGCTCATAATTGGCCGCTCAATTAAGTATCTCCTGTAGCTTGGCCGTTTCTCTTACGTAGCCTTAGGACCCGGAGATCGTAGAGTCTATTTTTTGTTGTTTACATCGCTCTAAATAGCGATTATCGTACAACGCACTTCCTTTCTTTTTTATTCTTCTTAAAAGCTTTACCAGCTACTTAAGTACATCTCAAGCATATCGCCCTTCTATAGGCAGGTGTTAATTTGCTGCCGCTAAAGGAGTGCATCCCAACAGTAAGAGCCCTTCCTGATCCTAGTGGTTACAGCGACTGATATTCTACAGTGCAGGCAGGTGCTGCCCCTCGAAACCGGCCAGCAGCTTTCGAGCTTCTGCCTGCAGAACTTCGAATGCAGATTTACACCCAGATAACAATATTCGAGCTTCTCCAGGTATCCCATGCCACCGCCTTTCTCTATCATGACGTCAGCATGCTTCTGGCCACATATCCCACGTTCCGAAACCACTTTCACTACATGGGCGCACGATACCGTCCTGGCACCTACCATCAATACAAGTCCAGAGACGACCGTCCTAAGGTGCCCCAACTAAGCCTCCGAACGTTGGGCGGCTTATCGGGCATACCAGAGTACAACTGGTTCATGAGACTATACTCGGAAGAGCGGCAGGAGCTTCCTAGGTTCGGCATTCCATGCTACTGGCCTTGTAAGAGATGCCTCAAGGTCTATAGTGTGCTTAAGCTCTATCCGGTCGAGGCTAGGCAGTTTGATGGAGTGTTTCTTGAGGTGGTCAAGTGGGAATACTTGTGTATTTTGTGTCGACCTGGGTTTGTCTTTAAAAGCTATGAGCCTGAAGTTAAACTTGCATGGTAGGATGAAGATAAAATGGTCCCGAAGTGAGAGTCTTGCACTATTTGCTGTCAGTTTTACTAAGCAATCGCATATGCGCATATTTTCAGCCAGAATCGCGATTAGTACTCTATATCGCTAGTATTTCAACAAGAAGATGCTGCGAACAGCCAGATTTTTGCATGCGTGAACTTCTTACTCTTTGTATGTTGCAACCTTCACTTCCGACCTACACTCAGCTTGTTGGCTACAGACCCCAAGCTCTCCTTATCCTTTGATCTCTCTTCTAAAGCAACTTCATGACCGGCACCTTGCCCCTTGTTTTCTTGTTTGGCACTTGGAGGCTTGTCTCGTATGCAATACGCCCAGAGAAGAAACGCTAAGAAAGCAATGCCAGTGACTGCAGTGAGGCCGACCCAGTAAAGAATTACCATTTTCTTGTGTCCTTCCTTTCTAATCGCCTCCTCGCGAGCCCAGTTGCCCTCAGCTTTGGAATCGTTCATGTTGGACAGCTGCAGGTGCATGATGCGGCGTTTGGTTTTATGTTGCAATATTGAACAGTAGTCTAATTCCAGCCGATTTCTGCGGTATGGCGTTAGGTCAATAGTGCTGCTGAGAGGAGAGAATGATGAAACGAAGGGAAACTGCTAGTAGAGTACTGCATGTGCGATTTATAATCTTTAAATCTTGAAATCCTACTTGTTGTCAGGTGATGCTTCGTTGGATGATGACGATTCTGTTCAACTTGGATCGCCCTGTTCAAGGTGAGTAACGGAGCTTGATTATATAATGTGCTGTCGAAATACCATGGAATGAAATGGCATACAGCATTAAGCTCGAGAATACGCGGGCAGGACAGGCAGAATTGATGTAGGATAGCATTTACTTAGAAAGGCATCCGAGACAAGCAGTTACTCGTACAGACATCAAGGCGAATTTGCTTCAATACACGTTGCTTCCATGATTTGGATAATATCTTCAAGTTCATGAATTCAGCAAATGACTCGACCAATCAGGCCTTAGCTGAGTACGCGGGTACTGGCTTTACAGGAAGACCTGAAAGACCAATTCTATCGTTGGCTTTTCCAGCTGCTGTAGCAACTCCGCAGCCAGGATCACCCTTGCAATCCACCTCCTGACCACACTTTGTAGCATTATCTCCCGTACAGATAACCTGAGCATCGTGTGCCGGCGTGCCCAGCTCAACGTCTTCTCCCTCCTTTATAAGTAACATCTTCTTACTCCTGCGCTTTCGGTAGAGAGAAGCCACTATACCGCAAACCGCAGAAATAGCAAGCCCTCCAGCAATGCAAATGAATCCTTGTGGAGACATAGGTTCTATGGTTAGTCGTTAACGACTAAGGGGCTTAATTGGTGATAAATGGGCGACAAAGTGCTTGAAAAACAGCGAAGTGCGGGTGCTTTATGATCAATGGGTCGTTGGGACGAGTCCTGAGACAGGGAGTCTTCGTTGGAATACACCCAGCGGCATTGGGAGATGAAGGGATGAATGCTTTGCAAAAAGGCCAGGAAGGAACCGCGAAAATATCTATGTCGTTACCGCTCTGTACATTGAACACAAAAATCAATTTTGAAAAGAAACTTATATACTGTAACAGTAGTGTAGTGGTATACCATGTAAGATGCTGAAAGTTTCCGACAGGGACTTGAAGTTTGAGGCCTAGGTTCGAGTCCTGGCAGGGTGTCCAACCATTGTTTTTATGCCTCTCTCTTCCCTGGCATTATGTATGCAGCACAGCTATCAGTATCATTAACCTTCGACTCCTTTGTGATCCATCGCAATTCTATACACTTTAATCCCCTCCGCCACCCCCGGCCCCACCACCGTCACCTCCTCCATCACCGCCTTCTCCATACTCTTCAAGACCCAGAAGCTCCCTCTCCCGTTTCTTCTTCCTTGCTTCATATTGGTCCCATAAAACAAATAAGATAAGGAGCAAGATGCCGCCGCCTATGACACCACCGGCGAGGCCTGCTCGGGATGCCGTGCTCGGCTTTCCAGGTTTTCTGCTGGAAGAACTTTCATTGAGATTTCGGGGGTTGAGGAATGGGGGTGGTGGCATTTACGCAAATCGCAGGTTGGAGCCAGGATCAATAGATGAGAGCTTAGGGATATATTTAAGAAGGCTGTCTAGTATAATATAGTAGGTCATGCAGGGTGAGATTATTGGGATAAGTGGTCAAAGGACGTTGGTTTACACCAGTATTGCACTGTCGAACTAATTGAAGACAAGATGAAACTGAAGTTGAAGCTTCCATCTTGAATCGCAAACTGAAAAAATTAATTACTGAAGAGCTACATTCGTCTATGTGCACTCATCCACTGCGAAGGTATGAACACTCATCAACAATCTATCCATTCCATATCCAACCGAGCTCCTCATTCCTACATCGATCGTTCAGACCGTACATCCATCCCACAATCTAACCCTTCACCGCCCATACACTGGCAAAGAAATCGATCCTACGACATCCGAATGATCCAGCCTCCTATCTTAGCTCCCCTCCCCTGATAGGCCCAGAGTCCTCAAAGCATGAGTACACCGACCTCCTTAGTAGCTCGCGCCGCAGCATCGTCTTTTCATGCGGCTAATCAAGACGCAAGTGGCGACTAGCACCACCATACCGATTAATATTCCACCGGCAATTACTGTAGCCCTACCGGTTTCGCCCATGTCATGCCATTTTGAGCGTGGGAGGAGAATACTCGGGGTTAGAGGCATATTTGTAAAATTGGTAAGGGATATGTAAGGTGGTGGTTGTTGTTGTTGTGGTAAAGGAGAATGGGTGGAATGAGAAGTGCAAGAGTGAGAATACATGCAAGCAACTATGGCTTTGGTCATCTTGGTCGACCATGGAGGCGTTGTCCTTTATGGGAGAAAATGGTCATCTTGGGACCGGTCCGGGAAAAACCGAACACACACCTATATGCTTATTGATCTATGGCCAGCCCGCAATTCGCCGCAGAAAGACTCCACACACAGATCCTCCCGTTCCTTCTTCCCCAGGAGAGTCTCATAGCACAGCACCAACAGGTAGCATACATGTTATATCAGATATTTAAGAAAGTCGATGCGCGATACATAGCCACATAAATAGCGGAGGATGGACGGTAGGGTAGAATGGATGGTTCGGAGGGTTGGAATTCTACACCATAACTTACTTCAGAGTTCACTAACTATAGTTCTCCTCTAGCATATTATATACTTAGTTTAATTTACAAAAGGCTTAAGCGTGGTCTACAGCCATATACGCTTCTGGGTTATGCCTCCCAATACAAACAAACAAACAAACAAACAGCTCAGTCTAAAGAAGTCGAACCACATACTACTGGGCAGCTGATTGATATATTAGCATAGACTGTGTACTTCCCAAAAGTATCCCACATCACCATATCCATTCCTCCTACAGCGTAGACCGATCACTACCTACATAAGTCGACATTCACATCTCGCACTTATATCGGGCCACCTTTCACTACCGGCTTATCCTTTGGTCTGGACTTCCTTCGGTCCCGCTTCTCCTTTGTTCCATTCCAGATACACATTGCAATACAAAACAACAAAAACACACCCGCGGCGACTCCAAAACCAATTTTCAGCTTGGCTTGGAACCTCCTTCCTTCTGCGTTCGGAGTATCGATATTGCTGTGGGAAGGCAGCAGAGGTGCCATTGTTGGTGGATGATGCTGTGGTTGCGCGAGAGTGGAGGAAGTGGTACTATAGTGGTGAATAGGGTGAGGAATGATGGGAATAAAATCGATTTGTATTAACCTTGGGTGAAGTTATAGTTGAACTAATCACTTAATTTGGGCTTCTTGAACAGCAGTGGTGGTGTCCACCGTGACTGAGAATGGTCAGGCTGAAGCATTGGACTTTGGTGATACTTAGTGGATACTGCGATGGTAATTGATGTAAATATAATGGATGCATGTGAAGTTAATAAAGTTGGCTGTAATGGACTGGCAGACGCAGAGCTACCGCGTATACCGGAGAGAATCTAAAAGTCAGGATTCGGACAGAAGAGGAGCATATGGAAGCTGGTTGGGAGGACTCGCCATGAACCGGTGTAAAATATGTTGAAAGTGGGCCGCGGGATGGACGCCGCTTCTAGTTCTCCAGTACTCAAATCAGGTACAAGCTTAAGCCCCTTTACATGATTCCAATCCGGTGTATACAGCTCAATGACAATATCACTGTGAAAGAAAACTCGATTCTCTCCTACATAATCACCACCACCCTCTAACCCTATACCGAGCCACCAACTACTAATTCCTATTCGAAAACGACTCCGGGGAAGGCCCAGGAGGATTCTGGGGTCTCCAATTTGAAAGACCGAATATTTCCGAGTCTTCCTGTTTCGCGGGATACCCATCCGCGCCCAACACTGGAGGTACATGCTGCTTGTAATAATCATTCGCTCCCGTTCCCAAATGTCCATTTGGAGACGGCTGAGCTTGTGTATTCCCGCCTCCATACATGTAAGAATTCTGATTCCCGTGGTTGCCATCGTGTATCCGCATCTGAAAGCCCTGGTTCGAAACCATATCCGGTGCATGAGATTCCGGATACGTCTTTTCATCCGCCAGTGGCCGGTATGGACCATCCGCTTGTTCGAATCCACGCTCTTTCAACTTCCGCTTCTTCTTGTTCTTTTTGTGACGTTTATAGAGCCAGACTCCGATGACAATAGCAATGAGGAAAGCTAAGCCGATTGATACGCCAGCAATTATGGCCACCATCTTGCCATACGAAAAGCCGAATTTGTCTGCAAGGCCGCTTATCTCTCTGGATTTGGGTATATTGAGTTTTCCGACTTTCGTGAATCCGGATCCCTTTCCACCTCCTCCCGAATTTCCTTTTCCAGACTTTGCTCCCTTCGAGTCTCCTGATTTGCTTCCTTTGGACTCTCCTTTCTTTCCCGCTTTTGAATCCCCTCCCTTCGAATCTCCGCCTTTTGAATCTCCGGATTTTGTGTCTTTTGGCTTTGGTGCGTCGGGTTTTGCGGGGTCTACTTTCGCCGGTGCTGGGGGGTCCGGTTTTGGCGGTGGGGGCTTTGGCGTCGTGGCGACCGCCGCCACTGGTGTGTTGACCGGTGCGTTGTTACCACTGTTTCTAGAGGAAGAGGAACCTCCTCCAAATTTAGGCCCTTTGGGAATTGGTGCCATTGGAGATAACTGAGTTTGAACGGCGAATAGTGCTGTAGCGGTTGCGGGATGCGGTAGACGAGGAACTTTGTAACGATATCGAAATTGTTGCCAAGGTAGTCGAAGGAGTTGTGAAAGTATTGGCGGTATTGGCAGGAGAAGAGGAGGGGGGAAGTGTTTTAATCAATCTGCAACTGAGGTCCACTTGAAGGTGATGGCGACGTTGTCTCAAATCGATGGTGTCAACTCAAGGTGGCCGTCTTGGTGGAGGTTGATGACGAATTTGTTGGTTGTCGAGGGGTAGGCATGGCATCTTGATGAACTCAAGAAGTCGGTACAGCTCCATGGGCAAAAATCAGAAGGACCTTTTGTGGTCAAGCCGGAAACCGGCTCTGCAGGCTTATAGTTAAGTACTGATGTTGGATATCGAAATGATAGTCCGTTTAGGTAGATACGGGAGATATTCTTGGCATCGTTCTAATCTTGAGTCCGAAGAACAATTATACGATGTCGTGCCATGGCTGCATTGGTCAGTTGAGCTCGTTAAAGATAGGATATAAGGTCGTATCAAAATCCATAGACGGTAATTGGGAGAACCAAACAAAAGTTTTCACGTCTCGTGGGCTTATAAACTTATCCTTAATCCAAAAGTCTCCACTACCGTGACAAAAAGACGTTGAAAGGATAGTAGTAAGTACGTACTTTCAAAAGTTCTGGGACGTGCACGTGTGAAAACCACAAGGTGTAGCTGTGAACATCGAGCAAGTCCAAATACGTCTCTATAAATCCAGCCAAGCCCTCCACTTCACTACACTCTAGCTACTACTATCCTTGAATTCACCAGATCGAACCAAGTCACCTAGTATTTCCCCACTCTATCAACGATATCAACCTCATCCGATCCCAACTCTCTCTCAATCACGACTACCCCACCCTTCCCTACTCCGTTCTTCTGGTCATACTTCCCCATCGATTCCTGCCTCTCCTCGTCTCTCCTATCCCTACTCCTCTTTCTCATCTTCGCGAGGGAATAAATGCCAGAGAAGATAAGGAAGAGAAGTACCAAGACCGATATGACTCCCGCAGTTGCAACTACGGCCTTATTGATCTTCTTGTTTTCCCCCTTCGGCTCGTCTGTTGAGTCTTCGGAACGTGGGATGAGGTGTAGAAAAGGTGACATTGGAAATGCGATCGGTATATAATGCGATATGATGTGGTTGATGCGAGGAATTCGCTTGGTGAATGTTGTTGATGGTGTCGAATGAGGAGCTGGTGGTGGGAGGCGAGGACGAAGGAGTGGTTACCGTGCTTGGATATCGGCCATCTTGAGCAGAAATGAGGTGTTGTCTGGAGAGGCGGAAATTGGACATCTTGGTTGGATGGTCACAACGAATCTGTGAGTCGTGAGAATTAATATTGGTCATCTTGACGGAGCAAGAAGTAAGTAACACTGTGATGTCGGTGTGCATGGAGAAAATTTAAAAGTAGTAGGCGGTAAGGAAGAGAAAGCTGATGATGTCTTCAGTTTGCCTTTGGAAGTAATTCCTAACATGTTCATGTGACGGTCCGATACAGGATACATTTCAGGTCAAAAACCGGACATTAGTATAATAGTATGAAATTTCAGCGCTCTAATCTATAGTACAAATTCTCCCCGCGCTTCCCTATCCATAAACATGGGGAGGGCTGCTGGTCGAGTGGTTAGACCACAGCAGGCGATCTTGCGAGGGTGTGGACCCTCTCAATAGATTGTAGGTTCGAATCCTACCTTCCCCTTCTTTCCTTTGTATGGCGGTTACCACGTATTCTCTGGCTTTCAGGCATTTCCTGTTTCATTTCTACTGTTCATGCTAGTCCTAGTGGGGGTTTTTAGGCATTTTCCCTTCACTATTTCCCAGAGACATGTGATTGGGTAAACCAATCTGGTCAAACCAAGCCGCGGCTAATTGCATCACCGTGACACTGGCATCCTTTCCAGGTGTGATTGCTTGTCGTCAATATAGGCTATGTGTGCTTCCATGTCGCAATAGAAATACTGGGTCTTCCAAATGGGTGGGTGGGTGTGACATAGTGGTTGGTCCATATGGTCTAGGAGTCTGGTAGAGGGTCTTAGGATAGTTGATGGCGCTTCATAACTTCTGGTTGCATAAGCGCGTAATAAATTGTGATTTAACAACAACATAACAACAACAACCTATCCATAAACATGCAGCCCGAACCATGTTCTGCCCAACCCATCTACCTCCTCTCTCGTTCACCGCCCTCGACAGCATACTTCTCATCCTCTAGCTCTCTCCTCTCGAGCTCTATCGACCCCCTAGGATCAGTCCAATCGTACGACATCTTCTTTTCATTTTCCCTTCCCACCTCGGCACCCCCCTCTGCCGAGTCCTGAACCTCTTCCTGTTTCTTTCGGGGCCCGCGTCTGTTGCAAAGAACTATAGCAATGATGCAGGCTAGGAGCACAATACCCAAAATAGGTCCGAAGACCTTAGCCATATCTCTCGCAAACTCCTTCTTTCGATCGTCTTCGTTGTCGGAGCCTTCGGAGTGGCGTGGGATGAGGAATGGGGTAGGTGGCATTGTGGGGTGCGCAGCTGATTGATGTGGAGCGGTGGTTATGTGCTGCGGTGGTGATAAGTAGAATATGGTGTTTCTATGCTTAAGCGCTTTGTTTGGAAGTATAAGGATGTTGTAGTTTTAAGAGAATACTAGGTGAGAGGCGGAGAGATGGCAAAGGAGGAGTTCTTTGGGCTGGGAGGATGGTCATCTTGAAAGGTGATGAGATGCTGTCTTTCGTGACCACAACGGGGCATCTTGTGTGCATGGTGATGACGAATCTGTAAGCAGTGAAGGATGGCCATCTTGCTCAATGAGTTGCAAAGATTCAACGTTGCGGATAGTCTACTACGCGATGGTGTTAGTAGAAAGTGCCTAAACCTGGAGATGATAAGCAATAGCATACTGATCGATATGGGATGAGAGCTTTGGATGAAAGCCAACCAGCCAGCCAAAACGCATATAGAAAACGAGAACTCAGCCGCAGGGCACTGTAGAAAACAAAAACCTTTCTCGACGAACACGGTTGACATTAAAACAGATAAGGTGAGCGTATTAAAACTTCAGAACAAGCTTCCCTTGACTATCGCACCACAGATCACAAAAACGAAACAAAAACCACATACAATTATAAAAGAACTTCGCCAAGAATACTCACCTCGGCACCCTCAACTCATAATCCCCCTCCCTTGCCCCCTCCTTCCACTCCTCCCCCCTCTTCCCGTCCCCCCTCCCCTTAGCATCCTCAAACCCTCCACCCCCACCTCTCTCCCTACCACCCAACTCAAACACCCTCTCCGGCACCCTCACCCCCCTCTCCATCCCCCCCAATCCGCCGGGCATCGTCTCCAACGCAACCCCCTCAACACTACTATTAACCGACACAGCCTCCTTGCCTTTGCGTAGCCGGTCCTTCTTCTTCTTCTCCTTCTTCCTACTCCATAGACACCATCCCACGAGCGCGAGTAGGACCAGCGCACAAAACCCTACCGCGATGGTTATTACTAGGCCTGCGCTTAGACCGTCGTGGTCGTCAGCTCCTGTAGCGGGAGGCAGGGTTCCTGAGCCGCTTGGCGCTGGGGGGATGGTAGGGATAGCTTCGATTGAGACTGTAGCCGGCGCCTTGGGGGTATCGTCATTGTTGGCGAGGGGAAGTGTGGATGGGGGTTCTTTGGTAGGGGGGATTTCTGGGGTGGTGGTTTGGCGGAGGTAGTAGGGGATTGAGCGGGAGGAAGAAGACTCGGAGCTGGCGGAGGAAGGAAGGACAGTTCCGCCGACGGTGAGATCGCCTTCGATGTCCTGCACTGGCTCGCGAGGAAGTCCGAAGAGGGCTGGCATTGTTGTGCTGAAGATGTCGATGTCGTCGATGTCGATGGAGGGTGAGAGGCGTGATTGGTGAGATTGTGGAGGTACTTTATATCATGTTGGTTGTGAGCAGAGAATGGTGGGTGGAGTACAGCAGGTGACCGGATGGCGTCAACTAGGGATGAAAGCCAGCGCCCACCCCTAACTCTACCGGCGAACCATCCATTACTATCGTCCACCTTCATCCCTCATCCTTCTTCCCTAAATATCCTACCCTTTCCATGGCCTCGCCCGATGCTCATGTCGTCTCATTACTGCCGCTCCTCGCCAACGCCAAAGCCTTCGCCTTCCTCGCTTTCCTCTTCCTCCTAATCTCCTCCTGCCCCGTCCGTCTCTTCCACGAGCTCCACCCACAGAACCCCACCACAACTACCGCAAGGACACTCAACACCACAATAGCAGCAATCACGCCCGCAGCTAGTTTCGGCTTCGTCTCGTCTCCGCCATCCAGTTCTTCGTCAAATGGTTTCGGAATAGGGAAGTTATAGCCCGTTGCCTTCGGTGTTGAGATTGGGAGGATGTGGGGTCGGAGGGGTGGGTTGTATGGAGAAGTTGGAGTTTCTAGTGAATGTTAGAAGGAAAGGTAGGAGGGTGGGGAAGGGACCTTCGGTGACTTGCACCACTCCCTGGTGTTCACCATTGTGCGGAAGTGGTGACATGATTTTTTCCTAACTGGGCTGAGGTGGGACTCGGTGGGGTTGAGCGCTGAGGCGTGGACGACATCGAGATGTTTTATAGAGTGAGACTTGGGTACGTTTGTTGTACACCGTCGACACTTTGGTTGGTGGAGAGGACGAAAGGAGCCTCGTTTTCATAGCTGTGTTTGATCAGCAAACAAAGAGATGGGACGTCTTCCGATCTTACTTGGCATCCGAGCGAGAGGATGAAAGTGTCTACGATGCAAGTTGCAACTGAAGCTTGTCCAAGCCGAAAATGAAGTCCTCCATTATCAAAGATGTATAGTGACCGATAGCGATGTTCAAGAAGCCTGAAAGGAGGTATACGCAATAGCAAACGAAACAAGACACCAAAGCAAACCCAAGAGCAATTGCGCAAAGCATAAGGACAAGTAGTAAAAAGTAACAGGTAGAAATACATTCAACAACGCCTCTAACATCTATTTCACAATACAAGTAAAAGTAAAAACAGTACAATCCAGCTAACTCAAGCAATAAAAAAAAGCAGAGAAGACCCCAGATCCCCTCCGCAAAAAGCGGTATCAAACCCTGAAATACACTCGGTATCCAGCCCAATAATAGGTAAAAACAAGCAACACAGATAACAACCCCAGTAACGCCTCATAACAAGTATAAGTATGCACCATAACACCACAAAGCACAAAAGAAAACAACCACACCCTTACCGCTATCCAGATCAACCATCAAGCATAGACATGATCAGACAACATTGACATCCACCCACCTCTCTACACTTCTCTTCCCCTCAGCACCCTTCCCCACAGAACTTCCTTCCTTTCCAGCCGCCAATCCACCATTCCCATCCCCAAACTTCAGCTCCCTCGCCCCTCTCATATCCCTCTCCCCCATCCCATTCTTCTCCGCCATCCTCCCCTCCTCAATCTGTCTCCCCGCCCTCTGCGCCTCACCCTGCCTCTTCCTCCTCAAAGCACGTCTCTTCCACCCCAACCAACCAATAAAGCCGAAGAGCGCGACTGCCGCCAAAACGCCAAAGATAATGCCCAGGATCTGTTCCAGCTCCAACCCCTTCCTGCCAAAGTGATCGGAGGTGACAATAATCGACCCACCCTCAGTTGGGGCGGCGGTGATGGTGGTAACCACATCTCCGACGGGACTGGCAGTAGCGCTGGCGACGGGGAGGATGGAGACAAGATCCAGTTCATCCAATTCTTCCTTTAGGTCCTCGGTGATGGGCTGTGCAGAGGCTGTAGGAGCGAGGGCGGCGATCTCGCTGGGGGTGGGGTTGAAGCCGTAGTCGATGGGCTGGGGGGTGGTGCTGATGACGATGTTGTGGTTTGCTTCGGGGATGGGTTTGAGGAGCTGGGTTGGGGTGAAGGTGGGGGCGGATGCTAGGGAAGATGTTAGTCTTTTTCGGGCTGGCGAGGAGTGGAGGGTTTGTTTGGGGTGGTGGGGACTTACTGGTTGCGGAAACCTCCTCGCGGGCGTAGAGGACGGCCATTGTGAGGCTTGTTCTTGTTGTTGCGGTGGTGGTGTTTGTCGATGCGTTTTTCGTTCTTTCTTTGTTGTTTTGATGGTGGATGGTTCGTTTGCAGCGGGGTATGTAGTGAGGTTCGCCCAGTCGTTTGTTCGTTTGTTCGTTCGTGTGGAAGTGTGGGTTCAGGGCCCTTGCATTCCCGTTCTCGACCGGCCTTTTAAGGAGAGTTCTGTTGGGCCGTTTGTTGTCGTCCAGCGAAAAAGAACCCGTCTTTTGGTGAGAGTTGGTGTGGGTTGGAAGGAGTTGTTGTGGTGATGGTTGGTGGATGACAGCTTTTGAGGTTCCCGAGTTGAGATTGAAGGAGTGAAGGAATGAAGGGATGGTTTCGCCCAAATCAAGGACCGTCTGTATTCGTAATGAACGAGATTCGAAGTCGGATGGAAATAACACCCAGCGAAAAGGACCGTTTTCGTCGTAATGAGTGTATCGTCGAAAGGATCGTGGAAACAAGGGAAATCACCCTGCTCTTCAAGGCCCGAACCGTGGTAACAGAATCGCAAAATTCTTCCCTGCAGCCAGGGCGGGGGCCAGGGCATCCTTATATTACCACCTCACTCCTTCATCCCCTCCCATTATCGTTGTCGCATCATCCTGCATCTTACCACAAGTACATACCCCTCCCACTTCCGCACACCAGGTAACCAATCCCTTCCCGTCAGGACCCCCAGTAATCTTACTTTTTCCCTGCACCTCTTACCAGGGACCACTCAAACCAGCGTAAATCGCACAACGCCTCGCCACGCGGCACCGTTTACACCTGTCTTGCTTGTCGCAGATGCAAACGCCTGTAGCAGCAGCAGCTTTGACATGAGCCGACAAGACATGACAGGTGCCTGGATGAGATGAGGAAGATGCGTTGTCAGGGGCACAGCGAAGCTAATTGGTCGAGCGGCACAACTCGCGACATCAACGCTCGCCTCCGCCTTCGAGTCGAAATTTCCAATCCGGAGGATTTGGTGCAGCTGTGCCTACGTAGCTACTTAAGTACCTTGTAGTCGTACCTACGCGCGATACAGTGTTGAGCAGCAAACGGAGGCGACTCGGGCCCTACATACCAACGAGGGGGACGTTTGTTGCCCGAGGTGGGCCGTATTGGCTGGGCTTGGGGGGAGACGTGTAGGATTTGGTGTAAACAAGGGAACGGTACGGGGAGTTTACATGGAGAGGCAGGCCGAAATTAGAAACGGCGGAGCCTCCGGGGAAAGCGAGGAGGAAGAGGAAAGGCTCTGACGCCGGGCGCATCGAGGTGGTGTTGCTAATTTTAGGATCGACAGGGTCCAAGCTGACGTGTGTGGCGGTGAGGTGGGGCTGGGGGCGCTAGGATGGATGGGGAAGTAAAGAGGTGGGTTAGAAGGCCGTGGGGTTTCGGTGGGAGTTACGGTAAGCATGTACGAGTACCTAGGGAGACGTCTGACGTCTTTGCCTTGTTAGGGCACATAGTGCTCGTGGGCTATTGATGGACACCGTGACGATGCGACTGTTCAGCTGGAATATGGAAGCAAGAGGTACTAAGTAGAGCTGTTGAAATTCCGACTCACAACACCTTCCCCATTGAGCTGCTCGTGTGCGAATCGATCGTCTTAATCTCGTCATGATTGTGTTGCATCTCGTAGCAAGCCAGAGGTCTTGATAGTCAATACTAAGTACGTTGCATCTTTTTCTTGTATCGTCGGTTGTAGAAAGGAAGTACGTCATTTCTTCTCTTTCTGACAGTTATTTTTGCCCAACTGTCACTACTTCGTGCTTTTTGCAGACCACAATACATGTTTGTACTAGAAGCGAAATCGTAAACTTCCTTGCTTCCGTGAAAAGTCTGCGTGACGACGAGATTCCGTTATTTGCGATGCAGAATAGCGTGGAGAGCGGCGTCGTTCCTCACTGTTTCGATAGATTTACTCGTAGCTGTGTCTTCTGTGTGTTTCTGCCGGAATTGCTGGGAATCCCGTGCCGCGTTAACCTATTTTTGTCTGACGTGCTTCAACTTTGAGTATCAAGTACGTAGAAACAAAGCCGTTCTGTGAGTTTCGTGCGGTACCATCCGGCGTTCGCGTCCATACTTCAGGATACATATAACAGCCCTCTAGGCCTCTTTTGAACGTACTTCGTAGATGATTTACGTTCTTCCCCATTAATGCGTGTCCCGTTCTCACAGCTCTTAATTGGGCCGGAAGTAAAGAGGTGGATTAAGAAGGTCTGGGAGCTGGGGTCTCGATGGGAGTTTTAGGGTACGGGAGTTTACCGAATGGATTGCCATCATTCGTGAACGATTCTGGGGCTTCGTCTCGTGAGCGGCCATGCTGACAGTTGGTAGTTAACGGCCAGTTAATGGACACGAAGCGACTGTTAGGACGTAACATCATGATGGAAGTAGAACTGTTGAAATTCCGGCGACACCTTCCCCATTGAGCGGCTCGTGCGCTTTTCAAGTTTTGCTTAACAGTCTCTGAATGCTATCGCATCTTGTAGCAGTTCTAAGTCTTGATAGCCAATACGTAGTACTACCATATTATTCTTGCATCATCAGGCGGAGAAGAATACGTATTTCCTCCATGATCCACCTTCCATACGTGATTCCCTCTGCAG
Source organism: Ascobolus immersus RN42 (assembly GCA_003788565.2). Taxonomy (NCBI): domain Eukaryota; kingdom Fungi; phylum Ascomycota; class Pezizomycetes; order Pezizales; family Ascobolaceae; genus Ascobolus; species Ascobolus immersus. The sequence continues at coordinate 199,428 of ML119714.1, read as the reverse complement.
CAATAACTAACTCGTGCTTCATGCAGATGACAACACCTGTACGTATACAGGTAAGCGAGCCGTAAGTGAAAGTGTTTCGTAGCTAGATGTTGTCTTTTACAATGCAGAACAACGTGACCTGTCGGCGTCACTCCTTTTGCCCGTATCTTTTTTGTTGGAGTGCAGAACCAACATGTCATGTCAAGGTTTGGTAGTCTAAGGGTTAAGTCCTAAGGCTCTCTAGTCCAGGGTTCGATTCCCTGTCTGCTCTTTCCCTTTTCTAGACTCCAACATTTTTCTTCTCCGTCCTGCTGTCGGAAATGCTGGGAATCTCGTATCCGCTCCTACTTACCTGACGTGATTCAATATCAGTTATCAAGTACTTCTAATTACGTACGTATAATCACGACCTATGGGCGAGTTTCGTGCGAAGCCATCGAGTTTTGTTTTCTGTACTGCAGAATACTTACGTATCATCTTTTGAAAGTAAGACAGACGGAGCCAGGCGTGGGATTATGAACTGTGATGCGTGCCTCGTCCTCATAGCTGCTCAGTGCTTTCGTACTGAAGCAACTGAAGGACTCTCTTATATTGTTTTGCAGAACGTTGTATATTCGTGGCAATCTCGTGTGTCACCATCATGTTTTACCTGTTTTTACTAACCACGGCGCTGCCATCATAATGCGTAATATCGCTGCTTTGTTTGACGAAGGACGGAACTTGACTTGCGCTCGTACCTCTCTCCTATGTGACTGCGTAATGAGGTTCTGACCGAAAGTACAATGGCAAGGTAATGGACACGAAGGACTGTTCAGATGTAACATGGAAGTACTAGAGCTGGTGAAAAATGCCACTTTCCCATTGATATCCTCGTGCGCGAATATTTAACCATAGCATGATTTTGTACGGCTCGTAGGGAATCAATGTCTTGATAGCTATCATGTCGTAAGTAAATCTGGCGCAAGGCACTTATATAACTACCTGGACGTAGGTGGGCTGTAAAGTTTCTTGCATCCATGAAAGCGTCTGTGTATGGGCGTGACGAGATGCTACCGCTTGTAATGCAGAACAGCGTGTAACCACCTGCGTCATCATGAATGCTCACATTTCCGATAGGTTTGCACGTAGCCTTTTTCTTCTCTCTGCCGAAAGTGCCGGGAATCCCGTGCTCGCTTTCTACTGGGATGGTTCAACTTTGAGTATTAAGTACGAAGAAGCGAGGTCCATCCGGGAGTTTCGTGAGAAACCTTCTAGCGTTCTTTTCGGAACTTTCAGGATACGTATTAGGGCCTTCCTGGTCTTGACTGTAAGACATAAGTAGCTAGACGTAAGATTATGAACAGTGATTCGTGCTTCGTTTTCAGAGTTTCTCTGTGTTTTCGTGAGGAATGCGTAACGTTTGTTTTGTAGGACCTTGCGCATTCGCACTAATCTCGTATGCCCTCGCCATCACCCGTCTCTGTCACTAACCAAGGCGCTGCCATCATAATGCATAACGTCGCTGCGTTGCTTGGCGAAGGAGGAAGCGTGACTTGCACTCGTATCTCTCTTGCGCTTGCATTGTGAGTTTCTTGCCGAAAGCAGTTTAGAATACGTAGCTATCGCATCTCTCAAAGGAATCTCGTGGGCCGTCTGGTCAAGACCTTCGTTTCTCTTTGAAAGAGGTTCAACTCGTGCGCTGGTTGGTTCTGATAGATTGTTTCCGGACGTAGAACGCATTGTAGTTTGAAGAGTCTTTCACTTGTAGAAAACCTTCGGTCTCGTGCTCTAATGCTTCTGAGTCGTGCTTTGTAGAAGAGAGGCGGTCTATTGGTACTAGATGGCGTACGGATTTCCTGACCGCTTCTGTGTGATTGTTCAAGGAGCCGTAATAAGTTCTCAATCTTTCTCTTGTAAGAGCAGCTTCGTAGAATGTTTTTGCTTTGTTGTACTGGTTCACCACTTTCGTGAGACCATTTCTCGTACCGATTCTTGTTCAATGGCTCCTTTCGAGTCTCGTTCAAAGACTGCAGCTTGCTTATCGAGCAGTGATGAGAATTGGTAACAATGCTAGCGTGATGATCTAGGCTTGTGTCCGTGTAGAGCGATAGTTGTCTTGAGATAGTTGTGCTTGCTGGTGACCTCGTGTCTTTTGAGGGACGAGGCTGAATCTAGAAGTTGCGTACCGCTTTCGAAATCAAGCAGATTCTCGTGTTGGAGCATATGCTGTTCTTGATATGTTTCTTGAGAGTAGGTGTAGTATGTTACTTGACTGACTGTTACTAAGTAAACTCGTGTAGCTGACCGTAATCTCTTGAAGTATGTTTTCGCGTGCCTTCCCGTTCTCATCCTCTTTTTCCGAGTCCTCAAACTGAATAGTGGATCCCGGAAAGGAATCGTGCAGCAGTAACTCAGCCAACTGTACTAACAAACTCGTAACACCTTCAGTCGATATGCTTCTTTCAAGTTGTTGACGTATCAAAGGCGGTAAATATAGATAATCCTTCACGTGTAGATCTGCTGAATTGCTCGTCTTTCATAAAGAGTAATGATTCCAATGGATAAGACTCGTAAGGTGACCATCATAATGCGTAACATCGCTGCTGTCACAATGTAGGGAACTGAGATAGATCAATGAACAGATGATTGTATTGAAGGACTACATGGTGGTCTTTATGGGGAGCTGGCGGACGCCAAGGTGGGGCCTTGGCGTACGGAGGCGGATCTACCACGGGAGTGGGAAACGTCACTTTGACAGCTGCATTGTTGGCGAAGGACAGAGCTTGACTTGCACTCGTATCTTCTTTCCACTTTCATAACTACTTAAGTTTAACGAAAGTAGATTGCTAACTGTCGCATATCTCAAAAGAGTATCGTGACCCTTCTAGTCTATTTCTTTCTTTGCTATAGAAATAGATCCAGTACGTAGAAAGCGTTCTTCCATAAGCTTGTTCCGGTACGTAAAGAGGTATTGCATTGTATAAGTACTACTATCCGAATGGGTGACTCGTAGAAAACCTTCGGTCTCGTGCTCCACTGCTTCGGAGCCGTGCTTTGTAGAAGAGAGGTGGTCTATTGGTAGATATCGTAAGAGCCTCTGGTGACCTTTTCTGTGTGACTATCCAGGGAGCCGTAATAAAATATCATCCTTATTCCTGTAAGATAATCTTTGTACGAGTTTCTCTTGTGGCGCTGACTCACTTCTTTCGACCTTTTCTCGTTCAAGATCTTGTTTAATAGAACATTATGCTCTCGTTCAAAGACCGGTTTGTGAAACAGAGTTAGATGACTTGTTAAAACTTCTTACGTGAAATAATGCTTTTAGAATTGTTCTTTCCTCATGCTAAGACAGCCGACTTATTTCAATGCAGTTGGTGGTTTTGAGAAAGTCGTACTGGCTGAGTACCTCGTGCCTTCAGTAAAGCTGAAACGCAATGCACCGGCATGTTGCATGTATTTTTCAGCGATGTTGAACAGATTCTCGTAGGCAGGAAGCTTCTGCCGTTATCAATACTTTTCTAGACGTAAGATGTTTTGCGGTTACATATTCGTCTGGCTGTAGGTAAACTCGTGTAGTGTCTGGCTGTGGGTAAACTCGACCGTATAGCTGACTGTGAACTCTTGATGCCAGTGTATTTCTTTGCGTGCCTCTCCTCTCACATTCTCCTTTTCTTGGAAGGCTTGAAGCGCATCACAGCAACGTGTAACTTGCTTTACATGTCTCTGAATGCAAGAAAGCGTGAGATTCTTTGCGGACTCGACTGACTCGGAATGTTCTTCCCCATTGAAAGCTCTTAAGTAAACGCTCTCACGCACAGTTTTTGAAGTCTTTGAAGCAAAGCTGCTACAATTGATGGCATCTCATACTAGTACCGTGCAGACTAAGCTTATAAGTAACAACTCTCGTTTCTTTAAAGTATAGAATTCAGACGTAAACGCAGCTTGATTGAGCTAGTCTTTCGCTCGTATACGGAACCAGTTTAGGTGATAAGCTGAAGAGTGAGTTTCGGGCTTAAACGATATTGGACTCGGTACTTGAATGCTTTAATGCAGCCTGAGTTACTCATGAAACGATCGAAAAAGAAATAAACGTATTTCTCGTAAGCGTTCTTGTGGCTTTCTAGTGGCCTTGTGGCATGGTATCTCCGCTCTTTGGACGTGCTTAGTAAGAGCATTTTGTTCGTACTGAACTTGAATCTTGTTGCAGAGGTGTTTTATCGGCGGTCCGGCTGCCGTGATAGCACGGTCAGTCGAAAAGAAGATCTAATAGCTTGAGAAGAAAGATCGTGCGTAGCTACTCTGTTTTACTGCTTAGCAGGTGACTTTTGTCGTGTTGGCTTTCAATGTAATGGTTTGTGACGAACAGTCTTGCTATCGTCACGGTGGCAAGCTCCTTTTCCGCTTCCTTAGAACTTACTCGTACTACCTGCTGTGCTCTGTTCGAAGTACTTAAGTATCTAGTTGGTGCCAAACAAGGCAAGGAAGCGTGAGGTGCCTCCGGTAGTTTGATCATTATGGCGGTTGCGGTTTGAGCACTAATGACTTCAAGTTCCTTCTCCTGTTGACTAAGGAAAACGTGCATTACCCTCCATCTCTGAGAAAGTCATTCGTAGCCCATTCTCTAACATGCTATCAGAGTTTGTGCCTGGTCTCCTTCTTGCTTGAATGCTGCCCCCTTTGCTCGCAGGTCGTTCGATGACAGTTCTTGCACCTTCACAGTAGAATTTGTGCGCGCTGGGTCTATTCCCTTTTGCTATCTTGTCATACGTACTCATCTCCGAGTCATAATCGTAATTGATCGCGCGATGCTACTGCTTCAAGACCCTTCGCATGCGCAAGAGAATCGCGCAGATCGTTCTTCGGCTACTGCTGCAGTTCGGACATCGAGTTAACATATATATAATAGTAGCGTGAGCTCCTCAGAATCCTCTAAACATATTTGTTCGTTGATTACGGTTGTCAAATGATTCAGTTTTCTCATCATACCGTAATGACCTCATACGCTTCCCCATTGAACTACTCGTACGCAAATCTGTCTGTACTCGCCTCGATTCTGTCTCATTTCTGTGTGGGGACCATAGTCGGGATAGATGAAACGTATGCAGAGCGTGTGGCTTTCTTCTTGGAATCATCAAGCAGCTATGCAACCGCTAGAAGTCTCGTTGTTTCTCATGCCATTGTAATGAGCGTTTTCAATGTATGCTGTATTTGATTAGATGTACTCCGTACGGCAATCACATTCTAAACAGCGATATATCTATCGTGATCAAGTGGTAGGTGAGCTCCATTATTTGCGTCAAAGTGACGTTTATCTGAGCGCTATCACAATATAATTCTCTGGAAGAAGCCTTCTATCGTATTTTTTCTTGCGTACCGCTCGTCATACAAATAACAAAAGAATAATACTTGTAAGTAATATTGTCGGGAATTCCGCTTTTTGACGAGCGGTTTTTTAATAGCTCTTGTAAGCCTTGGAGAAATGCTAGGAACATTGTGTCGTAAATCTTTCCCTTGTCTGACGTGGTTTCTCATCGAACATCTTATTTCATCGCAGTATCTTCCTGTTTTGTCTACGGTACGATTGCGATTCCTAGACAGAAAATACGAAGAACTACCGCTTTTACCGCGGAGGATGTAGTTGTAGATATACGCTTGAGATTGTACTTGTGCTTTACTCTTCTTGCTGGTACTTGATTGCGTGATGACAACTTTGAATAGCATTGTATTAGAGATTGGCAGCGTATGCTCGCAACGCTCCCGTGTGCCGTAATGCCAATCTTCCTTTTGCTTCTAGAGTAGACTGGTACTCGTGTGAAGATCCGCTTGCTCTGGCTCTTTGGATTTCAGTGTGTATTCGTAAACGGACGTAGCCCAATCTTCAGCCTAGTTGCTTCTTGCTCGTGTGGCCGGATATAACCGTGCGTTCGATGATTGGTCTCCCATGGTATTCGTTATCAATGCGTACGTCTCTGAGATTGCCGTATTGTTCACTCTCGTACTCGTTCTCTTTCTCGAGAACCAGATTCGTTGTATTATGAGTTACTGTAGTCGTGCTATGACTGCGTCTTCGATTGATGTTAATCGTGTTGCCTTGGTGCTTCTCTACTATACCGTGCTGTACTGTTATCCTCTTGGCCGCCGTATGAAATTCTGTGAGTTATGTCGAGTGTTTTTGCGTTGCGTGACATGCATGAGTGAGATTCACTTGCATAGCAAGGTCCCGTAAATCCAGCTTCCTTTTCCTGATAACAGGCGAGACCTGGCTTATCTATTCTGCTCGTAAGACCAAATGATGCAGATTTGTAGTGGCAGACTGCACCGCTCGAAAATCCCGTCGCTTCTAGGATCCTTTGCCCGGTTCTAGGGTTTGGAATGTGGCTACGATACTACCACCGTAAAAGTTGCGCCTTTGTCGATTGTCATTCTCGTAGAGATTTGTCCCCGGCCGCAAGAATTGTGGCGCTCGTTTTAAATATTTCCTCCGCGGACATGCATGATCGTGGATGTGTCCGGAATGTATCTTGTGGAGATCCCACTGGCAGCGAACCCGGCAAAGTTCATGAATTGCAAGTCCAGATGGTACGTACGACCACTGTTATTGGCCCTTAGAACATAGCAAGACTTGCTCTGATGTTCTTTAACACGTGTCTCGCTCAACTCTCATCAGCATGCTTGCACGATGAAGCTTTGTTCTCCACGTGTTCGTAATCCTCAGCCCTCCGAAACAGATCTCGTGAGTCGCTGAGTCTGTACCTCTCTTTGCTGTTGGAGCAAACGGAACTCGTATGCGTAATTCCCTGTTGGTCCAAGTTGCTTTCGTGAGGGTGTGCCAAAATCCTTTATCGGGTGGCTACATGTAGTAAATTGTTACACAGTTTTTGGGCGAACATTAGTATAGTGATCTGGGCTACTGCTATCGTTCTTTAAGCGTAATTCTGTGCGTAGATAATTTCGGGGCATGATGTTTACTTGTCCCAACTCATTGAATATCAAGGAATACTTATGAACGTATGCAGACTGTGGTCTTCTTGGTAAGACTACGAATTTGTACTGTTGTAGTTAGCGGTTTAATTCTTCTCTATTGAACTATAGCCTGACGTCAAGCGCATGTATGTGCAGATACGTTGATGCGTGGTAGACTTTGCTTTCGTTGCGTAGAGCGAGTGTATTACACTACCCTATTAAAGAGTCGTAGTCCGTACAATATTGTTTCCCATTTGGGATGCTCTTGTGACGGAATGGATGTAACGAGTCGTGACGAGGTGATAATTGGTCTCAGAATTTGGTTAAACACTCGTACAGTCCTTTGTCGCATCTTCAGTTCCGCCAGCTCGTTTGCAAATTGGGTGAATTAAGCAGCGCTATTACCTAACGGTATTGTCTTTTGGTTTGTCCTTTACTTGTGAGACGAAGCAGGCGCAGAGGTGTGAGCTCGTTCCATGTTTATGGTAGATTCTGGTGAAGTGTTCGTGATTGTCTTGTGTCTTTCAACTTGTATGGATATCTGTAGTGCCAGTGGCGTTGGCAGACCTATTCGTACGAATGACTGCGTCAGTGATAGTGATTTTCCACTTGGTCTCTTTCATGCATGTCTCCAAACTAATGGAAAAGGTTGAGGCTATGAGGTCGTAAATGATGAAACCGGATGAGGTGCGCATGGAGAAGATCACATGCCTATCAGCTCGTAAGGATCTAGGAGTTGACAAAATCTGCTGTGACAGGCCTTCTGGAGAATACGTAAGTACGTAAAGAATGGTAAGATAGCTTCTTGATTGGCGGTTGGACTTTACTCAAGTGAAGACACAGATGTGAGGATGCGTGATGTCGTGAATGTTAGTACTTGGTTTTGGAAATCTGATCGTGTGTAGCTCGAGTTCTATCAACTCGTAACTGGATCTGTGGTGGGCGCCGAGCCACCAAAGCCTGCGTGAAGGATGCTGTATTTTCACTTCGAATTCAATAACTCGTAGGATTGCTCGGAAACAGATCTCCTACGTTGGAAGATGAATGCTGTCCGTAACTCATGTTGGCTTTGGTTAAGTGCTCGCGAAGGTCTCGTGTCATGTCTAGAAAGTTGCAGATAAGTACGCGTATACCGTAATGACGGGTTTACCAACGAGGCGCTCGAGCTACCGTTAGGCGCACTGGCCTATCAGCTCATAATTGTATCTGGAGTAGCAGATCAAAGTACTTGATCCTTTCTGCGGTCAAAGCATCATCTCGGTAGCCTAACGTTAATATATAATTTTGTGGCCCTTAACTCCGAGCTTGTTAAACCGTGCACGTGAAAACTGCCGGAACCAACTTCAAGTAGTAGCTAAGGTACTAAATAAAATGCCGTTCTGGTGGCTTCGACGCGCACGCCTCACTGCTACAAGAAAGACACAAGAATGTTCTTAGTGCAAAGCTTTTCGTGCTACCACGAAGGATCCAGCACATCAAAATTCCATTTGATTGATACTAGGAATGTGGAACAATGAAACCCTGCGACGTCTTGCTTTTATATTGATGCTCGTGCATGCATACTGTACTACGAAATCGATATATCGGTCTTTGTCCGAACTGCCTTTGGTCCTGCTGGATTTAGAGTTCTACAGGTTTTCAATGGCGGTAATGATGACGCTCGATCGATCTGTCTGCTCGCATAACCGTGGCGACACCAGCGCCCTGGTGCCAGACATGGAATTCGGTCCAACCGGTGCTGCCACGAGCGAGATCCAGACTATTGTCAACATACATACTAGTACTTCATAACTACACATTCGTACTAAAGGAAAACTTTCAGCTTCTTCCTGCCATACCTTTTCCACCCAGAATCCCTTCGATCGCATGCGTGCATCAAAATGTAGAAGTTCCAGAGGCGGTCGCGATTGGTAAGCCACATCTAGCGACGCCCACCGATCATGAGTAACCGGTTACATGGAGCGCTTCCCGTGCTGACATTAGGCCTTCAAGGCGACGCCTTGTGTGGGTGTTTGAATTTCGAGATTAGGCTCTTTTATATCCACCTGCAAGCTTCTAATATATAAGGCACGCTGGATCGATCTGTACTGCTACTGTCACTATAGCTGTACTAGAGCACTATCAGCTACATTCTCTGTGCGGCGCCCGGTTGCAACAAATTCAAAGCCATTTCCATATTATCGTTCAAACCGTCCATCAACCTTCAGATTGACACATTTCGAATTCGTAGCATCATGTCGCTCTCCTCAATTCGAAGCCAGGGTCTGAACATCTCAGGTTAATTTCCCAGTTGTATGCGCTAAACTATCACAGATACTCCATCGCCCGTATACATACCTGACAGGAGGGTGGAGAAAATTGCCCTTGCAGTTGCACTTTGGGTCGGTTTCGCGATACAAACCTTCCTAATACTATGGTTGGTTAAGATACGAAGGGCGGAGTCACGACGTATGGCTCAGAGGAAGGCACTTGGTGATATACGTCGGGGGCCGTCGTTGGATTTGGAGAGTTTAGGGGACGCTGAGGATATCGATGTTAGTGGGTTTGGAGAGGTATCAGATAAACGTCCACATTACACGCGTTTAGATACTCTGGAGAGGCATTAGGGTCGTTTGGTTTCCTTGTTGATGCAGTGTGATTCGTAAGACACTTTGACAGCGGCTGTCACTGATTATGTAACGATCTCACTCGAGCGCTTGCAGTGCTGACATCACGCTTTCAAAACAACGCCTCATGTGCCGACCGCTTCCAAAATGAGCTTCAGATTTGCTTATTTTTACTTGCAGTTATTCGCTTGATACTTAATATAAGACATGGCAGAACCAGCGGCCGCCTACAATCATAAACTGCCAATTGCTTTTCAAGGTCCTTCTAGCTGCGACAATTATCAACGTTCATTTGCACCGGTCCACCATCCATCAACCCACAAAATCGTTGCTTCTCGGCGTAGGACTTCAAGAACAGTACGATGCTTGCATCTATTTCAAATAGAGGTCTGCACTTTTGATGCCGACTTACAAGTTGTATCTGCTAAACATGATACCAGATACCCCATCGTCAACACCTGTCATAAGAACGCTCACTTTGGACGATCCCAACGCTTCACCGGCTGACCCAACCATAACGCAATACGTCAACGTCATCACCGGCACCTCAAAGCCCCGCTTCCTTCGCTCGACAGTTATACCTAATCCCAACTATGACGGACCCAACTTGCCAGGTCAAGGACTAAAGACGGGAGCAATAATCGCCATCGTTATTGCCGTTCTGGTTGGACTTGCGATTCAAACTCTTCTTATTCTTTGGCTGGTTAAGATTCGAAGAGCAGAGACAAGGCGTAGGGATGAAATGAAGGCACTCGGGAATAATCGTGTGAAACTGTCGATGGATGTGGAGAGTATGGGGAAGGGCGAGGATGTAAGTGTGCTTGGAGGAGGGTTGGATGCGCCACCACCTTATGCAAGTCTGAATGTTCGAGAAAGACCTTAGGGAGGTTACCTTGTTAATGGAAAGTAATGGCTTCTTCGAGAGGTGCTTTTATATTTACAAGCCGTGCACATCTATACACGGGTGACCTATTCAGCCAAAAGCATGTACTCTTGTAGGGATCACATGGTTTGAATTCAGTGTACAACAGGCTACCAGAGGAATGCCGCCTCGAAGCTGTCATTGGGTATAAGTATACGTCTTATTACATGTTCTTATTCGCAGTACTACCCACCACTTCTCGAAAACCACTGGCAGAGAATCTCTTGAATCCAGCCACATTATAACCCTTCGGTGCACATCAAACCTGACATAATGCCACTGTACAGTTGTTTCCCCTAGCATTTTACTTTCTGGCCTCCGGATATCGTATCCCTTGGCTTTCGATATGAGAGCCAAACTAACAGCACGGCGTTTAGTACCGATTAGCATTACCATCGTTTTGTTTGGGTTGCTTTTAATACTACTTTATGTCTTAATACGGAATTGGGGGAGGTACCGTAGGGGGGAGCCATACCGCCATTAATGGTACATAAGTACGGGCTAGCTTAACGGTTAGTCAACTACCAGTTTGGTCCATGGAAAACGTTATAACTGGCCGCTACGGAAGTGGCATGTGCTTCAGCTATTATACTTATAAAGCGCGCTGTGTGGATGACAGCCTAAGCTCATGAAGTCGAGAAAGGACAGCTCGACAGCTATCGGCATGATTAAGTGCCAGAATTACATCTTCTAACCATTGAATATTGGTTGAAACGTATTGCTGCCGGCATGCCGCGATAATTATACCGCGGTTAGCATCCATAGATCCGGATACCTGTACTTCAATTTGTTGTTGGGTGGACGACACCCGACGAGATTCTCTTCCGAATTCTGCACTCCATATAAGACGTCGAATGGACCCAAGAAAGGCTTCTACAAGAGTTTTTTCTACTTACCCTTTTCGATCCCACCACCGAGAATCCATCTCATAAACAAAACATTGTGTATTTCGCTGACCGGCCTGGACGTCTGACTGTCAATCAAGCTGCACGTATGGAGCAATACAGTATTATGCACCCGAGTCTTTGCTTGCCTGCCATTCTAACTGTGTGTAGTACCGATTACCATTGCCGCTTGTCTGGTCGTTGTTGCTGCATTACTCTCCTACTGGGTAATTCAGGATTGTAGGAAATTATGTAGAGGAACTCGTCAATAGGTCCTAACCAATACAGACTCGGATTTAGTGCATACAGTTGGATATATATACACGTTAATGCCGCTTGCCTTTTTAGTGCTGCGCAGGCTCTCAGCATTGTAGTGCACGTTGGTCACATGTACATGTAGACTGAAAGCCAGATGTTGGAGTTGCCTTGTAAGCGTCCTCCGGGATATGAGTAAGAAAATAAGTTTCATGATTTGAAGCTTCTTCTCGGGACGTAGTCTCATCGACCATTTTCCAGTTTGAATCTACGATACTTAGCGTCATATTCAGAATAAAATAAAGGTCTTATGATAGCCCGGTTAATATTCGTCCAGTCAGTAAGTGACGGTAGATTAATGCCACCAATTCCCATGCGCCCCGACTAGCTTATATAGAAGACTCGGAGTTTAATGTGGTGATGAGAGGCGGATGATCGATCTTATAGACAGGTCAGAACATGGTTAATTCCGCGAACTGGCATGGAGTCCATGACGTAGGGCAGAATGATGAAATTCAACAATATAGCTCGCCAATATACATAGTCTCTCAAACGAAAACGATCACACTTCAGTGCCGTGCATGCGGTGTACGTGCATGCAGCGTACTTCAGATAATCCCAAAATTAAAATAATTTATTATCCATGGTACTTTACTTGTAAACCATTTTAGTTCAAACAGATTTAATATACTCGAGGAAGGAGAGGGAACAGCTTTCGAGTTCAAGTTGGCCAGCCTGAATTTTGTTAAAAGCGCTGAAGTCTGCCCTTCTTCCACAAACTTAGCCCTATAGATTAGTATACATCGTCAACCAATACCGCTGGCAATACGATACTTTAAGATCACTTTACGATACGTCAAATAACTTGAATACAGCCCTTCTTCAGAAGAAAAATGATATCAGTTCTCATTAGATCGAAGTACGAGCCTATCTCAAAACAAGAAGGTCATTAAAAGCTGGAAATACTAAGGCTAAAGCAGCTGCCAGTGCTGCACTGACAATTAGCAGTGAGACTAGTATTCTTCAATTAGGAACACTTGACAGGAAGAACGGTGTACAGCACAGATACCTCAGACTCAGAAAGCTAGATGCAGCTTGCCCACCTGTGCCAAAGAGATATCATTTTTAAGCTTATCACCAAAATGATCTCCTCTCGAAACAGGAAAAGAGGAAAAAGACAGCATTTTCTATCCCAAACCTCACTATGTCCCTGACTATATTGATGGATTAGAAAGAATTATACATATTCCGAGTCTCTTTCAGTGGAGCGTTTCCTATATGCCACATACGATATACATATGGTATACATTTGAACTTTGGACATCTTGTATCTATTCCCTCTTGAATACAGCTAGCCATGACATTCGGTAAGTTAATTGGATCTGTTTGATCGGCTATATACTGCGTGTACCTCATCGAAGAAACATCTTTACGAGGTCCCATTAACTTGCAAATTAGTTTCATGAGTCACCAATCAGTGATCATATGATTAGTCTCCAACTCGTCTTTTGGCCCTTATCATAATGGAACTACTTAGAAATATAACAGCAGCATGCAAGCTTGTGTGGCAGACAGGTAGAGTAATACCACAGAGCCGCTGAGCACTATTGTTGCATAACTGCTGTTTTACAGCAACCTACAGGGCAAAGCCCTGATTATAAATTGACTTCTCACAAGGCTACATATCAGACATTGCAAGCCGTACTCCTAAATACAACCTTTCACCACACCATCGAACCAACTGTAAGCAAGTTCAAACCCAATGTTTCTTAAAAGAAGATATCCATCGCGGCAAAGAACTAGAACAGAATGAATACAACTGCATTGTATATTGGTATGGTAGCAAGCTGCTTCTTCGGAAACTCATATGTGGCCTCCAGCTGACCGAGAGCTATAGTTATTATTGTGGTATCATGGTTAGGAGTTATTGCCATTGGTGTGGGGGCCTGGTTCTATGTTCGAAAGTATAGGAGTGACGTGGCCGTAATTGGACGTGGTCGCCACATTTAAGTAAGCGTGCTTGAGTTGTTGAACAGTGAGTACTACTTAGTAGTAAGAGTACCGGCCTACCTAATTAGTTTCGTGCTTTTAAGCAAGGACCATGTCAGCTGTTCAGACGGATGCCGAAACTTAGTTATAACCGCTCTTACAGCTCCATGGTGCCCGGCAAGATCAAGGTCCATGAAGCAGCAGTACTCGCCACGCTAGTATGTAAAACAAAAACACGGGGAGCCCGGATTGAACAGAGAATATCACGTTGACTATCAGACAGTAATATTCAGACACTATGTTAAATCTGACTCGGCCAACCGCGCTAATGTTACTTCTAGGACCCAGGATATTGTAACTTTGCTAATTTGCTGTACCCGAACCCCAAAATCACCGTTAACTGGGCCCGCAAGGCGCCGCAACTTTACCTCAGTCATGTACCATGATCCTAGTAACTGGAGTCTATGTACAACACCGTGAGATCATGGGACGAAAAAGTTAAAATCTGCCCAATGTATCACAGCGAGCCACTGGCAAAACGGTATTAAAACACAACCTCTCGTGAGAATCCTCATTCCGAAACCGATACTTCAAACCGACCCATTTGATTCAACGTCTAACGAAGTTGTTTCTGAGCATAAACAAGAAAGAGCACCAGGAGAATATAATGACCGATACGCAACGAAACATATGTATGTAAGTCAGGGCAGCTTGGACAATTTCATTGCTGACCGAAAGTTATAGTAATAATTGTGTTGGGTTTGCTGGCGTGTATTGCGATCCTAATGTGGATCTGGCTTTATATTCGGAAATACTTCAGGGAGACTGCCGTGCATAGGGATGGTCGGATCGTAAACTGAGTGAGCAGTCTGATCCAATGCAATGGTTCAACGTTTCTTGAGATAAGGGGGACGAACTGCTCTCAAAACCTATAACTGCGGAGGGCCCAATTGTCTCTTTCGATTTCCTTCTCTTAATCTATTTAATCTCGTTTAAGTAGCTGCTGATTTGGTGTTAAACAAGAAATCTCAATAGGAAACTTCTTTATATGTCCCTTTGATCTATAGAACATATGAGGGCTGTTAATTGGTATGTACGAATTCTCGACTCAGTGGCAATTTCAAGCAGCGCATTCGAACTGTATTCCACTGAAGCGAAGTTGACGCAATGCCCTATGCATGCCTGGCCCCCAAAAAGCTGGGCGCACGAAAAAGAGATAAAAGGCGGGTTGATAATCTACGTCCAAGTTTTGCACTAACCTTCCGAATCGACATCCAAGCTGCAACAGTACTTCAGAGTTGGAGCAGACGAATACTATAATACCTACCAATCGTACCTGACGCATTGTAGTATGAGCAGTGACGGTTCGTTCAACCCCTCAAGTCTCATGCATGATTTAAGAAGCGAGGGCGATGTGAAGAAGCGAGGGCGATGTGCTAACGGAAGGAATTCGGTTTACAGCAATTGCAGGAGTCGTTCTTGGTAGTATAGGCGGAGCAATGGTTCTATTTGTGCTGCTTTTATGTATATTGAGAAGGTGAATGAAACTCACGCTGCCATCCCGGATAGTAGTTGCTCCATGATCTCTCTGTTTTGTGCTTCGAATCCTTACAATTAACGCATTTGTACTCCCACCCACGCACCCCATTCCGCCGTGCAATGTTCGTGTGGAAAAGTACATCACCCTCTAGAACCCGCATACTGTAGCGAACGTACCGCTTTGTACGCTCATATGGCGGTGACAGGGTTTTTTCTTCGTACAAGCCTTCTGAATTGCCTTTTTGGGTTCTACTTCCTTCGTTTTTGGTGTGGGAAATCCCCAGAATTCCGGTGACAGAGGTGAAAATTTCCCCATACAAGGCCCTGGTGACCGGTGACCGTACAAAGCGGTACGTTCGCTACAGTACATTGCTTACAGGGCCAAAACCAATGGAACTGCCGATGTACATGAGGATATCGATACCGGTACCGGTCTAAGACCTGCTCGGGGTCAACTTTTGTGTAGAGTCTGAGAAAGTTTAGATAATCTTCCTTGTCTCGGAGACGTCCTAGTGTTTCAAGACGCAGACCAGCGAAGGTCGTTTTTTCTCCGGTCTCTTTCCCATGAGTCCCACCAGGATAGGTGCTCAAGCCTTCAGTTTTATGAAGCCAGAACCGGGCACTTCCGTAGCAGTTCCACCCAATGGCGTAGGAAAAGCGTTTCCGAAACCCGGCGTACTTGACGAGAAGCGTATTGATGTCTTGGTATAGATACGGTGACGCATGTGACAGTTGAAGAAGCGATAAGAAAGACAGCTTGCTGTAGATCTCGATGCGAAGCTCGGTTGGCATGTACTGAAGGCCACGGAAGCGTGGTACTGACAGTGGTGGGGATGTGTCTAATAGATAATCACGTTAGAGCGGTCCGCTTCCCAAGTACACTGCCTATGTACGGAAGTTTATATTACCAGATGGATGGAGCATCTCGGCGACCTTTGACTATGGGTGGGGCTCACCTCAGGCTACAACGTCTATTTCTGGAGGTTCTATCGCCGGAAGTCGCTGATCACTCAGCCGACTCAAGAAGTGGGGCTTCCGCCATTATTCGGATGGGCTACTTCTCCCCTGAGAACTCCGAAAACAAATGTCAAGCTACTAAACAGGTTACAATTCCGCTGACAATTTCAGGTGGTCCGCCGGATGTAAAGTGTCATCGGAGAACGGTTTCTCGACAGAGATCATTGCGCTTGGAGTTCGCAAATGATCCCCTTTTCAGACCCGTGGCGAGGGCCTGCGACAGCTCCCCTCAACCAAAGTGTCCTTACACAAGGTCATAAAGCCACATCCGGCTCCAGACAGCTTTTCAAATACCAACTACCACGCTTAAAAGCCAACTTTCAGAGCAATACTACCGAACCTTTCGACAACATCGGACGAAATTTAAAGAACAGCAACTATCTGGACATCGAAGCAACTTTTCACTCACAATGTCATATCCAAACTCAACCAACCCTTTCGCACCCGCAGTCTCAGACCAATCCGATGTCTACGCCTCTATGGCCGAGCGCGAGCAGGAAGTCGAGCTCATCTACACCGTTCGCGCACTCCAGAAGCAACTCGACACCTGCCGTGCCGAACTCGGCGAGCGCAATAAAGCTCTTTTCGCTGCCAACCAGGAGCTCAACAGCCTGAAGAAGGGCAAGTCGAAGGAGCAAGAGAACGACATGCTCGAGCTCTACAAAGAGATGGAAGTGAAGGACAGGGCGATTCTCAATTTGCGAAAGGAGGCAGAAGAGAGAGAAGGAATGCTGGCTATCTTGCGAGATGAGATCAACAGACGGGATTGGGAAGCTCAATCTGCAGAGGGCGCGGCTGATAGACAGTATGAGGAGTATGTTCTGCCCACGGAGAACGTGCAGAATATTCGGATGGGCCAGTCAATTAGTGCTGAGCCGCACCCAGTGAGACCAAACCAGGCCGCTGGAACCACACCGCCAACGATTGGCCATAATGCAGGTTACTATGGACAACCTAGCGCTGCTCAGTATGGTGAAAATCCATACTTGACTGCTGGAAATCCTTACCAAAATCTATACCCAGGACAGCATGCCAGTTATGGAATCAACAACGTTGCTCAAGGACAAGGATTGGGGCAAGCCGGCGCGAATACCTCTGGCAATGTCCACGATCCAACCTATGGGCATAGTGCTTATGTCCCTACCGGACAACCGCCACATAGTGGAGGTTACAACGTGGGTGGAACTCCAAATGCAGGCCAGCCTTATGGCGATCCGACCAACCCCTACCCTTACCGACCCCAGTAGCACTAAATTTGCATTTCTATTCTAGAAAGTAGCTGATTTTGCGAGCTGTATTCGGTATATTCCTCTAGTCAGTATTGGTTATTTGAATATATACATACCACTTTGTCATTCCCTTAATCATCACTCTGCATTATTATGCGATACTACTCCTGCATGAGATATGAATAGTCATTTACTTCATACGGATGCCATTCAGGTTAACGGTTCGAGCGCTCAAATACCGCGCACCAATTACAGACCCTCAGCCAGGCTCGTTGGGCATAAGAATCGGCCGCCCGTTCACCGAAAATTAGAACAAAGTCAAACAAGGATAGTGGTAATAAAACGATATCTCGGTCTCTATGGCCTAACTGGTTAGGGGGTTAGGGCGTTCGATCGACTGTTAAGAAGCAATCGAAAGATTCTCAGTTCAATCCTGAGTAGGGACGACCGGTAGCTCTTTTGCCATGCTTTGGTATGTCGTACAGCACTTACATTGCTTCATCATCCGGCAACGTTAATCATGTTAGTTTTTTATCCGTGAGCCAGTCAATCGTTTAGGTTGACAAACCATCGGAGAATGTTATTCAAAAGAACCAGGCCGAAGCAAACGGCATATCGGGGAAACATTCAAAATGGTTAACCCACGATACGAACATCCTAAAAACAAACGTCAGGGACCCGGAACTAAGCCAGCAGCCAGCATCTTTGGGAGAGCTCACTAGCCCGACCTTAGGAAGTATGCATAATCCACAATTATTGCAAGAACCGATTACAAGCAGGTGATCATGATGGAAAGTTAAGCAATCATACCCTGGGTAGTTCAGTATACAATTTACTAAACACAAGAAATCGAGAGGTTTCCACACACAAAATGCATCACATAAGAGATGCATGTGCGATTGATATGTTTTTATTCTCACTGAGTAACCTTCTTATCAATGGCAGGAAAATACGTTCCAGCACAGCATTCTCAACTCATATTAATTCAAGGCCACAGCGCAGCATTGGGACGTAATCTTGCGTACCCGCTCGACCCGCAAGATGGTAGAGCACGGAAGATATGCGAAGGCAGCAGAATCAGTTCAGTGACGGATCAGTCAGTGCCACATCACATTCTACATTGAGCATCGTTTGAATCGATCTCCTGTAAGATACCAACATCGATAGTTGTGTAGCCGGACAGTAAGACACCTTATACGTCTCCAAGAATGAACTCAAAGCAGCTACGGACACGAGCGTCGCGTTCATAGTATCAACAAAAAGCCACTCTCCATGTTAATTAAACTCAGAAACAACATAAAGAAAGCGATGCCCAAACGAGATGCTTCCATTCTGATTAGTATTCACATCGATCGAATCTACCAGGTCAACAGATACACCTGTTTTTATCACTGCAGCATATAATAAGAGAAAATCAACCATTTTCTTTCTCTCCACTGATTCCAATGTTCGTGTACGTAGTAAGTAGAAAGGCGAGATGGAAGAACTGTTCACGAGCAATCAAGACTTGAAAACTCATATGCGCATCGATCAGAGGTACGAAGGTAGCCGCATGGATCACGGCTCAAAATTGGTGAAGGATCGGCGTTGAACCACCAAAGTTGAGCCATGACCCGTGCGAACACCTTCGTACTTTCCCCACCTAGCTACGCCAATGCCGGATTCCTCACAAAGGAAGCAATTCCTCGGATCGTACACGTATGAACACCAAATACTCGATACGAGTATTATCTTTATCATCGAAGATGCACCGCTAATCGTCACGAGTACTATTTTCTTTCTTAAGTCACCCACAGGAGAAAGAAGCTCCGTACGTGTCCTTCAGTGACCCTAGCCGGTTTTCCCACGGAGTCAGAAGAAAAGAAATTCTGGCCTTTCTAACGAGAACATCGAAAGAACTGCCTGTCGTACCATATACTTACTTGTACTATGAAATCAAGAATGTACGATCGATTTCCCTATTTGGGTTCTTCAACTGGTTTCGAGTTCCGAAAAACTCCCAGACACTTGTACGTAACGAACGAGAGCATTTAATCAACGTAGCTACTTAAGTACGTACTTAGTAGCATCACCATAGGACTGACTTCAAACCAAAGACCCAAGAACCAAAAGACACGAGGCTAGCCAGAAACCACTGGCACTTTTACTTGCTTCTAAGTACTTAACTACAGCACGGACTATGAATCTAACGCAGAAATGCATCCAAGCGCATCACTATACGTCGAAATGGGGATGTCAGTCAGATCGTAAACTGGTATGTATACGTCATGCAAGCCAACAAAAGTTGGCCGCCGACAAAGTAAGAGCGCTTTAGTCAAGGCCGACAAGCCTGCGCTGGCTTGTTCTCAAGTACAGGGTACAGATGGCATTCCCTCACAATACGAAAATCGAGGCCATCGAGGCCAAACCTTCTACATATGCATATTTTCGACCTAAAGGACCAGATTTGAGAAACCTTTGACAAGAAAGAGATTGCACGTAAGGCTACTCCAGCTCTCCACAAAGGAATATGTGTTCATATAGGATACATTTAAGTGCAGTCGTCTCCTCATAGCATTTACTACGAGTATTTCTTTGGCTGCCTACGAATACAGTTCATCACCTCAGCGTTCTCAACCATTGCGGACGCAATCTTACTTCCTATTGATGCCGCACGTTATGACGTAAAGAGAAGCTAGCAAAAGCATATCTCACGAGACGAAACCAAGATAAGAGAATTCAGCATAGTTAGAAGAGGTACAAATCATGGTAGACGACTCCAGGCTCACGAAGGAAGAAAACAAAGAAAGCTTAAGAGATCATTGCTCGAGCACGTACTGAGACTTTACATCATTGTCGTATCCACTATTACGAGAACATATCCCTGCCTCAGCATTGTATCAAGAAGCAAAGCGATTGCACGGAAAAGTACTCTCTCTTTCGAATTGTTAAACCCAGAAGACGAACTAAAAAATAAATACCTTCCCATGACTACTTCACGACAAAATCAACAAATGAGATCGAGAAAACGATTCACGTGTCACCACCCGAGCGTTTCTAAAGTGAAATGGGTGAATTGTCGACATACAAGAGATTTGAACAGTCTACTCTTATAGATCAAACTCGAACAGTCACGGTGTGGTCTGGGTATACCGTATACTCAATTTCGTCAGCGCCTAAGTACGAGAACAGTAACTCGCCTGAGTATACTAACGAAGAAAGAAGGTTGAACGTTTTCTTGTCCTCCAAGGATGTCAGATGCCGCAAAACGAAAGACGGAAAAGCTGAGGAACTCAGTCGATGAATTCATTCAGGATACGAAAATGATTGGCAAAATGCATCTTCCACATTCGGATATTCAAGCGGCTGACGCAGGAAGCAATGAGCACCAACCAAGTCTTTTACGTCTATGAGTACAGTCTACCTAAAGAAGAACATAGAACGTTTGCTTGCCTTCATTCATGGCCATGGTTGTCCGAAATCGCACGCAAAAGGGCAAAGAGAAGAAATCTTTGAGAGAACCAATGTGCATAGCAGAATACAAATAGGAGCAGAAGACGTCTCGAAAAACCAGCACGTATTACCTATTCGACACACTAAGAGACACCAAACTCACTGGCATCAGGGGTCTTATACTACTTACTTACGCGATATACACAACATTGAGTTTTCAGAGCTAGAGCAAAGTTTCTTTAAGCATGACGAAAGAACGGCACGCTAGTGGCTATCATGAATACAACAGAGAACTACCAGTCCGAACTTTAACTCGTGCTTCTATCGGGTTGGGTGCTGGGAGATGACACGAGTAGACACCGAAGGAGAGAACGCTATCAGAGTATGCGCATATGCAGAAGATCCGATTACGCCATAAAGGGGACGTTACTGAACAAGAGTTTCGATACGTACACTTCTTTGACTCACAAAACTACCAGAACGTAGCTCCCATCACGAAGTACCGAACCAAAGCAACATCTACACAGGCAGCAGGAAGGTACACGTCCTCATTAGGTCGACCTGTTTTTGCGCTGCTTCAGGAAGTGATTGAACGATAGATCACCCATTTGAAGAACGAGGCAACCGGTGACATGAACGAGTCTAGAAAGTGCCTCCAGTCCAGTTGCTACTGCAGTGAGGCTGCTGGCCAGAATACGAATCTAAGGAGGGTGTGCGCCACGCTAGTCAAAGTCACGACCGTTCAATGGGGATGCCAAACAAGGAACAGAAGGAAGATGGCAATACGTTTTCTTATCCTCTTGAGGCATCTCAGCTTCCGCACGCAAGAAAGTGCATCATTCAAGAACGATATTACACGGCGACATCAGAATATGAAAAGTCCTAGACAAAATCCATTTTCCACGTTACATCAACCGAACACCTCAGTGACCTCACGAAGTTACTACAAAGTACTATAAAGCGAGTGCTGAGGAGTATCTACTTAGTTTGTACGAGAAAGGCAATCAGTAGAGACGCTTTCATATCCGAGCTCGCAAGTCGAATCTCGTACGTCTACAGCAGTATGGGTACAGTGTATCAGTTTACGCTAAGTACTGTACTGAGAAGGTAACAGATGTGCCGAGAAGCTAGCATGTGCACAGTACTTTCCAGCAGCGTTCTGGGAACCTCCACGCATTCAGTGGAAGCGAAAGAAACCCAAGCCTTCTAAACGAAATCGTCATGTTTGCATGCCCTGGCCCAGAGAAAGCAAAAAGACGTGTACATTATGAACTACCCGATCAGCCAAACAAAGAAAAAGAAGAAAATAGAAGCACAGTACTCCCTCGAAGTGGGTCCGGACTTCGGCACGTAAGCAGAAGAAGCGACCGTATCGCCCCGGCCTTCTTAACGACAACATCGACAGGAGTGCTTGTATTGCTACGCAAACAAGATGGACGTTCCACTAGGAACTTCCTGTACGAGAAAAAGGACACTTAAGTTGTTTTCCGAGAAGCCCAAGGTTCAACTCCTACGCAACAAGAGAAGAACAGCTTTTACACACGTCACTGGCAGCAAACCCAACTACGAGACTGAGAATCCAACATGCCAGACCAGAAAGGGGCGTTCTACGATCAGAAATAGGATCCCTACCGCTAACCATTCTACGTTTCTGCAAGATTAGGTACAGTGCTGCCAGTGCTTTTTCACGTTTTCAAAGGGGATGTCAAACTAAAAGCACGAAGAATCCTGGTGCGGAAGCACACAAGGCCAAACTTGAAGGGTCCCTGCAAAAGATCATGATAGCAGGGGAAGCCTTGGACGAGAGTACAAATCGACCCAGCAGTGTCGTATACACGTTCACTTCACAGTGAACGTAAAACTTCACCTACAGGAGCAGTACTCCGATTCTAAAACGAGAGTTTACACAATAGTTGACAGCATCGGAACGAGATGATGAGCCTCAAGCTCGACACGGTCACCTAGCACGTCCAATCAGTAACATGTTCTTGGGTCCTCTGCTCACGTTACAGCTTCAGAATACAGCCGCGAGAGACTTGGAAATGAAGCTATTCTCCGCACGGCTCATACGTACGTGAATAGGATCGATGGAGGAAAGGTCTACGTTCCTCTTTCCAATATACACTTCAGACCCCGATTTCCACTCCACACGAACCACAGTTAATGAGACCGCGACTTCAAGACGACAGATTAGAGGCGATACTATCCTTATTCTCACGCTTATAACGGGGAGATTTGCATCGCGTTGCCGAGAAGGAAGCCAGCGTAGTTCGTTTGTTGACGTTCAATGATAATGCGGCCTTAGATAGCTACGGCGCGTACTGTTCATATGCAATCGGGTATAGTGTAGTGGCTATCATTTGCGACTCTCATTACGAGTGGATTTCCATTCGAGATCTCGCAAGACCCGGGTTCAATTCCCGGTATCCGAAGTATTCCTTTTGCTGTTGTTTTTGCTACTCTGACGTAGCGAACTAGTAGTGTCATGAGACATTCAATTCGGGGTACAGTACATTGTTTCGAGATTCGTTTGAATTAGAATTAATTGGCCTTAAAACACCTCTAAACTTACCGTTTGACGCCCGATCTTCTGCTGCAAGGTGCTCAAACTCTGGGACCGGGGAGAGTATGAAATCCATCCGAGTCCGGCAACAATGAGATCGTCGGCTCCATTACCGAGGTCTTTCGTCAATGCGGCTCATTGCTCTGCTAAGTCAGCAATTGTTCAGTGACGCCACAACGCCACACACATCGTCCGACCAAAAATTTCCCTCTGAACAATTTCTAGAAGGCTCACCTTTCCGGTCCTCAACCATCAACGTTCCCGCAACACTTCCGACCGGCCCGAAGTTTCCATCGGCGAATCAGTCACTCTTTCACGCTCCCGATCTTCAATGCATACCTGAACTCTTGCCGATTGATACATCTTTTTTCGGCGATACGGGTACTTTTACTACGACATTGGCGGGGCAATTTCACTCCACCACAAGCGAATCGATTATAGCACGAAGGAAGGGAGGAATTGAGATATAGACATCATGTTGAGAAACACTCGGACGCTCGTGAGGGTAAGGGAATCACGATAGGGAACTTTGCTATAGGACAGTGGCTGATGGGGCGGTGAACAGCGTAATTCAAACCTCACCACGGCAAGACCCTGCGTCTTCTGCCGCCTCGGCCGACCTCAACCACCATCAACACTCTCACCACCAATCACCACATCCGCCTTCTCCACATCAGCATCATCACTCTCATCATCATCCCGAAACATCCACTCCACCTCCTCCGCCCCCCTCAACGCCTCCGAGCCAGCCACCGACTCGAAACCCACCGACCCCTTCGCCAACGTCCGCCCCGATGGCTCGGTCTCCGTCGGCTCCGGCATCGACCTCAAACTCCCCGACACCCCCTCCGCCCGCATCCACGCCCTCCTCAACAAAGCC